>JALGBA010004001.1:1830000-2387027 GCA_023970755.1 Azemiops feae | reverse complement strand
CCATTTAGAACTTCATAATTTGTATACTGATGGGAAACTAAATTTAAATAAGAGCTTGAAAAACAGGATCTGCATTGATTCAATAAGAAGACCTTAATTGCTAATACAATTGAAATATAAGCTGGTTAGAAAAGATGTTATATATTATTGTTATTTGTATAAACACTAGAAAAATATATCTAATTTCGTATGCATCGATAGTACCAAGAACTGTATTTGCTTAATGTTGGTAAAATGACAATATTACTGGAAGAAGAGAGGATCAAGGCATTCTAACATGTTAACTTGCCGTGCTGCCGCCACCACTGCTGCATTCTTTTCGCCGCCGCCGCTGCCGCCTCCCTCTTTGACTGCGAAACTCACGTGCTTCGGCAAACGCTCCGAGCGAGGCAAGCTCTTTCACACGCTGGCGTGCTCCGAGAGGCTGGCGCTTTCTCTAGCCGAGGCTGACGTCTGGCTGACGTTTGCCGAAGCACGCGAGTTTCGCAGTCAAAGAGGGAGGTGGCGGCGGTGGCGAAAAGGACGCGGCGGCGGTGGCGGCAGCATGGCAAGATGCTGCAATTGGGCAAGGTCAGGACCTTGCATTGAAGCAGCCCGGGGGGCGCGCAGCCACCTCCTTCCAGCCCACCTTGAGGATTTGCCTTTTGTTGTTGGTATATACTCGGGAAGCAGCAAGCAAGGCCGACGGCGTTGGAAGGACGGCAGCTCCGATCACGCTTTGCTCGCACAAGCACGAAGCCGAAGACACCAGCCTGAAGATGGCGAGTGGGACCCCGTCGAAACGTCGCCAAGATACTCTCAATCTTACACGGGAAAAGACCCGAATACGCCAAGACCTGCATACCTGTACCCGTGAAAATCTTTATATATATAAAGAACTTGTTTCTGTTAAAGACCACATTGGATTTGGGAATTTCATATCATTACATAGTGGGTATGGCTTAAAGAAGCCTCCCGCTTCTTTTCCACTTCCATCTCTCCTTTTCCACTTGTAATAGGCTAGAACTCCTGCAGTTTTGCCAAATGACAGCTTGCTAGCAGAGGACTTGAATTTAGGCTGAGAGCTGCAAGAAATCAGGCCTAAGCCAAGTTGCCCAAGATGCTTTTGAGGAAGGTTATGATCCATGTAAGAAAAGTATACCTGCTAAAATATTTGAGGATAGTATCATAAGATGGGATTATCTGAATTTTGGGATTTTGCTGCAGGAATACCCAGTATAGTACAGTTCTCAAGAGGTAGAATTCATTGATGGTAAACAACCTGGCAAAAGAGGAAATATTAATCAGTTAGTTACATTTTGAAGTAAATTTTTTAAAGAGCAGTCATTTTAAGACATGGGAAAAACATTTAATCTTAGAGTATTTTCCTTTAATAATGTTTTCAAAAGTTCTGTTACTTCAAATGCATGTAACATATTTCAGCATATTAATTAATGTCTGATCTGGCGGATAATGATTGTAATTCCCAAAACAGCAAGTGATATGGCCCAGTGTTTCAAAATGCCAAGTTTAATAGCAGCCAAAGGCACAAACTTTTTTTTAAAAAAACAATTTTAACCTTTGAAATAGTGCAATTAAGATTAACATCGATGCCATTTCAGGCTTCAGTAGGTGCAGGGACCAACTTTAACAAGGAAGAAGTCCAGAGCACTTTGTTTATGTTACAGTTTAAATGTGAGAGCCCAATCCAAAATCTAGATCAGTGTTTCTCAACCTTGACAACTTACGATGGGTGGACTTCAAGTCCCAGAATTCTGAGAGTTGAAATCCACCCATCCTAAAGTTGCCAAAGTTGAGAAATACTGGTCTAGAATATTGTGATGATTACTTCTAATCTATAAAAATATTATCAACACATTAGCAGTCAGATGTAGCTTTGTTTTAAAAGAAAGCATAATTTTATTTACTGATGCATGTATACATGCTTTCTTGTGGTGGTTCAGTGGTTAGAATGCAGTACTGCAGGCTAACTCACTGCTCACTCCAGGAGTTCGATTCTGAGCAGCTCAAGGTTGACTCAGCCTTACATCCTTTTGAGGTTGGTAAAATGAGGACCCAGATTGTGGGGGGGGGGCAATATGCTGATTCTGTAAACTGCTTAGATAGGACTATAAAGCACTATGAAGCAGTATATATATGCTATTTCCTGCATTTTTAATAAGAATCTCCACTGGATTGCTTGTATAATATCTACTGTCTAATCAAGACAAGTCTTGGCAACTACTGTGTTTCCCTGAAAGTAAGACCTACCCCAAAAGTAAGCCCTAGCTTGAGTTTTGGGGGTGGGCCTAATATAAGCCCTACCCTGAAAGTAAGCCCTACTTAAGAGCCTGCGCAGCCAGCGGTCTGCCAAAAGGTCAATCAATCAATTCCAGCTTCCACGAAATGATTGATTGAACTTTTTTTTTAGTCTCACAAACTTCTTTTGTTTGTGGGACTGCACACAGCGGCAGAGGAACGCGACAGAGGAATGCGATGGAGTTGGAAATCAGGTAAGCAAAGAAATGCTTGGGGGAAGAGAGGGCATCTGGGCGGTGGTGGGGCAAGCTCTCCAGCTCCGCGGCCATAGAGAAATGCAGCAGAGCTGGAAAGCAGGTGCCAAGGTGAACTCCCTAAGGATGCCAGGTGCTGAAATGCCTGCCCAGGCCCACCGGAGGGAAGGCCGGCATCTACCGGCACTTACGGTAAATGCGGTGGCATTCCGGCTCTGGCGGGGAAGGGGCAGTCGGCATGGGTGCTGTCAGCAGGATGCCCACTTGCTAATGGCAGGACTCCCGCTCCCTTCCCGATCCTCCGGCGCTCCACCTGCAACTTTGGCCCTGGACTGCCGCCTCCCTGCTCATCTCTCAGATGGGCCAGGCCAGGCCAGAAGATGGCCCCCCAGCATCCCCAGGGCCAAGGTCCCCTACTCTGCCCAGAGGAGCATTGTCCTGGCCATTCCTGCCTCGGCACTCTTCCTGCTGCTGCCCAGCACAGCCAACCCAGGGCTGCAGGGGCTGGCCTGGCACGGGAAGGGCACACTTGACACCCCGCCCAAACTCTGTTATACAGTATTTTTACCATACTGTAGTTGATCCACCACCACACTCTGAGGTTGGCCCATCACCGCCACGCTGCGTTTCCACCCCATGCACAGGCCATGCCACGCCACGCCACGCTCTCGTGTGCTTGTTACCTGCTGGTAATATAAGACCTACCCTGAAAATAAGCCCTAGTGCTTATTTCAGAGCCCAAAAGAAAATAAGACCGGGTCTTATTTTCGGGGAAACAAGGTAGTTGCTTCTCTCCTTGGCCCTTATCCTACCCATAAAGTAAATTTTGCAAGAAGAGATGAGGCTGGGAAATTGTCAGACTAACATTACATAACCTAAGAAGTCAGAGGCTTTTGTGAAAACCACGTACTGGCAAGGAAATTTGAAAAGAACAGCTCTTAAAACTTTGGGGCAGGAAGCTAATTGCTTTCTGAGAAGGATGAAATTAATGAAAGGCTCAGATAAGACAAGAGTCTGTTCAAAGATTAGATGTGTGGAAAATGTTGGCAACTTTCAGCAACAATTTGGAAATGAAACACTTTGGCTACAAAACTCATTAGGAAAGTTGAGAATTTGAGCAAATGGAACCTGTCACCTGTTTGCTACATATAGCTCCCCAGCTGACCAGCACCTTTGTCTGGAAAGATATATTCAAGACTCATGCTACTTAAACACTTGGTGATTTATAGCCCTTAGAAGCCTCCAAAGTGCACAGAGGTGTGGGGAAAGAAAGCTAAAATGGATAATTATACACTGATCATTCATTTCTCTTTTTCTGCCCCGTGTCAATTTTCATTTCTTACTATGAAGCTCCAATCTTATAAGGTGAGGAAAAATAGAATATATTGAAGGGCGGGGGGGCACTGGCAGATATTCACTTTTTTAGTGTTACTATTTCTACAACAACAACAAATATTTCCCAGAAATATGCATGGAAAGTGGGAATTTAAGACCATTTAGCCACCTAGCTTCACTATTCACAATGATCAGATTCAATCATTACCTGGTGAATCAGATCATAATAATCAGATTTGAAAGATTCCGTTAATATAGCCAATATGGATAAAAGTAACCTTCCGGTTACTTGGTCTGGTCTAGCTAGTGGGACATGTTTGACTCTGCTGTACCTCCTTAATCTCTACAAGTAAGGTAGTTAACAGCTACCTATATAATTATGAAATCATTGCTAAGTGAAGATGGATTTTTATACATACACAAATGTTCTTTGCATTTTATGCTGTTATTTTATATTTGCTAAAACTGTGCTTGCATTTTACACCCTTACAATGTAGTCCTTGATTAATGATGATAATTGAGGCCAGAATTTCCATTGGCAAGCAATGCGGTTGCATAGCTCAATATCACATGACTCCATTGCTTAGTGATGGCAAGCCCAGCAGTCCCCATTGCCATTTCTTGAGGATAATGGGTCATTAACTGAGCTGCCAGATTTTAACAATCAAAATCAGAAGGGAAGTTGATAGGAAGTTGCAAGTCCCAGGTGGCTTGCACCAGGTGAGCAGGCAGATAAGTGGTGCTCAGTTTAGCAATTTCAGACCCAGGGTGGCTACTGCTGGATGGCAGACTGTGCATGGGCAACTGCAGCAACATGCATGGTTTTGGGTCTGGGGGTGCCTGCTGTTGGATGGGGATGTGTCTATAGGTGCTTGCATCAGCATGCACAAAGGATTTCAGGCCTGGGGGTAGTTGCTGCCAGGCAGGGGAGACTTACTGAAGCAACTTGCAACCTTTCTTACATTATCTAGATCACAGGTGTCAAACTCGCCCTGTCACATGATGTGTCGTGACGTATCGTGACTTTTTTTGCATTGCCGGAGCTGGGGTGGGCGCGGCCTCCGTATGATGCAACCGGCCCACAGACTGGCAGTTTGACACCCCTGATCTAGATGGACCTTTGCTAAATCTAAGAAGACCACACCTGTATTCAGGAATCCTTCCTTTTAGTCAAGTACTTTCTGACCTTGGAGATTTAAGCACTTTCTGTAGCAGCTCCAGCGGCAGATCCCGCAGACATATCTGGGAGCCAAGCTGTGGGACAAGGTGTACCTCAGTCCATCTTTCACAGACAGTGATCAAGGAAGGTTGCTTATACTGTTTCCAAAGTGGGGAGAAAAAGAGAAGTTAAAGAAACTCTGAACTCTAGAACCATCTTGTGGTGGAAACTGGAAATAAAACCACTGTGTCTATATTTGAGTGGAGACAAAAAATAAAATTCATTTCTTTTTGGATGACATTTTAATAGTTGCAAATCTAATGTTATAAAATGAAAGCGCAACTAATACATTTAGAATTCCACCCAGGAAGATTTGCAGATTTCTGTTGAGCTTGTGCTAAGTTTCTGTACTGTATGTGAAAAATATCTCTTGTTTTCAATTACTAAAAAATGTGAAGGGCACTTCTACAGCTAGACATCTGCAGGACTATTGGTCTCCATCCTGGAGATACACCCAATTTCTTTAAAAACTGTTCCCAGAGATCTCCTTCTTGAACAAGTAAAGGACATTTTTATTGAACAGATGGTGCAAGTTTCACTAAAACCCAGTAAGAGGCAACCAACTGATGAAGGGGGAAAGGAAGTAAAGAAATCAGTTTGTTCCAGATCATCATTACAACTACACAAAAACTTGCACAATGTACCTGTTAAGACTAGTGTATATTAGCTTACTACTGGAATTAAGAGAAAAGCCATTAAGTTTGCAGCTCACCTTGCAGCCTGCAGTATAATAGCTACAGACTTTGGTAGGACAGATGCTTCTTCTCATGACCTGGATGCACCTGGAGGGCAGAAAAGATTGAGCTATAAGTGAGAAGAGGGTTAAGAGGAGAACCAAAAAGAAGGAAATGCAAAATACAACTAATCTCTCTAGCCTTTGGCTCTCTATAAGCAAATGCCCACCGGATGCATTTTTGCAGGTCACAGAATTTCTTTAGCCCCTGGGTGGGAAATTCTGGTGTGTGTCTCAGTGATTCTTCAGAGAATTCTTTCTCTTCACACCCGGCTTAGCCTAGTTCACTCTGTAGCATTTATCCTCTCGAGAGGCATAGTAGACAGCCGTTGCAGGGAAACAATATTTGTTTGGTTTGTTTAATTACACAATTCTCTCAGGGACAACACAGTTTGCATTTTGGTCAAATGCTTTATCTCTCCGTGGGACGATTCAGGCTGCTCCCTCCCTCCCTCCTCCCACCCCCAGTGAGACAGATAAAAATGGCTTCTCTGAAGTTCTTTGTAGTCTCTTGGCAAAAAGTAGCTATAGAGAATTGCTGTCCAAATCTCGTCTGAATTTTGTATGAAGGCCATTTAGGGACAAGACAGAAATGAAGGGAAATCAACATATTCTGTGTTTTTAAAACAAAATTTAAGGGGAATGAGAAAGTAACCCATGACATCAAATCAAGACAGAAATTAAACAATAATTACTGTTCCCTTTACTAAAATCACCCCTCCCCAAGGAACAGGGAAACAATTATTTCCCTCAAAGCAAACAGCAGCTTTCTGACAGTAAGACATCCATGGATATGAAAGTGTTTTAAAAACTCGGCCCCAGTACCAGAAATCTGATATAATATTCTTTTCCACCCGAAAGAATTGCTAACATTTTTTTCAAGACTTAATTACCCAGTCTTTCAACTATCACCATAACCATGCATATACTATCAAATTTATCTTAGGGAGAAGAGAGAAGAAGAATCTTTCAGAATATTAATTGTGCGCCAGGCACCACTGTTGTTTCACCACAAAACCTATTTGCATAAACATGGAAACTTGCAAGTTTAAACTTGCCTGTCAGTGAATGTTTACTCAACATACCACTTCTCTAGCAATTTAAAGCAGAAGTCCACCAATGTCTTAAAAATATGTTTGATCCATAAACTACTAAGATTTTTGTTTCAAGATCAGGAAGTCAATTTTGGAGTCAGATTTTTTATAAAACACGTGTAAAACTAACGTAGATTATTCATTCAACATTTCCTGGCAGGCAGAGAGCATGAGCTTATGTTCTTACTGGGTGAGAGAGATACATTTCATTCTCTCACTCTAATATTGTTGGCTTCAAAAGATGTATGGGAATACAGAAAATTTTGCCAGTGATATTTAAAACCTGGTTTAGAAGTTCAGATACAAGAAGATGCAAAACATCACTGCATCTTATTGAGGGATTAACATAAGCAAATCTGCTTGATATATTATTCTACAGCAGCTTTCTCCAACCTGGAAGTCTTCAAATATATTGGACATCTTTTAATCCCAAAAGAATTATAGGAGCGTGATCAATGGAGGTGCTCAATTATGGTTAGAGCTAACTTGGAACATATTTGGAAGCCTGCAGGTTTAGTGAAGGCTGCTTTACAATATTACTAGAGAAACAACAGTTTAGATCAGGCATGGGGAATCTACACTTCTATACGGAATTCTGAAATGGTCTTCTTCAAGATGATTCTCTGAAGAATCACTGAGACACACTTCCAGGATTTCCCACTAGGTGGCTAAAGAAATTCTGAGACTTGCAGAAGTGTTTCTGATGGCTGTCAGCTTGGTGAAGGTGCTGGCCTAGAAACCAAGAGACCAGTCCTGCTTTAGACACAAAAGCCAGCTGGGTGTCCTGTCTTAGACAGAAAAGCCAGCTAGTCCTCCCTTAGTCACAAAAGCCAGCTGGGTGATTTTGGGCCAGTCACTCTCTCAAGCCAACTCTCCTCACAAGAGTTTTTGTTGTGGAGAAAACAGAAGAGGAAGAAGTACTGTATATGTTTGTTCCCTTCAGTTACTTATAAAGTAAAAAAGGTGGGATGAAAATCAAATCAAATAAAATAAAATATTGCTGAATTTATCTTCTTTATCTCCTGTGCTGGTAGATAAAGTTCATCAAAATTTAGGAGGCCACAAGTTTCCATTTCCTGACCTTATTACCCTTGGCATTTAAATATAAATATATTTTAAAACACAGTTTTGGGATAGACTTTGGCTGATGAAAGCTGACCTCCCACCCATAACATTATTGTAATAAGAGAAGTGCCATAGCACAACTCACATCCCAAATCTCAAGCAAATTGTGTTACGGTATGTTATAATCTACTTACTTTTGGAAAAGGCTAGGGAACTGTAACACTTCTGCTGCAGCCAGAATTCCCAGAACATCTTCTTCATTCACTTCTGATTCAGAATTGTACATGTTCTTGAGTGCAACAGCAAAGGCTTCATCATATCAACAGAATATGCCAATAAACACGTTATAAATATAATAAGATATCAGCATTACCCCTGCTCCCGACTAGAATATTTATTCAGATAACTGTAGAATGTCTATGGAGATTCTCAATCATCCAGGTCATGGTTGTCTTAAAAGTGTCGCCCCCCCCCCACACACACATACACAAAGGCAACTGGACTTTCTTGGTTTTTTTTCTTTGAAAAAAGAACTGAAGAAGCTTCTTGGATGAGAAGTGAATTTTTTTAAAAAAAAAAACAACCTAAGAAAATCCAGTTGCCTTTTGGGGGAAAAAAACACCTTTGAGATTATTATAGAACTCTCACTATGTATACATTGGTTGCTCCCATCACCAATGATTTTAAACAATAGAGGGATACCAAGAACGCCTTTCTCAGTCACCCATGCATTCTAGACCAAAGCAGATTCTGAAAAGGCTGCTCAACATTTTTGATATCTAGGGAACACAAAACAATACAGACTGATGCGAGACATAAAATACAAGCAGGCCCTGAGTTCAGTATAGCCGTTTCCATGCAAGTTGAGTCTGACGAATAGACTGAGTCCATTCTTTTCCAGGTATTATTAATATCATATGCTTGTCAACAGGATAGATATTAGATTGTTCCCATGAATCCCAACCAGCACAGTTAATTATCACAAATGGGAATTTTATTTGGTTCCAGATATTTATTATTTTTTAAAAGTTTTTTTTAATCAGTCTTAAGTGACTCTAGATGATGAAGTGGGAAAAGGTTTAAAAATAACTAACCAGTACAGGTACTACAGTGAGAGATATAACCTTTCCCCTTATACTGGCTTGTGAAACATCTTAATATCTATGGCAAGTAGTCAATTTATAGAGTAAGATAGTTTGCATTACCAAACCGAGTGACATCTTGATCACTGATTTCCAGAGCAATGGTGACTTTGGGCATTTTTTCCTTCTGTTCGCAGAATTCATCATGCTTATGACCAGTTAGTAGACAGCGTTTATAACAACGGGTTTCTGCCAAAAACATTGGAAACACAGGAAGTACAACACTATAAAAAGACAGCTTATTCAAGGCAATGGTGAATAGAGAAAAATGTCTAAATCATTTATTTTTCATTAAGATATTTTGCCCACTAATATACTAACAGTTTAATAGTTCATGATAGTTAATTGTTATTTTCAAAGAAGTAAACATTTTTCTAAGATTTTCTATCTTAGAACAACTTGATTGCTCATATAGAAGAGGGAGAAATATAAAAATATTGTAGGGAAATACCAACCCTAATTTTACCTTCTGATCCCAGCTGGAAAATATGACCGTAGATTTATGTCAGTAAATATCACTGAAATTCTCTGGCTGTAAACCATTATGAATTCAGATGACATATATTAAGACCTCATGTCTTAAACACTTCTATAGACATATAAAAAATAAATTTTGGAACATCTACCAATACCTTTTTTAGGTTTCAATAAGCTCCTTGTGTTTGAGGAATCACTATTCTGTGTTGCTTCAGCAAGAAGTTGTGAAAGGACATGGGATTTAAATAAATACATTCGATGAAGCTCCCATTCATAGCCCAAACAGTTCAAAGTTACATCTGAAGAGACAGATGGAAGTTAGTTAAAAGCCATAGCTAGTTCTCTAGAGATGAAAAATCACTCATGCAGCTTATGTATATCAGATCAGACTGCTTACCTGGTTCCATGCCTTCTGTGATCTTCTGTGTATAAGAGAAAAGCATCTGACTGGGAAGTCTTTGGTGGGAGATTATCCTTAGTGGGGAAAAAATGGGTTATGAAACCATGATTTTAATGCACTTAATTTAATTAAAAGTCATCATCTATCTAATATACTGTAAATTAAATTTCCCAAACTAGAGGTATCAGGATTACAATTGTGGGGGTCATGCTGGCAGAGAATGTAGAATTTACAGCCCCAACGCATCTGGAGGATTGCCCTTAAGTGAAAAATAGTGATATTTTTGATCTGAACTTAAATTGCCAGTATAATGCAGTAATAATTATCAAGTGTAAAGTGACCCGTGTAAATCTCTCTGGATATTAGAAAGTCAGCCCTGTGAGTAGTAAGATTATAGGAGAGTGCAGTAGCAGTTGGCTAAATTTTTATCAATGTCTCTAACTTAATGTGCATCTAACATACAATATACATAACAAGCTGATTTTCCAACTTTGTTTCAACCTATCAGTGAGGACCAATGGCAGCTTACTTTGAAACTAACCCAATAACTAATGATAATTTTCCATATACAGTTGCATATGGTTCAGTCAAATGCATGTATTATGCATTTGGGAGATATCTGATATATGGGTGATGGACATGCATAGGTGTTTTGTCAGAGCATGCACAGTCTTATTGCACTGAGGTAACTCAGGAGTAAATACAGTAAACAGTGGTCTGTATTAAATGGTGGTTTATCATACACTATCTACAATATACACTAGGAACAAAATACATACACGTGGTAATACCGCAAACTCCAACATACAGCAATTACAGCAGGAAACAGATGAGAGAGAAAGACTCCAGCAAGACCTTCCCTTTTATACTCAAGGTCTTAAAGGGATACAGACTCCTGCTGAGTCATTCCTAACATTGCATCATTCATCTCACATTATACAAGCTGGTTAGCTTCTAAATCATTACCTTGACGCTCCTCCCATTTAAAGCTTAACAGCTGTTAACCCAAATGCTCTTATACATTCTTGATGCTTGCCTGCATTTAAAGGTTTAGTCAATATATTAGCTTGAACAATTGAACAATTTTTCTCTGTGTACATTCCTGCCTTATACTGCAGTTAATTATTGTGTCCTTCCATTTATTCTTTTCTACTTGAGGTAATATAACATCTCATGATAATTATGGGGTTCATCCCTTACGCTATATGCTCTAACCCCACTTGCTGTGAATCGATCAGGAGATGCACCTTTATTGCTACGTTCAGATCTCCTCGCTATCACCTGTTTCTGTGACTTCTCTCTTTATCTCAGGTCTATCCTCATCTATCCCTGCTATTTCTGACCTGCTATCCTGTTCTTCCTTCATTGGACTTTGTGTAGCCTCTCCTTCCTTAGAACTAATGCTACTTGTTGGCATGAACACTTCAGTGTTAGCATGCACCCTGTTCCAATTATTTTGTTCTGCGAAACTGGCAGACCTTGATATTACAACCTTCTTCGTTTCATCTGAAAATCTATACCCTTTGGAACCTGGCTCATATCCTACAAATCTAAGTTTCCTGGCCTTTTTCTATCCTTTCCTTCTGGTGTCTTTGGGAATATGCACCCAAGCATAACTGCCAAATGTCCTTAGGTGAGCTAATGAAGGATTCCTTCCATATAACATGTAATATGGAGTTTCATTGATAGCAACACTCCATACCCTGTTCACTAAATAGTTGGCTGTTTTTATGGCTTCTCCCCAGTAAGTGTTACTCATTCCTGCATCTGCCAACAGTGAGTCCTTCATGGTCTGCAATATACCATTTCTCCTTTCAGCCACTCCATTTTCTGCTGGTATGTATAGGTTTGTATGTCTATGTTTTATCCTACATTTCTCAGCCATCTTTGGAAATTATCAGACATGAACTCTGTTCCCCTGTCTGTTTGCAGCTGGCATACTTTATGGCCATACCTTCTCTCTACAAAGTTCACCCACTGCTTAAATTGTTGTAGAACTTCAGTTTTGTTCTTTATTAAATAGCAGAACCCATACCTGGTGTAGTCATCTACTAAGACTAGTACGTACCTAGCTCCTCCAAGAGAGGTCGCCAGAGGACCAATTAAATCAGCATGCACTAACTGTAAAACCCTGTTGTTTGCCTCGTGCTTTTCTTATTTATAGGATACACCCTAGACTTTGACTCCTTACAAATAGCACAATCCAAATATGTGTTGCATTGCTTAATTTGTAATCCTTACCTTGACATGTTTTTCAAACTTGGCAACTTTAAGATGTGTGGATTTCAATTCCAAGTGTTCTCCAGCCAGCAGGAGTTGAAATCCACATACCTTAAAGTTGCCAAGTTTGAAAAACACCGACATATGAAATTTTCCCAACCTTCTTCTGCCCATGTTTCAAATTCCAAAATGTCTATTTAGAAGAGTAGCAGTTTGGAAATGTTTAGCAATATATTATCTCTATAAGTAGGAAGTCTATTCTTACTACTAAGCATAATGGAACCATCGTTTTTGGTTGTTTTCATATGGTACATTATCTGCTCCAGCCTCTAAAAGCCAGAGATAAGCTATTAATATTTTCCATATTGAAGCATTTGGTGCAGTGTTATACTAAGAACCACTTCTGGCTGTTACCTGGGTCTGGGTTTGATTTGGGGAGGCATACATGAAAAAGATTTGCCACTAGATTCATCAAGAAGTTCTGCATCTGTTTTCCAGGCACTGAATTCTTCCCTCAGAGGCACAGGGCTATCAACTGGACAGTTGGGGAAAAATATGTAAGGAAGCATTTCAGTAACTATAAGGTAGCGCAGATATTTATTGTATATACCAGTGGTGGCGAACCTATGGCATGAGTACCAGAGGCAGCACTCGGAGCCCTCTCTGTGGGCATGCATGCCGTCACCCCAGCACCACCTCCCCCTGCAGCCCCCTCCTCACCAGCAGCCCCCCCGGAGGAGAGTCACCCCTGGGTGCGGCCCGCGCAGAGCAGCGCAGCCAAGCACATGGCAGCTGGGCAGCAGATGATGCTGCGGGGTGCGGGCGGAGGGCGTGGCCACCATGGAGCTGCAGGGCCGCCTGGGCGATCTGCGGCGGGCCATGGATGGCCCTGAGGGTGGGCGGGGTGAGGGCGGAGCAGGGTGGGGGCGGGCAGGTGGAGCGGGGTTGGACCGGGGGCGGGATGGTTTTTGGGCACTCGGTCTCTAAAAGGTTCGCCATCACTGGTATATACCATTAATTCAATGTATGATCTGAAAGGGAGAGGCACTTGTGTTTCTTTAACATTATACCATTGTCTGTTCTAATGGAATCCTTAAGTTTGCCTGCAGATAGCTAGGCTAAATGCCTGAAAATTGGTGACAATGGATGAATTTTTACAACACAATGAACCAGCCAACCACACTGTATCTCTGTATAACATATAAACTCAGGCCATGCAGTTAATTTATGATTGTCTGTGTTTATAGTCAACCCAGAAAATTGGCTTGGCCATGTAATTACTTTTGATTGTAATTCTATTTTATTGTTTTAGAAATATTTATGTTTTACAGCTTTATAGCTTTTAATGTTGTAAGCTGCCCAGAGTTCCCTCAAGCCAGGATGGGCAGCAAATAAATCTGATAAATTTTGTGGCTCCCCACTTGACAAGGAAGTGTACAATTAAAATGACAAATAATCCTACAAAAATAAAATATAGAAAATGATAAAGCAAGCAATTCAACAAAACAACAAATCTTGACAGGTTCACAAGACCTTTTGATTCAACCCCTGAGAGAGAAAACTAGGTCTTTAGCACCTAACATAAGGCAGGCAAGCAGGATCAGAGCCATCTAGATCACCAGAAGGAATGCTATTCTATAGGGTAAGAATTTGCTATTGTTAACTGAATACACAATGATCAAAGTTAATTATCTGAATACAGCCACAAGGACTGGTCTATAGATGTGATCCCATTTTCTTGTTGTTGTTAGTTGCGAAGTCGTGTCCGACCCATCCGACCCCATGGACAACATTCCTTCAGGCCTTCCTGTCCTCTACCACCTTCTGGAGTCCATTTAAGCTCACGCCTACTGCTTCAGTGACTCCATCCAGCCACCTCATTCTCTGTCGTCCCCTTCTTCTATTGCCCTCAATCTTTCCCAGCATTAGGCTCTTCTCCAGTGAGTCCTTCCTTCTCATTAGGTGGCCAAAGTACTTGAGTTTCAACTTCAGGATCTGGCCTTCTAAAGAGCAGTCAGGGTTGATCTCCTCTAGGACTGACCGGTTTGAACGCCTTGCAGTCCAAGGGACTCACAGGAGTGTTCTCCAGCACCATAGTTCAAAGGCCTCAATTCTTTTGTGATCAGCCTTTCTTATGGTCCAACTTTCACAGCCATACATTGCAACTGGGAAAACCATGGCCTTGACTATACGTACTTTTGTTGGCAGGGTGATGTCTCTGCTTTTTAGTATGCTATCTAAATTTGCCATAGCTTTTCTCCCCAGGAGCAAGCGTCTTTTAATTTCTTGGCTGCAGTCCCCATCTGTGGTGATCTTGGAGCCCAGGAAGATAAAATCTGTCACTACCTCCAGTTCTTCCCCATCTATTTGCCAGGAATTGAGAGGGCCAGATGCCATGATCTTGGTTTTCTTAATGTTGAGTTTCAAGCCAACTTTTGCACTCTCCTTCACCCGCATCAGGAGGCTCTTTAGTTCCTCTTCACTTTCTGCCATTAGAGTGGTATCATCTGCATATCTTAGCTTGTTGATATTTCTCCCGGCAATCTTAATTCCAACTTTTGATTCATCTAGCCCTGCCTTTCTCATGATGTGCTCTGCATATAAGTTAAATAGGCAGGGCGACAGAATATAGCCTTGCGGACTCCTTTCCCAATTTTGAACCAATCAGTGGTTCCGTGTCCAGTTCTCACTGTTGCTTCTTGACCCGCATATAGGTTTCTCAAGAGACAAATAAGATGGTCTGGTACTCCCATCTCTTTAAGAACTTGCCACAATTTGTTGTGATCCACACAATCAAAGACTTTAGCATAGTCAATGAAGCAGAAGTAGATGTTTTTCTGGAACTCCCTAGCTTTCTCCATGATCCAGTGTATGTTGGCAATTTGATCTCTAGTTCCTCTGCCTCTTCGAAATCCTGCCTGTACTTCTGGTAGTTCTCGATCCACATACTGCTGGAGTCTAGCTTGTAGGATTTTAAGCATAACTTTACTAGCATGTGAAATGAGTACAATAGTGTGATAGTTTGAACATTCTTTGGCATTGCCTTTCTTTGGAATTGGAATGTAAACTGACCTTTTCCAATCCTGTGGCCACTGTTGAGTTTTCCAAATTTGCTGGCAAATTGAGTGTAGCACTTTCACTGCATTGTCTTTTAAGATTTTGAATAGCTCCACTGGAATACTGTCACCTCCAGTAGCTTTGTTATTGCTCAGCTTTCCTAAGGCCCATTTCACTTCACATTCTAGGATGTCTGGCTCGAGGTCAGTGACCACCCCATCGTGGTTATCAGGGATGCTAAGCTCATTCCTGTATAGTTCTTCTGTGTAATTTTGCCACCTCTTCTTAATCTCTTCTGCCTCTGTTAGGTCCCTGCCATTTTGGTCCTTTATCATGCCCATCTTTGCATGAAACATTCCCTTCATATCTCCAATTTTCTTGAAGAGACCTCTGGTTCTCCCTATTCTATTGTTTTCTTCTATTTCTTTGCACTGTTCATTTAAGAGAGCATTCTTATCTCTTCTAGCTATTCTCTGGAATTCTGCATTCAGTTGGGTGTGTATCTTTCTCTTTCTCCCTTGCCTTTCGCTTCCCTTCTTTCCTCAGCTATTTGCAAAGCTTCCTCAGACAGCCATTTTGCTTTCTTGCATTTCTTTTTCTTTGGGATGGTTTTAGTTGCTACCTCTTGAATTTTGCGAACCTCTGTCCATAGTTCTTCAGGCACTCTGTCTATCAGATCTAATTCCTTAAATCTATTTGTCACCTCTATTGTATATTCATCAGGGATATGATTTAGTTCATATCTGAGTGGCCTAGTGTTTTTCCCTACTTTCTTCAATTTAAGCCTAAATTTTGCAACGAGAAGCTCATGATCTGAGCCACAGTCAGCTCCTGGTCTTGTTTTTACTGACTGTATAGAGCTTCTCCATCTTTGGCTGCAGAGCACATGGTCAATCTGATTTCTGTGTTGACCGTCTGGTGATGTCCATGTGTAGAGCTGTCTCTTGGGTTGTTGGAAAAGAGTGTTTGCTATGACCATCGTATTCTCTTGACAAAAGTCTATCAGTATGTGCCCTGCTTCATTTTGTACTCCAAACTTGCCTGTTATTCCAGTTATCTTTTGGCTTCCTACTTTAGCATTCCAATCCCCCATGATGATAAGGACATCATTTTTTGGTGTTGATTCTATAAGGTGCTGTAGGGCTTCATAGAACTGGTCAATTTCATCCTCTTCAGCAACAGTGGTTGGGGCATAGACTTGGACTACTGTGATATTGAATGGTTTGCCTTGGATTCACACTGAGATCATTCTGTCATTTTGGGGATTGTATCCCAGTATTGCTTTTCTTACTCTTTTATTGACTATGAAGGCTACTCCATTTCTTCTGAGGGATTCTTGCCCGCAGTAGTATGGTCCTCTGAATTAAATTCACCCATTCCTGTCCATTTTAGTTCACTGATTCCTAAGATGTCGATGTTCAGTCTTGTCATCTCTTGTTTGACCCCATCCAGTTTGCCTTGATTCATGGATCTTACATTCCAGGTTCCTATGGAGAAAAGATCTTTACAGCATCGGACTTTCCTTTCACCACCAGATGCATCCACAGCTGAGCGTCCTTTTGGCTTTAGCCCAGTCGCTTCACTCTTTCTGGAGCTACTAGTACTAGCCCTCTGCTCTTCCCCAGTAGCATATTGGACACCTTCCGACCTGAGGGGCTCATCTTCCAGCGTCATATCTTTTTGCCTTTTGGTACTGTCCATGGAGTTTTCATGGCAAAGATACTGGAGTGGGTTGCCATTTCCTTCTCCAGTGGATCACATTTTGTCAGAACTCTCTGCTATGACCTGTCCATCTTGGGTGGCCCTGCATGGCATAGCTCATAGCTTCATTGAGTTACGCAAGCCCCTTCGCCACGACACGGCAATAATCCATGAAGGAGTCCCATTTTCTACCTCATTTCAAATCCTTGTGTAGTCAAGCAAACATCCCTAGTTCCTCAGAATACTTTATTTCTGTATCCCTTATCATTCCTAATAATTTTCTTGCCCCAGCTCAGGGGTAACTACAACATATAGAAGGGCTGGGGTTCAAGCACATGGTCGTGGTTACTATCTTGACTTCTTGGACCACCTCACTGCAATACCCAGAATTGGATGCAATAGTTTAGATTTAACCCAAAGTACAATTGAGCAATTAGCTCCCATTATCTTGAAACAATACTTCTATTGCTGCATTCTGAGGCTCCATTGACCTGCCTGGTGCACTGCTCGCATGTGTTTAGTTATTCAGTAAGAACCCTAAATTCTTTGCTCATGCATTACATCAGATCTCCTCAATCCTCTACTGCTATTTCCTGTCTTTGTTTTCTTTTCAGGATCCAGTTAATCTTGCCCCTTTAATGTTCACGTCTGTTAATATCATTGTGAGTTGTTATGAATTGGGTGGCTTTATAAGTCTAAACAAACCAAGTTGTCCTTTAAGGTGTTAACCAACTCTCCTAGCCTGACAATTATCTGTAAATTTAATTCCATCCCCTAAATGAGTTCTAATTCTCTTGAATAGCACAAGGCAGAAGATGACCCCCAAGGGACATCACTCAATACACAACCATTTTATAAGAAGCCATTGGGTGAACTTGTTCAACCAGCTGGGAATGTACTGAATCACTCAAGCCCATTTTATCCATGTTTGCACAAGACTATCAGGTGAGACTGCTTGACACTCTACTGAGATCAGGTTATGCTATGTCCACAGCATTCCTTTGGTTTTTCTAATTAGTAACTGTCATCGAAGTATGCCTGATAATGTGGGCTCATAGACCCAAGGCTTTCCAGTCTGCTCTGATAACTGGCCCAGTACAGAAGTTAACTGGCCTCTGGTTTCCTGATCTGAATATCTGGTCTTAAGTCACGGGTGTCAAACTCGATCGCATCACGTGACGTATCGTGACGTATCGTGACGTATCGTGACGTATCGTGACGTATCGCAATATTTTTTGCCTTTGCGGAGCCGGAGTGGGCGTGGCCTATGTGTGACGCATCTGGCCCGTGGGCTGTCAGTTTGATACCCTTGTCTTAAGTTGATCTTTTATAGATTTCTGATAGTTCACTAGCATTTTTCAAAATGTATATAATTAGAATAACACTTTCCACTAAACCTTTACAGATAATCCTCAACTTACAATCATTCATTTAATGATGACTCAAAGTTACAGCAGCACTGAAAAAAAGTGACTTATGACCAGTTTTCACACTTATGACTGTTTGACCACAGTCATGTGATCAAACTTCGGGAACTTGGCAACTGGCATGTATTTACAACAATTGCAGCATCCCCAAAGTCATGTGATCACCATTTGTAACCTTCCCAGCCAGCTTTCAACAAGCAAAGTCAAGGGGGGGAAGCTGAATTTGCTTAACGACAGCATGGTTCGCTTAACACTGTACTGATTCATTTAACAACCATGGCAAAAAGTTGGTAAAATAAGGCATGACCCACTTTACAACTGCCTTGCTTAGCAACAGAAATTTTGGGCTCAGTTTTAGTCATAACTCAAGGGCTACCTGTATATGTTTTACTTCTCTGCTTCACATAGTATATGAACTCGTGCATCATAACTTGTTAGCAAATGAAGGGTAAAACAAATAAATCTCTTATTGTGGAATCTGAACCCAGCCACTATTTCTAGATATCACCTTACCTGTCATTATTCTCATCAAGTTCTTATGGAGGCCAGCTTGTTTCGCCTTATTACTTTGTGAAATTCCTAGTAAGTCACAGGGGGAACTGAATGGAAATTGGCAGCGATTGATGGGTCCAGCTTGATTGCGGAAGAAACGTTGTTTCATGGGTCCTGAAATCTTATGCAAAAACATTAACCCCTCAGCATTTTATCTAAGGATATTGTCTGCTGTATCAAGGAAATAATTAGGCAATCTAAATTTCAGAGGCAATATGGATAGGTCCTAGAAGTAAAATTGAGTGTTGCTTCTTGCCTTAATTTTATTATTTTCTTTAGATAAACTGATTTTCTGTGTTGGAAACAAGTTGCTGGATTAAGGGCCATCCAGATATCTCAGCCTACTTCCCTCCCTCCCAGCCCCAGCCCCAGCCCCCATGTTTCAGCCAAGACAGACAGATATAATGACAGTTGTTGGGCAATTGTTTTTTCATTGAAGAAAAAATGAAAGTGAATTCTTTGTAATACTGTTAAACAAATCTCTATGAGACTACCAAAAATTTTCAAAGGGATCTCTGGTGTGTTTTTATGTAAGATGGCTCACATAATAACATATCCTTCCCCTCACTCTAGTCTAAAACAAAAGGAAAATGAAATCTGAGCCAAAATTTCTCAGTGATAATTTTTTTGAAAATGGGTGGGTGAAAGGCATTGGGAGGCTAGACGTGGGCCTTTGTGAAGCAACAAAGATACATCTTGACAAGGTGATTTAGCTGTAAAGGTGGTGCAGCATTTGCTGAAGGTACCCAGTTTAAGTGACACCTTTTGGTGTGATTAGGTTTCTCTTCTTAGCCATCAGACTGGAAATAGATAATCTGAGGAATGAGGCTGTAGGAGTTCTCATTAAGAGTTGTTAAAGGTAGGTTGGCATTGCAACACAAGCATTCCAATGAATTCTCTAATTTCGAATGAGAAATCTATATACTATAGGCAATTTAGGGCAGTAACACCCTTAACCATTTTCTTGAGCTTCTTTATCCAGAAGGGAAGAGGCTTGCCTCTGTTGTAAAATCATGTCAGTCTCCATCTGTTCATTGTTATTTCTTTTGTCGGTATGAAATATAATACTTGCAGGATGATCTAGGACATTCATTTCAAACACATGCTGCTACCTCCCTTATGTTGTTTGAGCTTTGCCCTCTATAATGGTAATGTGCATTCCAGTTCTTAACAGGGAAAAGTCAGCTATAAAATATTACTAACCTATGCAGCTGTGTGTGGGAAGTTAACAAAAAGTTCATCTGGAAGGAGAAATAAATAGGGAGGAACAAAGTACAACTTGATGGAAGGTGAGGTGATAAAAAAAATGGTTCATATATCATGCTAGTCATAATATGATTTATTTTTGGCAAAGCATATTGTCTGAACCCAGCAACTGTGATTTATTAAAATAAATGTAGTTAAGCAACCAGGACTTAATATTATGTTATTAATGTGGTCACTAATCTCGGTGACAAGAAGCAGGTCGAGAAAGACAGTGGACAAACGAACAAAAAAAACTGAAGGTAGCAGTGAAAGAAACAGGATTTCATGAAAAACTCATCCTGAATGTAAAACAAAAGGTTCAGTAATGTTGAGGGAATGGAGCTTGAAATGCAGTCAAGGAATTGAGAGCCGGGAGCAAAAAGACGGGATAATGAATGTTTAATATTGATTCTAGTATGGCAGAATATTCTTTGCTTCTTGCTAGTAAATCTTGTACATACATAGGAATAATCTAAAAAAATCTTTAGTTCATTTAAGTTAAATGATTGTGCAATTATAAATATGATAAGGCGTTTATATCTGAACTAAGAAACCTAGATAACCTATGGCTGGCATTGTATACACAATTGCACTGTGGCCTGTACACCTCAGTTTATAACTCTAATGGAAGAATCTCAGATAAATAAGAGGTCATCTGATTCTAACAGTCCAGGTAAGGCAGTCCTAAGAAATGAATAATTGAATTTTAGGAGGTTACAATGTCATTAACTTAATTTGGGGTAGATATTCTGTAACAGTCAGCGTCTCATTTTCTTTTGACACCATTGCTACCAGAAATTACACTTACCTTTGCTATTTCTTTCTCAGATGGTGAAAATCCTCCCAGAGATACAAAGGGAGCTGATAGCAGATAACTACAGGTTAAAAAGGTGTAATTAATGCCATACCAAGGAAAGCTGCACAGGTAAAACTTTGCCTCCCTCTCAAAAGAATACAATTCTTTTCTTTATATAAAGTACTGTATCCCATGCAAAAACAAGTGAAGATTTTGTCCTCTACTCTTTTACTATCATGTACTTTATCTTACCTGAAAGTGGGACATTTGCTAAGTAGATGAAAACAGTATCTTGCGAGGAGTTGACACAGTCATCATGATATATATATCATGAGACCTCTTTGTCTTCTTTCTGTTAAGTTCCAAAAAAGCCCCTGTATGGCATACAAAAGCCCCCTAAAGTCTCTCCAAAGCTTGCTACCAAATTATAATTTGAATATGTACTGAATAATCATATTAACTGTACTGAATCATCAAACACTAATTTAATTCATTAAATATCATTTGCATTTAAATTACAATAAATATAGTTTAAGTCCCGCCCTCATTTCATCTGGGGAGCACAGGTTGCAAACAGGAAGTGTGGCCTCAGCCTGAAAAAGAAAAAGCTCTCGAGCAATGTTCCCAAGACTGGCTGAAGAATTCTGGGAGTTGAAGTCTACATATCTTAAAGTTGCCAAGGCTCTACTGTACAGAGGTAGGGAACTATGGCTCCTTTATGACTTGTGGACTTCAACTCCCAGAATTCCTCAGTCAGCATAATCCACATCCTGTGAAATGCCTGGAATCTTGTATCACAACCTGTCCCAACTTGATTCTCTTCAGTGTGTTGGACTTCATTCCCCATCATCTTTAGTCATGCTATCTAAAAGTAACAGGGTTTACAGCTGAATATTCTGGAATGGTATTAAGTTGGAGAAGGCTGATCTGCTAACAGACATTTGCTAGAAACAAATACAGGTAGTCCTTGACTTACAACAGTTAGCTTAGTAACCATTTGAACTTACAACGGCACTGAAAAAAATTGACTTATGACCATTTTTCACACTTATTTTTCACACCGTTGCAGCATTCCCATGGTCATGTGATTTACATTCAGATGCTTGACAACTGACTCACATTTCTGACAGTTGCAGTGTCCCAGGGTCATGTGATCACCTTTTACAACTCTCTGACAAGCAAAGTCAATGGGGAAACCAGATTCACTTAACAACCATGTTACTAATTTAACAACTGCAGTGCTTCACTTAACAAATGTGACAAGAAAGGTCATAAAATGGGACAAAACTCACTTAACAAATTTCTCACTTAGCAACCTAAATTTTGGGCTCAATTGTGGTGGTAAGTTGAAGACTACTTATACCAAGAAGTAATTCTCTTTGCCATCCACTTGCCCATTCGAAACTTATATTTGAATGTATCAGCTTCTACTTACTGACATGTTGTATTATCTGAAGTCGGCGTTTCAGGAACAAAGGAAGAGAAATGAACCAAGTCTACGTGATTCTTTCTTTCCCCATAAAAATGCTTGTAGCAAGCCATTTGGAAAAAAGTTCAAAAATGCTACACTAGTCTATTGCTAATACTCATGTGGAATAACAAGAGCTGCTGAAGAGAAGCTCACCAACCCCTTCCAACTTTATTTTCAACACTCTCCTTCAAAAAAAAAAAAGACGTCTAGCATCAATAAAATCTATGAACGAGAGGGTCTGCATACATATAAGTGTGACATCTTAGATTGTAAGATGTAAGTATTGTGACATCTTACATCACTGTGGCATCATAATACAGCCTCAGCAGTACCCACATTTCTGGTTCAAAGCCAGGAACAAAGATATCAGCAAATAAGGGTCCTAAGAACAGATAACTTAGAAAGATGATGGATGTTGTTGGTATACAAATAGAGAAAAATACATCAATTATCTCCCTGTTGCCAACAAACAAACAAACAAATAAGCAAGCAAAATGGTAATATTTTTTTAAAAATAAATATGACTATATATATAGTATATATACATATATGTGTATGTATATACACATACATACACGCATGCATACATACATACATACACACATACATACACACATACATATCCTAACATCTTGATATTGCTGATTCTAACTAAAATAGTTATACCAATATCCCAATGACTGTCTCACTGGGATTGGACAGTCTCACTCATGCCAGTAGAATAGGCATGCTGCGGATCCCATCAGCCTGATTTTTCCAGATGGTGGGATTCAGGAGGAGGGCCTTCTCTGCTGTTGCTCCTTTCCTCTGGAACATCTTGCCCCCTGGTGTAAGGTTGGCCCCAACTCTCCTTTTGTAAGATCCGTCCCTGCCAGTTGGTCTGGCACCCGAATGGGGGAACAGCACAGCGAAAATGGTTGATCAAGAAACAACAGATCCCATCTCCCTCCATTTCTGCCCCCGCCCTCCCCAGGTGTCCTTAATTTTAATCTTGATTTTAATTTATGCTTGTTTTAATAAGAATGTATTTTTATGTCTGTAAGGTTCCTAGAGTTACCTTATGGTATGATGGGCAGCCAATAAATCTTATAAACAAACAAACAAACAAAATGTGGTTGTTGTTATTAGGTGACTGAATGTGAGTGAAACGTAAGGGATAATAGATATGATCAAAGCAGATAGGGACATCTTTTAAACAATTTTTAAAAAGACAAGATTATGCATCTATTTTAAAGCCACTTAATCATCATCTTCTACCTTACTTATTGCTTTTTACTAGTCAAGCTTTTTATGGGGTAAGCAATATTATGCAAATATTATGCAAAGTTAAAAAAACAAATAATAAGCCAAAACAAAAATTAAAGGCATGGGGTAAAACAAAGTAAATCTAATTCAATCTACTTTACAAAACTGCCCAGAGTCCTTCTGTGAAGATGGACAGCTCAAAAATGTGATAAATAAATAAAAATAAATAAAAACTACCCTCTTTACCTTTTCTTATTTTTTCTCTTTGCAAGCTATTTATGCTTCCACATATTCATATTTTGATTCTTATATTGCCCTTTGCTCTTTAAATTTTCACCACTCATTTGAGGAGCTCAGCCACTCCACCAAATTATGACTTTCTCTCTTATCCTTCCTCTTAACCTCTCTATCACCATGTTTTAATGTTTTGGTCTTTCATATGAACACTCGCTTTTGAATTTAGTTCAGCACCTATTCCTTCTTGATCTCATTTCTTTTTGTTTTACCCCACAGACCTCTTAACTATCATTTTCCAACTACGTTCAGTTTTCCCCCCCCTGACATATCCAACTTTAATTTCATACAACTGGAGAGAAGTACATTCTTATACAGACAAATACTCATTTTTCTTTCTTTTGTCAATCATTCAATTGAGGCAGCATTTTCCTGCCCCAGAATCATTTTTCCCCCCTACAGTACATTTTCACATTATTAGCAATGGGATTGTGTTTCAACTATTGAGGAACACACACTCATTTATTTACTTTAATATTTGTCATCATTTATGTATATGTGTAATTGTTCACATAATTTAACAAACACAAATTCCTTGATCCTTGATACCTTAACTTTTAGGTCCACATTTCTGATTGCCTGGTATAGTCAGTCTAACATTCCCTCCCAATTGTCTAAGGGCTCAGCTGTAGCAAAGCATTTTCTCTACACAAAAATATGCATGTGTGTATGTCTTCAATTAGTAGCTCAACTCTCTATAAGCATTAAGCAAACATGGGGACATTACATATCCTTGATCTATTTCCTGTTCAGGGCTTAATCATTTGCTAAACATTCCAGTTATTCTAATTTTAATCCCATTTTATGCCTATCTGATCACATTCAGTAACCAAATCTGTTTATTTGCACAAATATTCCCTAATTCAGAACTACTTTGTCTAAATTAACAAATGTGCAATAAACCTTTATTCATACATTTATATATTTCCAGTGACCTGCTAAGGAGCAAAAATCTGGTCTGCACAACCCTGTCTGACGTAAAGCCATACTGCACTTTCCAGTTTTGAATACAGTATTGTCATTTCTGACAACTTTTAATCAGAATTCTGCCAAATGGGAAACTTCAATGAATCCCACTGTAATTTTTGCGTTCATTCTTGTTACCTTTCAGCTTGTAGATCAGAACAATAATGGCATGAGTCCAGTTGCCAGGTATAGATCCATCTTATTTTTGTTGTATCATTCCAATTTTAGTATTTGGGCTGCTATTCTAAAAGCAGACTAAGGTTTTTTTTTCATTTCTCCAAATACCCTTTTCATCTTCAGGTTTACCATATATTAAACTTTCTTACAGCTTTTATGTCTTCGCTTTCCACTACCTTTTTCTTGCGTATTTTCAGGAGCATACATTTGAGTTCAACCTTTCAGTGCATCATTTGTGTGCAAATCTCTAAAATACTCCTTTCAGCATTGTGTCATTTCAATTTCATCCCAAATAATTTCATTTTTTTAAAAAAAAATTCATTCACTCTGCTTGAGGTGCCTTGTATGCTGGCTTAGAATGCATGCATGGACAGTACAGAAATTTATTAATGAAGCAACACTGAATCCAATGATGCTTATATTTGAATACATGTAACTGTATTCAGGTATAAGTATCACTGGATTTAGTGAAGCTGTGCACTTGCAGATAAATTGTGCACTTTACCATTGCATGGGACTCAATTCACATACAGCTTGTTTTCCCACTTTCATTTTCTCTTACTGGTTGACAGTGGCAACAGATGAAAAAAGAGGCATATTGGCATATTCCTATATCAGCCATATGAATCTAACTTTTTCAGTCATTGGCCCAAGTAGCATGTCTTCATAAGAAGATTCAGTAGAGTCTCTATGCCATTTCTAGGTGAGTGTAGAACATTTCAGCTCCTTTGTGCTGGAACTGATGAATGTTCTAAATGATCTGTGATGGCATAAAGGTGTCTGACAAATCTTTTCAATGAGCAATAGGAAAATGCTTCCCAGGTAGCAATGATGCCTTGTCTGAAGATGTAAGCTCTGATGGGCAGTACAATCAGTACTAAGGGAACAAGCTTGCTTGGATCAACACTGGCATATTGTAATACTTCCCTTTTCTTTTTCTGTTTTAATTTTTCTAAGTATATTTTTCCTTTACCCTAAAACAGCATTTATAAAAAAACAACTCTAAATTCTTAGGTTTGAACTCAACTAAAGACTCTCAGACACATAACCACACAATTAGATAAGAATCTTTATTGCATACTAGGAAGCAACCACCCAAAAAATAGATTGCCTTTAGTCAACACGAAGGTACATTTCCCTTTTTATATCCTTTACAGTCCAATTCTGGTGCTTCTTTCACCCACCTCTCCCACCATTGTTTAATTGACTTTTGCCCTACATTTCTTGATCTGTAGCTAGCAGACTGTTGGTTGTTGACCTAATTAACATCTCTGTCCTGAGAATATCTCTGGTTTGTAGCTTAAATTCCACAGAGGACCAAGATGTCAAAGAACTCGATCGGTGCTTATCTGCTCATCTCTTTTCTTGCTCCTACAGTTTTCTTAAATCAAGAAGAACCACATTGTTGCACATTGACTACATTTTATTCTGCCGCATAGACTTTCTTTTAAATTAATAACATCACAACGCACCAATTATAAGGTTAATGAAATGGGTACAGATTTGTTGTTAAATATTTTGAATAAAGGCAAAAATAGATGCTAAGTATATAGTACAATATAATTCAAGTATGTCAAAGGAATAATAAATATAAATATTCATGATAAAGAGCTGTGGAAGATTTTTGTGGATATACTTTAGATTACAGTTCCCACAACCTGTCTACAAGTACTCCTCAATTTACAACAGTTCATTTAGTGACCATTCAAAGTTACAACGGCACTGAAGAAAGTAACTTATGACCATTTTTCACACTTATGATCATTGCAGTATCCCCATGGTCACGTGATTTACATTTGGATCCTTGACAACCATCTCACATTTATGACGGTTGCAGTGTCCCGGACTCACGTGATCCCCTTTTGCGACCTTCTGACAAGCAAAGTCAATGGGGAAACCAGATTCACTTAACAACCATGTTACTAATATAAGAACTGCAGTGTTTCACTTAACAAATGTGGCAAGAAAAGTCATAAAATGAAGCAAAACTCATTTAACAAATTTCTCACTTAACAACATAAACTTTTGGCTCAGTTGTGGTCATAAGTTGAGGACTAACCTGTATTCTCTACTGTGGTTAACAGAAGTTGTAGTTAAATGCAGCTGGCACCAATTTTGCTACATCCTACCTAAGAATATCAGTTTTGTATTTAAGCATCATTGGTATTCCTAGGGCAACAATTTAAGAAACCCAGGGTAGCTTTGGAACTGAAACTAAAGCTTCAGCCCTGTGGATACCTCTATGGAAATTATTCTCACTGCTATCAAAGGGACGTAGGTTAGAATTAGGTTATTTGATGGTTCCATAAGAGGGATTATCAAAAATGTTAAAAAACCACAGTTGTGTTGGGATTCAACTGATGATTCTCTGGTTGAGGTTTATGATAACTGGTTCTGCAGTGGAAAAATATCTTAGTAGGACCTAAGACATTCAACATGTACATTAGTAAGTGTAATTGGTTTAAATAAAGTTTTTGATGAAACTAGTATAGTATAGTATAGTAGTTTTGGGTGTTGGATTAGGATAGAGTGCAAGTTTCAATCCACTGTCAGCCAAAGAAGTTTATTGAATGACTTGTGTCAGTCTCTCTTTTAACCTAATCTATTTTACAGAAATATTTGGGGACATAAGCTCTTGAAAAAAACACTTTTTAAAAATAATAATAGATACAGTATCAGGGGGTAGAAAAACACATTCCAGTGACAATAGGGTTAAGATGAATCAATAAAAGATACAGATGGATCTTAATACTGGCAAAAGTAAGTATAAAATGACCCAGAAATTAGTCCAAAAATAAGTACATACTATGAATTAACCTCTGCAGAATTCGAACTATTTGGATGATTCAATGAAACATTGTGGAATAGCTTCTGTTGGTATAAAAACATGAGCATAGAATAACTCCTATTTTTCATGATGATAGGCTTGCTGCATATGCATAATGTTATCTGAACTGTACAGTGTTGAATTAGGACATTGGGATTAAATCTTCCATTCAGTACTATTGTAAAATTAATTTTAAGATGATAATAGCATAATCCCAAATGTCTGTTCTAAGTAATTTGAGGTCAGTAAGATTCAGTCTTAGAAAAGCAGATGGGACTGAGGTCCCATAAGCCTGTTGATGGAAACTGTGTCAATTTATTTTTTCAGTTTATCCTTGGTAATAATCCAAGATAAAAGATGTGCTCCTTTCTCAGTCATATTTTGTTGTTGAATCCACTCAATGCCCCATGCCTTTAATTTTCTTCTTCAAAGTACTTTTATTTATATAAAGGATACCAAAGTGGTCCATCGATAAAAATCAAGCACTATAACAAATTCTAATTCTTATCTTATCTGGATCTTTTGATTGCTTCTTCCTTGCTCAATGGGATTAGAAATTTTCTTTGAAGGATTGCTATTATGATTATATTTATCAAATTTCAAATGACATCACTTAGAATGGCATTTGTGGGATATGGTTAAATCATGAAGCTTTTCATACCACAGCTGTTGGTTGTTTTTCACAAGCAGTTGCTTTGTTTACTAGATTAGTAGAATAAAGAGAATGTACTTAATATAAAGCAGGCTGCCTGTGAAAGTATAAACATTGAGGGCCCTACCTACACACCAGTGTCACTGCCCAAATAATGGCACTTTGCCTTAATGTTCATACATCTTATTACAAAAGATAACTGTGGTGAGAAAATCTTTCAGTATACAACTGCACACACAAAGAAATCTAATCTAAAACCCTGACTCTGACAATTCTAACTTCCAAACCACAAGCATTTAGTTTTCTGACTGCCGATGCTTAAATCTATTGGATGGGGGGGGGGGAATCCCTTTTCTTCTAATGTCTTGATTCAATGTGTGGGCATTAAAAAGAAAAAAAAGTAAGCAGGACAGGTTTTTAAACCACGTTTCTTCCAGTGATAATATCAACTTTGCAGATCAGTTCCATACAGCACTGTCATCTTCTAATTACGCAGATTCTTCTACTTGTAGCATTTTTCCTGAACCAAAGCATGTGGCGATTTTTCCTCAGGGTATCCACCGAATTAGATTATGGGATGTGCTGGGCTCACAAGGGTCCTTCCTGTCCGTGGAATTTAAAATGTAGCTTGGAAATTTGGGTTTTGCAGTCTTCTATCTATCCCTTTTTCTGGCTTGAGTGTATCAGTTCAGATTAAACAGCAGGTGCCAGAAGACAGAAAAGACAAAGAGAGAGAAATAACCCATCGAGAGAATGTTTCTGGAGCCCAGGCCTTTGGCGTTGCAGTTATCTGAGTAGCAGCAGTAAACACTTACTCCAGGAGCTTGTGAACCTCCCCTCCGGGCTCGGTTACAGAATGACCTATATGAACAGGACTTCATAATGCCACCTAGAACAGATCCAGAGACAAATCCAAGACATTATATCGTCTATGCTTATGTGCTCCTTTATCTTATTAGCCTGAATTAGAACATCCTGGCTCATCAAAGTACTTATCTGAGGGATGAACAGTTCCAGGAAGAAACAACTCATTTTGCCCTTTCCTTGCATTTTCTTTGATTTACATCAAACATAGATGCATCAGTATAAAACTACGTACCTTTTTTTTATTATTTAGAAAAAAGAAGGACCTTACATGCTATAGGACATTTGCCATTGGGCTACTATAAGAGTAGAAAACCCTTCTTGCTAGCTAAAGCTTTGGATAAGCCATTTATATATTATTCATCAATTTAGTATCAGATAAGTCAATTATTTATTATTATAGAATGATTTTTTTTGTAAAAGGAGAAAAAGGTGAAGCTTCTACCCACATAGCCATAAATCTAGTGACTGGCTGTGCAAAACATGGAATTTATCAACAACATTAATGATAAAATATGAATGACTTCCAGTTTCTATACTGTGTTCAAAATTTGATTTGATTTCTTGATCTTGACTCAACAACAACAATACTGACAAATTCTTCTGCTGTTTGACACATTTTGAATTGAACTAAGGTTAACCTTCAAATGGTTGTCATTATAGAGCACTTACTTGATTGTCCTCTGATGATTGCACAAGCATCAGAATGTCCTGGACATTGCTCAGAGCCTTGTTGGTTACACTCCTCATTACTTGCACCTGCACACGTATAGCACTGCAGCCCTTCACCTATTATTATTATTATATACATAAAAAAGAATTGCTTTATTTGCAATCAAAATAAATCAGCTTTGATTCTATCTTTACTTGGAGGCAGTTTTAACGACAATAGAAACATCCAATAACAGTAATGTAAGTGGTTTCAATCACTTTATAGAAGGTGGTTATGGAAAAACAGCCTCACCATAAATGTTTTAAAACTGGATATATTTCCAACATTAACTCTCAATAAATAAAAAAGAACTCCATGTTCTTGAAAACTCAAAATTGTATCATGCAATGTCTTAATCTTCTTTGTAAAGTTCAATCTAGAAAAAAAAGCACAAAACACTAATCCCTAATCATGTAAATATCAAGATTTCAACAGGATAACTTCTTTTCCCTTTTATGTCTGTAGTTATGAATTCTGAAGAAGGAATTTAGATATTCAGCCACTACAGACCTTAAGTAACAAAGTCTTGGTTCCATACTTTATTTACAATTTTGTAAAACTGAAATTAAGAAACAGGAGTTTGCTCCAAAAAGGAATGTTAATTTATCTTTAAAATAATTGAAGCAACACAGTTAGACTCCTCTTGAATTTCAAAGACGGAAAACACCAGTAGAAAGTAATTGGTTATTAACTATTTTAAGCTACCTTAAAAAGCATTATTATTATTTGTAAATCTGGAATGTTTAGATCCTGAATTATGCTAAATGAGAGAGGAAACATGCAGCAAAATTACTTACTTTCTATGGTGAAAATAAAACTGAGAAGGACGAAGCTGATGAATGGCTTCATCATGGAGAGCCAACAAAAGTATTGTTAGACAAAACAACTGATTGTCATTTACGCTCTAATGCTTATTCAGCATAGTTAATCCTCTCTAGAGGATCATGTAGGGGCTAAATGATGCAGGGTATACTGTAATCCGTTTTTTTCTGGCTATTCTTCAAGTCAGATATATTCCTCCATATCTCTAGCATTCTCAGGAGATACTTTTTATCAACTATCTAAAAAGGAACATCTCATCCACCCACATTTCACTCACCATTTCCTAAAAACAATGGAGTAGTAATTGGCATTTTATGGGAGTATATACATAAATGTTTTCAGATTAAATACAATATTCTTAGTTTGTATTCAGTACAAACTAGGTATTCAGTACTTACCCAATTCTAAGAGCTCAGCCAATATATGAGAAGTCAGAAATGTTCCTGTTCATTTTCTACTAAATGTAAAGCTATTGTGACAAAATCAGCTGTTGAATTCATCATCCATTTTACTGCTTTATTGTGCTGTGATGTCTAAACCAGGGCTTTTCAACCTTTTCACAGATTGTACCACTTTTAGGACATGACAATATTTGAATACCACCAGTGCTTAGCAAGGTGTCAAAAACTTGATGACTTTAAAAAAAAAAGGTGGGGGAGATTTGGGGTTTTACTGGTTAGATTCATTTGTTGTTATACAAATGGCTAATTTATAATATTATGGAAAAGTAAAAAGTTGAGATTCAATATTAATGCTTCCTTGTACTGCAACAGAGGAAGTCGGAAATCAAAGCCTTTTCTTTTCTTTTTCCCTTCTCCCCCTCACTTTTTTCCCTTTTCCTCCCCATTGTGTCCTACTATTTGCTTGTGTATTTTATTTTTTGTATTTTATTCTATAATCTAATAAAATAAAACTAAAAAAAAAGGAAAAAGGTACCGGTTTTAATTTCTTCTGTGGCAGTTCCTTTGCTGAATCACTTTCCCTTTATACTGACAAATGTATGAATTTCTCTATATTTATTAATATGCACCTTGATGGTCAGATGGCTGGTCGGCCCTTCTTTTTCTCTCCCTCTCCTCTCTTTCTCCTCACTCTCTCAAAACCCCCCCTTCTCTCTCTCACACACACACATCCCCCCCAAAAGCCTTTCTTCTCTGCCTCTCACACACACACACACACACAATTCCTCCCAAAAGCCTTTCCTCTCTGCCTCTCTCTCACACACAAACACACATTTCCTCTCTGCCTCTCTCTCTCTCACACACACACACACTTCCCCAAAAGTCTTTCCTGTCTCTCTCTCACCGCTTCTCTGACAAAAGCCCTTTCTCTTCTGACTCTTTCTCTGGCATCTTTTTTCCCCCCTCTCCTGGCAAAACTGCCTTTTATATTCCTTTCTGTCTCCACCCTCCTCCTCCTTTCTCTTCCGGGTGTGCCAGAAGTGCCGATCCTGGCGCCTTTGTCTCACCCCAGCAGCCCTGCAACTCCTGAGGACTCTCTCTCAGGGCAAGTCCTGCACCATGCTGCTTTGGCTCGTTCCCTCCCCCGCTACACTTGGCTAGACTAGGCAGGGATGCGTACTACCTGCCATGTGCCAATGTACCACCAGTGGTATGCGTACCACCGGTTGAAAAGCCCTGGTCTAAACAACCCAAATTTTCATCCCTGTAAACTAGAGGAGTCACAGCATAGCTCTGCTGCTCATCACAGACAACACTGTAGTTCTTTCCAGGACCCTAATTGGCCTTAAATGAGATCTGAGAACTTTGGTCCAATACTGCAACACTAATAATCTAGAAATAAACTATCATAAAACCAAGATTATGACTTTTGCCAAAAGGTTGAAACTCTGTTTATGGAGCATTAATGACCACAAAATAGAACAAGTGACTAGCTTTTAAGTATTTAAGTATAGACCTGCATGCCACTGGCTCAAGGAAAACCTACTGTGAATGGTCAAAGATCAATCAATGCCATTCTTAAAATTTTTCCAATCCAAGAAAGGACATTATGTTCTAGCGGTACTTAAGCTTTTTCAGCTAAGCTGCTAGTCCAACTCCTTTATGGACTCTGGTTGCCCCCCCCCCAGCCTCATGTTTCAACTCTCTGGAGACGGTAGTATCCAAATTCATCAGAGCAGCTCTCCAGATTCCACGCTGTATCTTAAACGCACATCTATGATTGGAAACAGGTATGATCAAAGTTGAGTCAAGAGTGTGCCTAGCTTCTATAAATCTTTGGTTAAAGCTCAACTTTTATCTTCAAGGCTTAGCACCATTAATTCTTCAGGACAATTTCCCATCCATATGGATCACGTGGAATCTAATCTTTTAAATCTAGGCTGCTCTCCCTCAAGAACTGAGGAGGCAGTCTAGCCTACATTTAAAAGATTAGGTGAAATCTAATGGGATATGATCAAGTGAAACAAATCATGAAGCAAAAGTTAAAGGATACAGAGAGACAAGTGGATCTAGGGAAGACCCCAGCTTTCCTGTGACCAGGTATAGATATATTGTCACTGCTGCCAGCTACCTTACCCAACTAGAAGCACCCAGCAGTTGGAAAGCTTTCTATCTTGCCCAATACCATGCTCTCCCCTCTGCAATATTGATAAAAAGTGCCGTTAGCTAAAACACTCTGCCTCTATGATTCCAGAGAGGTGGAAACTACGGAACATGTTCTATTTCACTGCTCCTTTCATGGAGACATGTGAACCAGATTCATCCTTCCTCTGATTAGTAGATGTCCTGGTTGCTCAGATTCAGTTTATGCCCAGATGCTGCTCATAGCTGAAGTATCCCTTGTTTCAGTAAATTTCAAGTCTGTTGCTTTCCAGAATTTTAGCATCAAAATAAATCTGATATTTATCTTTACAAATGATAGATTCTGGAGTAGGGTTGAATTAATCACTACACTAAGTAACCTTGTTGCTCAGAAAATGTCTGCCTGTAAAAAAGCATTTATTTCAATTTACCAGGACTTAGTTCCAAAACAACTTTGGGCAATTCACAATATAGTTAACAAAAAAAAAACACTATGAAAGAAAATAATATAGGATCTGGTCACTCTGTACAAACTCCTGAGTCTTGCTTATTGTGGGACAACAATGTTCTTTTTAACTCATACTTTCCACTTTTACCTGTTACTATGTCCTTATCATTTGTCACATTCATATTTTCTGCTATTACTGACAAATGTATTCATTATGATTTTTATGGTGTGCACTTTTAGATGCCTTCTCCCATGTCAATGGATAGACTGTTGCTACCCTTCATGGACCCATTACACTTCAGCTGTTACTGGAGGATATCTACTGCTGTAGATATTCTGAGGCAAAACTTTACCTCATACAAGGAACATCTGTCAAGTTTATAGCTGAAGCCGAGCTTGTCAGCAAACTCGTGTCAAAACACTTTAAAAAAGCACAGGATCCTTTAAAGCCAAATATTTCCAGTAACTTGTATCGGCCCTAGCATCATTTGTACAAGCATTCAGAAGAAAAGTCACATATTTTATACTAGTAGATTTTTTAAATATATAACTTACAATCTTCTCTTGGGAATTTTGTACACAGTATACCTGTGTGATCTCTATAGCATCCTGACTGTATTGATGATCTGAGAAATAAATCAATGAAATAACAGAATAGTATATAAAAAGCTAATGCTACTGAATATCAGATTTAGACTGATTTTCAACTTCCCAGTTAATAATATGAAACCCCTTTTCAAATTGAAAGGGAAACATTATTTATGGTAAGTATCACAGAGGCCAGTACCTTAATTTTTCAAGTTTCCATTTTATTTTATAAATCAGAAAATGCAGATCAAATTTACACTCCTTAAGGCAAGAGTCCCCATGCATGTAATACACATTTATATTAAATCCAAAAAAGACATCCAACATGGGAACTCATGTACAAAGGGAAGGCTAAGATGAGCAATTGTAATTTATTAAAGAACTCGACAAATCTCCCTGATACAGGAACTTTTGAGATCAACTTGCTATGAATTATACAAAGGAAAGAATTGCAGACAATAGCAAGGATTTCTGATAGTCTTAGTACTGCATACAATCAAATCAACATTATTAAGAAAAAATACAGTAGTGCATACAAAAAGTGAAAATAGAATCCATTCACATCACTGCCTGGATATCACTGTGCCAATGGTCATATTGCACTCAAGATTGTAATTTAGGGTTTTGGTTAAAAGTTAGCTTTTCCCCATTTTGGCAATCAGTTCATCACAAATCTTCGTCAACTCTTCTATTTCTTTATTCTGAAAGAAACACACATGCACAGGAAGAAAGAATAAACATATTTTAGTTAAAAGCTATATTGCACTCTTTTTCAATTATCAAAATAACATTTGTTGCCATTAAGAAAATAGTACATGCTGGGGAAAGAGCAATATCTGTTTGCAATTAATGCTGAATCATTAGCAGCATTCAGTTCTGCTTATACCAATCATTTTGCTCAATTTTATCACTGTGGGATTTTTCAGGAAAGCTTTCTTTCTTATGCCTAAAACTTTTCTTAGACTCAAATCATTCTAAAAGGATGAACAACTGCCTAGTAGAAGCCAGATTTCTACTAACAATAGGCTAAGCCAGAGGTTTTTCAACCTCAGCAACTTTAAAGGACTTCAATTCCCAGAACTCTCCCAGAATCTTATACTACTAAAACGCTCATGTCTGTCTGTTTGTAACCTTCAATTGGGCACATTGGTGGATCATAGAGCAACAATTTTTAAATCAACATACTTCCAATGGGACAACTTTTTAATGCACTAAGCCACGGTCACCCATCCATGAATTAAGGCTGGAGTGAGTACTTGTTTCATTAAAAACAGATAAATAGTATGATGATGCAGGCCTTTGTACTGGGAAGGAGTGCAAACATGCTGCCTGCCTACAGTGCTTTGAAACCTGTGCTGATTATGGGAAAAGACCCAGCTGTTTAAAGCACTGTAGAGACATGTTCTATTAACACTACCTCCCATTACAATATTTTTGGAGCTCAAACATGAAGTGCTACACAGCCCCAATAAACAGTAAAATACTAAGTCTACCCAATCCTTGAACTGCCCAAACACACGGTGAAATCTAACCTCTGCTCTCTCTGATGTTACTACATCACCTCCACAGACAAGTAGCCACCACCCATAGACAACTCGGCCCAGAGTTACCCTGTGGTAAGATGGGTGGCCAATAAATTTGATAAATAAATGGATAATACCGAATTGTTGAGGCAGAGCCACCAGCAGCACCACAGAAGCAATTTAAAGAATTCTTGAAGTTTTTAAGGATAGCATTTGACAGCAAAAAAGATTGACTGTTTTACATTATTAAAGTAAACTGCTATATAAGCAACTACCACAGTATTTCCTCTATAAGCAGCTTTGTACAGTTCAGAGCTAGTCACCTTTTGTTCCAGTGTTCTTTCCAATGCATCCACTTTTAACTGCTCTTTACGAAGGCTGGCTTGGTAAGCTGCTTGTTCTTGCTGAGTCTTTCCACGAACTTGTGCAATTTCAGCATTGGCTCTGCAGAAACACAGGTATATTGAGTCCCAAGGAACCTCTCTCTCGGTCCCCCCCCTCTCTCCCTCTCTCTCATGCATTCATGTCAGTGTTGACTCCTGGCAACTGGCCAGACTAGTTCCTGATGTTTTCTTGGCAAGATTTGGTATATGTTTATAAAAAGCATACTGGTATACCTGCTTTGCACCTTTACATCATACTGTATTATGTAAGATTTGATATTTGGTGCTTAATTGAACCTTTCCCGAATGTTTTAAAAAGTAGGGGGGGTTGCCTATGAAAATGGAGGGGAACCTTAAGGAGTGACAGAATACATTTTATAGGAATCAGATCAAAATTATATGTAAGTACTGACAAGAATAAGATGGAAAAAGAAAACTCCAGAATTAATTTATAACAGACTTCAGAACAGAGGTTCTTAGTTGAAATTCAGGATACCTCCCAAGTCCTAATAAAATACCTGTCCAGTTTTTCCTCTGCGTGAATCTTGAGGGCTTGATATCTCTGCTCTTCTTTTTTAACTCGTGATAAATATTCTTGTGCGCATTTCTTTAATACTTCTTCATTCTTTAATGGGAAACATAAAAATAGCTTAACAACAGACAATAAGGGATTCACTGAAAGTTGTAGGCTTCTGACCATACTCTACAATTTTAGGTATTAGAACATTTTATTGAAAGCAAACATAAAAGCAGTAGATTTCCTTAAAATAAGAGACACAGAAATATAAATGCTAAGCAGCCATCTCTGTATGAATTCTACAGGCCATGCATGGCATATGAAGCTCAAGCAGTGTAAGAATCCCTTTTCTGCAAAGTCCAATGTCTACAGAAAACGGTTGCTTCGGATTTTTGGCCAAGTACAAAATTGCTTTTAAAATACAGTGAATGAATCAAAAAAATCAATTAAGGGAAAATTAGTTCAAGCTATACTTTTTGCACAAATCAGGGAATAACGTATAATCCTGACGCCACCACAGTTATGATAGCAATGTACTTTCAGTGTCCCCATTGTGCTAGGCCAGGGGTCCCCAACCTTGGGCACTTTATGACTTGTGGACTTCAACTCCCAGAATTCCTCAGCCAGCATGGCTGTCCACAAGTCATAAAGTGGCCAAGGTTGGGGACCCCTGTGCTAGGCTCTGCGTTTCCAGACTAGAACTGCAGAGCCATCTCCATGCTCACAGATATATTGCACAACAGTGTGACTTCTTTGAACTCAAAGGACTATCATAAACTGTTTATACATATTCTTGCAATATGCATAAGCATGTGTAACAAGTTTCTTTGGCAGTTATCTCCTTTTACTAGAGCTAGGTGGCAGCACTTTCAGGCTGATGTGTCTCAGGTTATTAGATTAACGACGGTTGCTATATAAAGACCTAACAAATGGGTTAAAAGTGTTCTGTCAGAAGAAGCACTGAGGATGGAAAGGAAGCTTGAGAATTGGCACATCCAAGAAGAATTCTTATCCCCAAACCCCTGAGTGCAAGGACCTGATCTTCAGCCAAAAGCCTGCTGGTGGATGTGGAAATCAGGACCACTAGTGAAATGAATACAAAAATGCAGCCATAACTCCAGACCTATACATGCACCTGAGTGAATGTAGGTGTTTCGATGAAAGCATTATTCACTGTGATTTACCTTCCTAAATCCTTCAAGAACTTCTTTCATTTTTTCATATCTTCTGAAAAGATCTGCTAGAGATTTTTCCACAGAGTTCAGGTCAGATAATGCTTGCTCTTTTTCCATAATAAGTTGCTGGACAGTGTGATGGGACATGGATTTGTCTCTCTGCTCATCCTCTATAGGAGATAACGATTAAAAGGCTCAAAAAATAAGGAATAGTTTAAAAACTTTAAAATTAAAGCATGAAAATGAGATCGTGCAAAGTAGAACGAGCGGCATGTTTGTCTGGTTAATCTGTTAAGCATTTAAAACATTGTTTTATTATGGGGATAAATATTTTATCACAACACTTGAAACATTTACATAGGGTAATGGAACCAACGTCTTGTCCTTTACAAGTAATAATGAGAATCAAGTATTTAGCACAAAGAAAAGCTCCTTTATGGGAATCACATTGCCATAAATATGCAGCATAGTTTCAGCAAGAATAGAAAGTGTGAATCAATGTAAAATAAGTTCTTTCTACTGACCCAAAACCTCCCAATAGTCTGGGAAAACCTAGAACCATTTCAACTGAAAACTTTAATATATGAAACCATACATTTCGCTTTATAAAATGGCACCTCAACCTCTAAAATCAAATGTTCCTTAAATAAAATATCAGACAAATCTATACAAATATTTATAATGACTTAAAAAGGATCCTGCCAGATGGCACCATTCATATTGGACATACTATTCTGATTCTGGAAACAGAAAATTATTATAAGATTGATTCTGCATCAATTTATTTGATTCTTACCTTTAAGCATGTATGTGTCTGTGGCCCTTAGTAGTCTTGTAAAAGTGATTCTACAATTTAACTATAAGCCTTGCAAAATTTCCCCTCGGCCTTTCCTGAATTTCCCACTACTCAATTTCACAGGGTGCAACACTACCTGGGAAATTCTCCTTCTCCACTTTCTCCCCACCATGCACAGATTTATGTATTTCTACAATTCTCTCTCTTCTTCTCCGTTTTCTAATACTGTAATCCAGTTTTATCCACCTGCAGTGTTTGGGACTGCAATTCCCTTAAATCTGAAGTTGTGCCAGATTTTTTCAGACATTCCACTTTAAAAGGTCTCTACTTTTTACAACATTACAGTTATTATCAAGTGTCTCCTTTTCTCAGAGCTGTAGCAAATCAGAGCTTACACAGCATGTGAACTGTGAACAGCTTTGGTTGTATGTTATTTTTAGATGCATGTGCATAATACTCATGCGTGCATAATTGCAGTAGAACATAAAGCAGTCTTAACTTTATGATGAACCAATTCCTTTTGTTATTGCTTCTCTGCGGACAATTCTGTCAATAAAAACAACGAAGGTGCAGAAAATCTTTGTTTAGCCTCATTCAGTGACTGTTCAGTGATGAAACTAACTTTATAACCACTTCTTGCATTTACAACCTTCACAGGTCTGTATAGCAAGGGAAAAATGAATTAAGATCATAAGTGCAATTCCAGTTTTATTTAGTGACCACTTTGTTATATGATCGAGTTGCCAGTCCCAATTGTGATCACTAAATAAGGGCTACCTATACTGGCGACATCAATTAAGAAATGGTTATTCTTCGATTAGATAGTTTTGTTGTTATAGAAATGGCTAGTTTACACTATTATATAAAAATAAAAAGTTAATGTTGATGTTAATATCTGATTTTACTGCACCAAAGAGAGGCGGAGGTCAACGCCTTTTCTTTCCTTTTCCTCCCTTTCCCTACATTTTTCCCTTCCCTACTCTCTCCCCTATTTTCCTACTATTTTCTTTTGTATTTTATATTATAAACTAGTAATAAAAAAGTGGTTATTCGTTTAATAAATTGAATATATTTTCAAAATGCCAGTGAGTTATTCCTCATTTATTCTTAAATCTAAAGATGACTCTAATATGTCATTTTGCACATCTGTTACCCCACAATAATATAAAAACTATGAAAAGAAAAAGATGAAAGGAGGAATGGAAAAACAGAATATCTTTGAATGGATAAGTTTCTGTTAGACGGCTGTAAAATTCAATGACCGAGGAAAAGTGGAAAAGAAGAAAACTTGGCTAGATGTAGTTTTACAAGTAAAGCAAAAGAGAATTTGTCACTACCACTTGTTTATAATTTAATATGAATATACTAAGCACCTGCACATGAATTATTTGATCTTTCAGGTACAGCATCAACGGAATGTGCCATTCTTCTAATGCAGGGGTGTCAAACTGCTGGCCCGCGGGCCGGATGCGTCATGCAAAAACCGCTCCCACCCCATTGCCAGCAATGGAAAAAAAGTTGCGATATGTCGCGACACGTCACCTGACGTTGCAAGTTTGACACCCCTGTTCTAATGTATACAGTATTCTAAGTACACAGAGCCGTGGTGGTGCAGTGGTTAGAATGTAGTATTGCAGCCTAATTCTGCCAACTGCTAGGAGTTTGATCCTGACTGGCTGAAAGTTGACTCATCCTTCTATCCTTCCGAGGTGGGTAAAATGAGGACCCAGGTCGTTGTGGGCAATATGCTGACTCTGTAAACTGCTTAGAGAGGGCTGACTCAGGAATTCTGGGAGTTGAAGTCCACAAGTCATAAAAGAGCCAAGGTTCCCCACCCCTGCCTTAGAACATTAGTGAAACTAAGCCTAATGCAGACAACCCTAAAATTAAAGTAAATATGGAATTCTTTATAGGTTCATCCAAAGTGTTTATCTGAATGACAATCCTATTGAGTTCCATAGAAGCTACTTTCAAATGAAAACAGAAATGGAATTGGAATTATATTTTCATAGAAGTATGTTTTTAAAGCTCAATCCCCTCCCATTTTTTTACATATAATAAAGATAAGATAAGATAACCTTTATTGTCATTTTTTTACTGTGGGCACATTTATTTGATTTGAAGGGGTTGGACTAGAAGATCTTCAAGGTCCCTTCCAACTCTGTTATTCTGATCAGGATTCTTTGAATGAAATCCTTAAAACAGATTAAGAGTTTCATTGCTATTATATAATTTGAACCACACAGGAAAGAAAATATTTTTCAAACAGCTTCTTCTAACCCAGCACTGCCCAACAATGGGCCAAAGTAAATTTCTAGCCAATACTGAAAGAGATTAGACTTAATTTTCACATTTAATATGCACCTCGTTGATCACTTTTCGAAGATGATTTTTTTTTCTATGCCATTTAGCAGATTCAAGCCAGTTCCAAATCCTAAAATGGAAAAGGCAATTTGGGACAGGTTTTCATTCTGCCAGGGCAGAGCAGGCAGCCTTCAGGTTTTTCTCTACTGATTATGGGTCTTCACAGAAGTGATCTGTTTATCCAGAGCTCCAGTAAAAAGTCATGGAATATGAAGAAAGAGAATGTAGGTCTAAGTGACACATTAAAACTTGCACAATACTCCAAAAGATGCTGGGGTCCAGTTCTAGAGTCTGGAAAGGATGTAACCCCCAGGCTGCGGTTACGAACTGATTTATGGGAAAAAACATCAAGTCCATCTTTCTTCCCTCATTGCAGACTTGACAATCAGCACCATACTCAAAGAGTATCATCATTCATACTAAGATATTAATTATTTAAATGGATTTGTTTGGCTTATTGGCTGCTCTAATCAACACATAACTCGCTAAAACTGAAGTTTGGGTTAACATGGTAATCAAAAATTAAAACCCAAACAATGCAATGCAAACAATTATGTGCACCAAGAAGCAAACATTCCAAGGAACACCAATAAAATAGATGTTCATCCACAGACATAGTCCTAATAGCCCTGCCCACAAGATTGATAAAAAAAGCCAAATCTGCATTGAGCTTCTAAAGATACAAGGACATCCTGGTGTCCAGGCCATACTATCGCTGATGAGAGGTGTAGCAACTGATAAGATAGGTTAGTCTCTGACTGAGGAAATATGTAAATAGCCTGTTCTACTAGATCAGTGATGGCGAACCTTTTAGAGACGGAGTGCCCAAACTGCAACCCAAAACCCACTTATGTATCATTGGGTGCCGGGTGGGTGTGGCCCATCAGGTGGGTATGGCCCATTGAGTGGGTGTGGCCCATTGGGTGGGCGGGCTGCGGTGGTAACGGCAGACTGGGTGGGACTAAAAAGTTCAATCAATCAATTCCAACTTTGCAAGATCTTTTTTTTCCCCCGCGAGAAGTTGAAATTGAATGATTGAATGGCGGTGGAGACCTAAAGTGAAAAGGTTTTATAAAACCCAGCTGAAGGCCTAGGACTGGGGCAATGGCGCGCGTGCCCACAGAGAGGGCTCTGAGTGCCACCTCTGGCACCCGTGCCATAGGTTCGCCACCACTGTACTAGATCTTACTGGGCAGATAGATGACTCCCCAAAATTATTCATTTTTAATTTATGTCCTATTATCAAATAGTTTTGAAAAAGCCTGTGGGTAATTAACAGCACATAATTACTAAAATCAGCATAAAGCATAGATTACATGTGCACAATTGCAATTTAACCAGCAATACAACTGAGGTTTGTGTTCCTTCCCTAAAACTATGAAGATAGGCTTTTGCTTAATGACACAGCACCATCTAGGATGATATAGTCCAGCCTTTCTTAGGACAAATTCTTAAGGACACCACTTCTAATATGGGATCTAGAAGGGATCAAGAGCATCTAGTTAAAAAAGGTTTATCCAATATGGGAATCTATGCATTTCTCCTCTTACGAAATAAATGAATTGTCCCTACTACTGAAACTTGCACATCTTATTGCAGATAGGGCAGGGGTCCCCAACCCCCGGTCCGCAGCCCGGTCGGGGCCATAACCCATTGGGAACTTGACCGCAGAAGTGGTGGGCATGAAGCTGATTAGTGAAAACAGTGTATGTGAAACCATCCCCTCTCCCCCCCCCAGTCCACTGAGCTTGGGGGATGCTTTAGGATCTAAAATAGATTGCGTTGACTCTTTTTAAACTGTGTATTTAGATGGCCAAAATAATCACGTGAAATTGTTCAAGTGAAAACACCAGTTTCATATTACATTTTTTTATGATGCCCCACTGTCACTGTAAGTATTGTGGAAACCACTGTAATATAGCCAATTAATAACAATATTTGTTTCTGCACCCTATTCCTGAAGTGAAATGGGACAATGTGTATTACCATAAAAAAAATCCACCAATGCTTGCAGTATCTATTGGTCATTATAACACCTGTATTACTGTTAAAAATAACAAGATTTATATCTACATTCTCTGTAGATATACAGAACAAGCTTCTGTAGAGCTCATTCATCAGAATACAGAGAAAATACATAAAGTAAATGCCAAAGTAAAAGAAAAGAAAAGAAAATTTTAAAAAAATGCAATATGCAGGTGCCAAAATTGGCAAAAGCAATACTTACCAGGCTTGCCTTTGTTTTGGATTTGCAAGCAAAGAACAAGAAGCAACAAAAATGGAAGCAAAACAGAAAAAAAAAAGTCAAGGGATTTATTAAGAAAGCAGAAAAAACCGGGAGGCAACAATCTGTAATGCACAAAGCACAATATTCCTTTTAGTTCAACTATGAAAAAGGAAGCAGCATAATAGTTTTAAGTGGATGAGTTTGCTTTTAGCTTTCATAGAAGATATGAACGAACGAACGAACGAATGAATGAATGGTTCAAAAAGGTGGCAGCAGCTGTAGATACGCAATTCACTGAAAACGCAAATACAGTACAGTACATAAAGTTCACCTTGACAAAATGCCATCATGTGCAACTGAAATGGTTCAAAAAGCACTCACATAATCTGTAGACTGAATGCAATGGGCAACATTTTCTCTGATAAACTCTTTTTTAATGGAGACAAGCATGCAGTAGAGGCATAAATTAAATGAAATTGAGGATTTTAAACAAAATTATATGAAGGTAGATGCTACCTGAAAAGTACATGCCAAGGAATTACCAGGAGCTCTACAAACTCAGTCTGTTCAAGTTTCTGCCTCCTAATTATATCTTTAGGAGTTAATCCTTTTTACATTTGCACTGGAGCCATTGATTTTAGCAATACATTAGCTAACTCCTTTCTCTTAGCTCTCTGGCCCAAATCATCTTTTACTAAAAAAGGTATTAGTTTAGTTCAGATTTATAAAGTGCTCAGAAGGATCTCTCCAGCTATAAATATAAGATTTTTTTTCTTATTATTTCCCTTGCAGGATACCAATACTTGTCATACAGCACACTTCAGTATATTTTCTCTGCATATATCAGACGTTCCTGCTACGTTTCTAAACAGGACAGTCACATGGATAAAGATTAGTTAGAAATAACCACGTATGTAGCATTCCATTTCCTTTTCTGTTAGCATATAACAGTGATGGCGAACCTTTTAGAAACTGAGTGCCCAAAAACTGGCCCCGCCCCTGCTCCGCCCCACCCCGCCTGCCACTCACCGCCTCCAGGGCCCGCCTCAGATCGCCCAGGCAGCCCAGCAGTGCCATGGCGGCCACGCCCTCTGCCCGTGCCCCGCACCATCAACTGTGCGCGATGGGGCATGAGGGCAGAGTCTTGACTACACTGCCTGGAGGCCACATCCTTGGCTGCGCTGCTCCGCGTGGGCCACGCTCGGGGGTGACTCTCCTCCAGGGGGGCTGCTAGTGAGGAGGGAGTCACGGGGGGAGGCAAGGCTGGGGCAAAGGCACGTGTGCCCACAGAGAGGGCAACGAGTGCCGCCTCTGGCACCCATGCCATAGGTTTGCCACCACTGGCATATAAAATACTCCTGTGCAGGAATATTTAAAGCATTTAAACTGAACTTCTCGAAGAGGATGGGATTAGCCGAATTCTGAATTTTTCACTAGATCTTAATGACACTATAGAATTAGGACTCAAACAACACAAATCTTGTCTGGAAAGTCAAATTCACATTTCTTATATCTAGGTCACAGCTAGCTTTTAGGCTGATGCTAAATAGGCACCGGCCAAGTATACCAAAAACCCTCCTTCTGAATCAATATAAAAGGCAAATCCTCACATCAATGGGAGATGGTACCTTCAGCAAATGTTGACTAAGGGCACACTCAACTAGGGACATCTTTAATTTCCATGAGCTATCCTTTTCTATTCTCAGACGCCAGGATCTGACTCAAATAGTCACTTACTGAAATAAAATTAACAATGATAAACATCTTTTTTTAAAGAAGAAAAGCAGAAGAGAAATTCTGCTTGACATCTTTCTCTATAATGGCTATCCAAAAAATTTCGGATTCTGACACACAGCATCCAAATCACAACATACCACACAGCCGACCATTACGCAAAAACTAACCCTACCATACACAAAAGGGGTGTCGGAAATGACAGAATTCTCCAACCCCTAGGGATAACAATAGCCCACCAATAATTATAGCAATGACTATAATATATTTAGGTTTAATTCATAATTGACTGCTGTCAAATAAATATATTTTTCCTGGCATCTACTTGTCTTTACTTTTGTTATGAACAATGTTATAATATGTTATGATGAGATGAAATTCTACATTAAATTGATTCATACACACAGCTAGGAATTACAGCAGGTTTACTCCAAAAGAAATATTGTAAGCAAGAAACAAGCTTACGTAAATAAGTAAATAATAGTAATTTCACAGAAGACTTCCAGGCATATGTAGGGACCTGCAGATGAGTTGTGATTCACAAACCTGTTTCTTAAATCATCTTTGTTCATAGCACCACTAATTTTCTATTATTGCATATTCCCTATAACAGAATAAGAACAAAATATTTTCTTTTCATGATAGTAAATACCTACCTATCATTTGAGCAATTGTCTTCTCATACTCTGAAACAATTTTCCTATTAAAAGATGAAAAGATATGAAAATGAACATGCATCCAAGAAATGGATTTTTCTAATGGCATCTCTTCTGTTAAAACCTTACAAATTAGCTCCAAAATGTATGACAGAATACAGTTGTTATAGTGTGGCATTTTTTAAATCAAAAGATTAATTCATAGACAGCTATGATGCTGTTAAATCCATAATTATGCTATAAAATATAGACTATGACTTCCACATTGAGTACAAGATAGTTCTGCCATTCTATGTATTAACTTGTGCCTTCTTATTAATGAAATTTTAAACTGATTTTGCCAGAAAGTGGTAGCAGAGGGGAAAGATGATAGTTTCCACCTGCTGGAATTTAATTTATTAATTTAATTAACAATTACATTCTGAGTTGCATAAATGGAGGAAAAAATCTTATTGCAATGTTCCAATTCTATGAAATAGCCCTAAACATGACATAAAACAAAACAACAATTCAAAAGGATTGCCTTAAACTTTAAGAACATATCCTATTTTGAATCTGTTCTCCCAAGAAGGCTAGCTGATTAAATCTTATTTAAACAATTGAACTATTTATTTGAATTTTATATTGAATAGATACCTTGAATTAAATTGTGGGATTTTCAAACAGAAAGAGATAGAATATGTATTTATTTAATCTATTTTATTGATTGATTTGATTTATATCCTGTTTTTTATTCAGTAAGAACCCTCTTTCAATAGACCTATTTTAGTAATTTGAAGAGTCTGGCATCCGCAGTATGATTTAAAAATAAGATATTTTTAACTGTCTCATAAACTTTAAAAGTATTGATTCATACAAAATTACACAAACCTCATTTCCATTACTTCCCTCCTACTGTCTTCATATTTCTCTTTCCATTCTGAAATCATCCTTTCCTTCGCAACTATCTTTTAAGGAAGAGAAGAAATAAGGTTGTATCAGCTTGAAAAAGTACAAAATATTTTGCCACATAACATCCCAAGGATCGATAGAAAAGTATAGCAAGATTATAATTATGGCATTCAGAGCAAGGAGAGCAACCGATGAAATGTGCACAATGATATTGTCACACAAACACTGGGACTTACATACTTGCGTCAGATGTCAGGATGCAAGTACATAATTGTGGCACATGCTATATCACTGTGCGCATGTCTTTTCTATGTCACCACTGTTTGCTACAGATGCCACTTTTATAAAATCAAAATATGTTGGCATTTCTCCCTCTTGCTAAGCTAAGACAAGGCACAAATATTAGCAAATTATACTTCTTCAAAAATCACAATTTATTGCAGAGAACGAATTGCTTTGGAATCCATAGGAAGAGACTTTTTGAGTGATGTTGTACATCAGGGTTTCTCAAGCTTGACCACTTTTAAGTCATATAAACTTTAGCTCCCAGAATTTCCAGCCACCTTGGCTGGGGAATTCTGGGAGTTGAAGTCCATGTGTCTTGAAGTTGCAAGTTAAGAAACCCTGTGAGCTGTACTCATGTCTTTATGCGAATTTTATTATAACTACCTAAAACTCTACCTCAAACACACAAAACTACACCTAGACTATAAAAAGATCTGATTTGTTTACTATATTAGTTCCACAGGAAAAAAAACTTTGACCTAGGCCTTGCCAAAATTTTACCAAACTGTTTTAAATATATAAATAAAAACAAAATGATGCTCTTATATGGTCTTCTGTTTGGTAAACAAAGAAAGGCTGAACAGAGATTATATAATAAATATTCCAACCATAGATGAGTTTCCTCAGAAAATAAGTATGGAAAATAGATAGGACATGTACCAAATTTGCCCAATCAACAGGGCCACTTTGCTATAATGAATTCTTGCTTGCTGGTAACTACTGTTATAAAATAATACATGGTTCCTTAATGGATAAGGAACATGCAATCTAAAGAAGGTAACTGTGGAACACATTCACTGAATTATGTTTAATGGATGAGGGAGAATTGATTCTTAAAAAAAGAGCCCACAATGCTGGTATGGATCAGTAACTGGAAAATCATTAATTCATTCAAACCTATCATAATGAATTAATTGGAAGAACAAACTTCAAAAAGCAGCTGCATTTGTAAAATGCCTACCAATAAACTGGCAGGGCTTCCTTGATTAAAATCGCCATTACCTCTTCCCTGGCAACTCTTAAGGCGGTATCCAGGTCTTGCTGCTTATAAAGCAAAGTGGAGGCATTTTCTCCCTCTGAGCTGCTTATCCGTGAGTACAATGCACTTTTAGAGATCGAAGCATCAGCTGCAGGGTCTCTCTGTTCATTTCAAGGAAGGACAGACAGTTAGTAATATGTTCCAGTAGTACTTTAGTGAACTATTTCCAACAAAGTGAGAAAAGAATGCACTGTGAAAAAAATGTGGAATTAATTAATTAAAGTATTAATCTGGGTTTATCATTAAGCTATTTCACAAGAGTTACCATTACATGTGTGGTGATATACAGAATATTGGAAATTCCAATCTTTCTTACAAAGCACCATTTCACTGAACTTCAGCACCAAAAGTGATCACTAATGCTAGTTTTGTAAGCATCCCCAACATGATGACTTCCAAACTATATTGGACTGTATCTTTTAGAATTCTAAGCCAACGTGAAAACTATGACAGTTGGAATTTTTAAGACGCCTGAATGAGCTCAGAATGGAAAAGCCTGGTTTATATAGAACCTGCTTACTTAAATGCTTGAAAAATTTTTTTGCTGCTATTTCTATTCTTCATTTAAAAAAAATCTTTGCTAAAATGATATCAAGTTCTCAGTTAGCAAAATACATCTGGACAACTTTATACAGGATGCAGACTGACATCTACTGAGCTGTGTGTTACTCACCATGCAACAACATGATACAAAGATCAGCAAAAGCAAGATGAATTTTATTTGAAGGTCAATAGCAAAAGAGAAGAACAAAGTATGTTCCAACAAATACCTCAAAACATGTTTTCCACCACAATATTTAAAATGTTTATAACATAGTTATAGTTTCGGCTTATACTTTTTATTTGATATTAACTTTATTACTAAAAGCACAGAACAGCAGTTACCTAAATATAGTTCAACAGATGGTATAATAATTTAGGACAAAGTATGAAACTGTTGATGTGGATTCATTTTTATAAGAATGTGATCACAATATTAACAATGTATTTACTTAATATTCAAGTTACTGACAGATCTGATTGAACATTTTTAATTAAAATGCAATTATACTAGAGTAATTCAAGCACCTAATCAGTGACTAAATAACATCTAAAGTCAAATAAGGCAAGTTTAAGTAGGAAACTATAAATTACAAATTCTTTCAACTGCAATACACAAAAGAAAGCTAAGAAAATATTAGAGATTGGCTCTGCTATTTTCCTTACACAGAACTAATGCAGTTCAAATTTTCAGAAGCACCAAAATTATTTCCCACTAACTACCTTTCTTATATCATGTATGAACAAATCCACTGCAGATACTTGAACTAAATAATTGCGAAAATATAATCTGACAAAAGGAATTTTAATCAGTTTGCTTATTTGTATAAAGCAGTAAACATCAGCAATGTACTGAGACTAAAAAATTTATATAGTTTAATCTATTGTCAAGAGTAATTTTGGAAGCCACCACAACTGATAGAAGCCACTGCCTGATTTATGTTATATTTAGAATTTCACAATTTATTAAAGAAGTATAGAACAAATCAGTGAAGATTTCTTATAAATTCTTCCTTATTAGAGATCAGTAAAGATACATAAGAGACTGAGCAAACTGTTTTAAGAGTTAATCAGTAACACTAGCTATAGCCAGACATATTAATTCAATAATTTTTATGATAATATTAAAGTTAAGACGATCATCTATTATATAATTATATACAAACACAAGTCGTGTTTGAGGATTTCCTTTGTATTACCTTTAGAAGAGAAGTGATCTGATTCATATTATTCTAGAAAACCCCATGTGAAAAATGGGGTTTTTGTTTGTTTGTAAGTTTTTACTTTTCTAAATATTGGGATACTTCGTTTCAAAAATAATATGTACGAAAATCTCTACTTTGAAATATTTATGTAGACACTGACATATACATACTTTCTTTCTCTAAAAATAATAATAAAAACCCCAATGGAATTATGATTCTTATATGAAACTGACATGCCCCAAACTAAGACTAATTTATCTATCCTAACATGCAGTTTGGGCTACTTTTTATTCTATAAATGAGAACTAAAATGTATCCTCTGAAAGACATGGGAAATGAATCCAATATTATTCACATAAAAACATTATTATGAGAGTAAATATACTGATTTTGTAGCTGGCACCAGGATCATCATGAAGATTAGTAGGTTCACTATTGGAAATTTTTATTATGCATTCAAATAATTTGAATTCAGCTCTCATTTGCATGAAACCCAAAGCGGTTAACCATAGCACAAAAATAATTATACAGATCAAAATAAAAAATACAAATATTTGGGGGTAAAAGGCAATTTAGAAATAGATATGAAGCAGAAATGTTGATCCTTTAAATGAAGCAACTTAGCAACAAGATATTCAAAAGAAATCCAATATTTTCAGAAAATTCTATATACCTAATTTGCACTTATTTCTTGTCTATTGTAAGTCTACGGTTGTTCTATTAGATCTACTCATCACTGATTTAACATGTTGAACTATGGTAATGATTGCTTAAAGAAGTAGATCAAATTGTGCTTCCCAAATGATCATGTTACATGGGAAGATTATGTTTAATTTAATCAGGGCAGCTTGCCCAAAAGCTTGTTTTTCAAATTTGCCAGAACAATCTCTTGAACATTTTAATTAAGATAAATTACTTAACAAGCCATTCATATAATTGTATCACATCTTGTTGATTCGTTCTGGGAAAATGCCCAGTAGTTTTGCAATACTTCATGGCTTCCAGATGATATTAAGTTATTTAGATTCTACACTATAGAATCAACAAGGCTAGAAAAGAACACAATAAGCATTAGGCTGGTAATATGCAGGAAGCAGCTATATAATCTCCTTCATGTGATATTTCCCCAGTCACTGCAGCAGCCTCAGCTCAGCAGAAAATGTGTATCACTCCTAGAGGTGGCTTACAATTTCTAGGAGGAATTAACTCTGGCTTTGAGAAGGAGATGTGTGAGGAAAACAGTTGCTCAGCCCAATGAAAATAAAAAGTATGAGAAAGAGACTTAGAGCAACCCATTCCTGAGTGTAGATCCTCCGGGAGTGGAAGGCAACAGAGCTGTTAATACATCTAATAACAATAAAGTACCCTTCCTGGAATCCTTGGGGTGTGTTCCTTGACCTTGAAAAGTGGACAAATTTGTTTTATAAACAACAAAACAAAACAACTAGGTAGGCAGTGGATAGGTAGTCCTTGACTTACAACAGTCTGTTTAGTGACTGTTCGAAGTTGCACAGGCACTGAAAAATGTGACTTATGATCATTTGTCACACTTTCGATCGTTGCAGCATCCCAGTGGTCACGTGATCAAAATTTGGACACTTGGCAACTGGCATGTACTTATGACGGTTGCAGTCTCAAGGTATGTGATCACCTTTTGCGACCTTCTGACAAGCAAAGTCAATGGGGAAGCCAGATTCACTTAACAACTGTGTGACTAACAACTGCAGTGATTCACTTAACCACTGTGGCAAGAAAGGACGTACAATGAGGCAAAACTCACTTAACAAGTATCTCACTTAACCACAGAAATTTTGGGCTGAATGATAGCCATAAGTAGAGGACTACCTGCAGTGATCAATGTCCCTCCCAAACTTGTCAGCACATACTGGACCAGCAATATGACTGCTCTGCTGCAGATTTAACTCAGATATGTTATAATGTTGGAGTTGCAGGCTCTAACTATTAGAAGAAAAGAATACCTTTAGAATTATCTTCATTAAATCAGACCAGGCAGCCAAAATTCTGACTTAAAAACTACCCAAAAAAAATTTTTTTTTGGGGGGAAGAGAGAATATATTAGTTATAATGCTCAATACTGGAAACACAGAATAAAAAATCTGAAGTATGAAAAAATTAAATATATAAGAATGCTAAGATATTTAAATCAACATTTATACAGATTCAGCTGAGATACTATCAGACCTATCAGACTACACAATTTAACTGAATAATCATAGAGAGGAAAAACAGGGAGACTTTTCTCCTGATCTACCTTGGTCACAATCAGCAACAACAGAGTCTCAGTCACAGTAATGCAAAATACAATTAGGTTAAAACGTATAGCTTGGTAGTCTGTCGTATAGATTACAACTAACAGATTAGTTGCAATAGTTCACACCTCCCTGTTTTGAAATGAATATTTTCAGTCTGTGGTACAGCACTGGCAGGCAAATATTTAGGTGGCATCAGAAACAAAACCAGAAACGCAAAGCACACATAACCTCCTATAAGGGAAACCCCATGAGCTCCTTTCCATTGATATCACCATAAGGAGTCTTCCAGGGAAGCTGCACAGATCAAACACATGATTTAAGCACTAACACTTCACTCTAGTTTAATTGCATGCACCACAGGCTCAACTTCACTCCAATATGTCAACAGCCAGCATGCTGTGGGCATAGCAGGCGGAAAAGAAGAAACAAAACATTTTTGATCTTAATGTATAAAAAAGAGATTAACATATGAGGCCTCTTCCTCCTCTTAGAATGTTTCCTCCCATTATTTTAAACCACTTCTTAGACAATTGAAATGTGGATTGTTGCCTAAAGAGCAAAACTGTCATCTACACAGAATTTCTAACACACACACACACAGATATGAACCCTGGCATTTGCAGTGTTTTGTATGCAGTGTGCAATTTTGACATCACAGAGTTTGTCAAAATTGTCTAAACCAACCAACAAAGTGATACCTCAGTTTGTGGGTTCTCTTTGACTATATAGACACCATTTCTTGCTTATGACTAAAGCTCCTTATTGCAGATTTAGACAATTTAGGCAACGATTAAAGTCCATCCCATCCCCCATGGCAACAATTCTAGATGCAGTTTCATTTGTGCCAGCCGATGGGAAGAGATAGATGCAGCTTGCTTAATCACCCATTCTTTGGCAGGACCATCTCTCACTGAGGTTTATGTGGCCAACAACTATATAGGAGATCTTTTTAAAGGGCATGGGAATTACAAGAAGAAAGAAGAGCGTTGCTAGATCAGAAATCTTCTGCAGTTGGGAAAAGCTGGGAAGAAACTGTGGGAAGAAAATCCTGGATCCAAATCCATCCATTTTTTAAACTGGTTGAGTATCAGTTTTTACTTCTCAAGGCATTGATCCCTGCAATCATTGGCCTGCAAATAAAGCCAATTTTCAAGCAATAACATGCTATAGCAAGTATCCCAAATTTGGTGAATTGTTTTATTTACAAAATGATAAAAAAAAAACCAGAAGAGTTTTCTGAATTCTTGCCATACTAAATTTTTAGATATACAGTGATATACACCACACAACTGTGAATATTTTTCCTATTTTTCATTTTTCATATTTTGGATATACATCACACAACTGTGAAGAATTTTCACCCAATTCTTCTAAGATTGCATGTGTTTCTGGCATTCTCCAAACTCTGAGTATTCTCCATAACATAGTGTCTCTTCCATGCCCTTCTATAGAAATCACCAACCTAAAACATAAATTAAATCTAGCAGAGGCTGAAAAAATGACCCAACAAATTAAAAGGACAAAATAAAACTTTTTTGAAAACGCTAATAATAGGTGGTTAGCATACAAATTGAAAAAAGAAAGAGAGAAAAAATTGATAAACAAACTGCAAGATTCAAAAGGCGATTTACAATTCCAAAATGACATAATCAAAAAAATAAAGACTTTTACGACACAGAAGAAATTTCGCAAGAAAAAATAAAGCAATACATAAAAAAAACTGACTTACCAAAAATCTCAGAGAATATCCAAAATATGCTAAATGAAAAAATATCAATGATGGAGGTAACAGAGGCCATAAAAAGGCAAAAAAAATTGATAAGACCCCGGGTCCAGATGGGCTACCTGCAGAGTTTTATAAATGCCTACAAGATATATGAAAGAACCATATAGAAGCTAAAATACCAAATACCTGGACAGAAGCTAATATTACTTTAATACCCAAAGAAGACTCAGACTTGACACAGATAAAAAAATTATAGACCAATATCTCTATTAAATGTGGATTATAAAAATTTTGCTTCAATAATAGCAGAAAGAGTAAAGAGATTTCTGATTGAATTTATACACACAGACCAAAATGGATTTTTACCTAAGAGACAAATTAAAAACAATTTATGAATGATTTTAGACATCTTGGAATACTATGAAATGCACCCAGGGAAGCAGATGGCGCTAATATTCCTAGATGTACAGAAAGCTTTTGATAACGTAAACTGGCAATTTATGATTCAACAACTAAATGAAATGGACTTTGGAGAAAACTTTATAAATACAATTAAGACAATCTATCATAGACAAATAGCTAAAATAATCGTAAATGGAGATTTTACAGAAAATTTTCACATTAAAAAAGGCACAAGACAAGGATGTCCATTATCCCCATTACTATTTATATTAACACTGGAAGTATTAAATAGAAATATTAGGCAAGAGTCAGAAATTAAAGGAATGAAGATAAAAGATGAAAAATATAAACTACAAGCATTCGCGGATGACTTGGTTTTCATATTAGAAGAGCTGCTTGTGACAAGCCCCAAGCTTCTGAAAAAGATAGAAGAATGTGGAGAAGTGGCAGGAATGAAAATAAATAGAGAAAAGACCAAAATGATAACCAAAAACCTTACAGATAAACAAAAAAATCAATTGTCATAAAAAACAGATCTTCAAATAGTTAAGAAAGTTAAATACCTGGGGATATACTTAATGGCAAGATATGCAACAATAAAAGACAACTACGCAAAACTATTAAAACAAATAAAACTAGACCTGGATAAATGGAAAAACCTATGACTCTTAATGTTATGGAGAATAGCAACGGTGAAGATGAATATCTTATCAAAATTACTCTTCTTATTTCAAACAATACCTATAAAATTGGGAATTTTTTTTTTGATGAACTAAATACACTGATCTTGAAATTTATTTGGCAAGGAAAAAAAGCCAGAATTATGCTACAAGAAGCAAAAGAAAATGGAGGATTTGGGCTGCCAGATTGAGCCCTATACTACCAAGCATCTGCACTAATATGGATAAAAGAATGGATAACCCTTAGACATAAAAGACTACTATACCTAGAAGGGCATGACCCACAACTTAGATGGCATGCCTTCCTATGGTATGGGAAGAATAAAATAGATAGATACTTTCAAAACCACTATATAAGAAACACACTTCTTTTAGAATGGGAAAAGATAAAAGCAAAAATTTACATGAAAATACCTGAATGGCTTTCAACAATGGAAGTGTTTGTTCACCCAAACCTAATTAACTATGAGCAAATTGTGACTTATAAAGACATTTTGAATATTGAAGGAAAACTAAAATCTAGACAAGAACTAGAAGAACAGGGTATTGATCTATCATGGTGGCCACATCTGCAAATTCAAATGAGATATGAAAAAGATGCTAAAACATCTGGATTCTATAAAGAACAGACAGAATTTGACCAGATACTATTGGTATCAGATGAAAAATTGATCAACAAACTGTGTAAGTACATGCTAAGTTTAAAGATGGAAGAGGAGTTAAAGTTAAAGAAACAATGATAACATGGGCAAAAAACTTTGGGCATAACATAGAGCTAGAAAACTGGCAAAGACTTTGGGAAAGAAATTCTAACATAACAAAGGCGGTGGCTTACAAAGAAAACTTATATAAAATGTTTTACAGATGGCACTTACCGCCTGTGAGGTTAGCAAAAATGTTTAAAAATATGTCTAGCAATTGTTGGAAACAAAAACCAGGCACATATTATCATCTTTGGTGGACATGCCCTAAGGCTAAAAGATTTTGGTCAAGAATACATATATGGTTAGAGAGAATGACAAAAAAAACCCGTAGATTTTAAGCCAGAATTATTTCTGTTAGGTATAATTGCAGGAAATTATGAGAAAGAATGTGTATATTTAATGTTACATGTATTAACTGCAGCGAGAATTGTATTTGCTCAACACTGGAAAGATGAAGAATTACCAGCGGAGGAAGAGATGAATCAGGAAAATTTTGGACTGTGCAGAAATGGACAGACTTACATTGAAAATGAAGGAGAAAAAAGATTCAGAATACTTTAGAACATAGGATACATTTTATCAATGGCTAGAAAAATCAGGTAGAGAGAAAGGAGTTTAACATGTATTAGTAAGCTAAATATTGGAACCCAGACAACGTGTCGCTGATAAAATGTTAAGGATTTGATTATAAAAAAATAATAAAATATGGTTATAAAAAAAAGAAATCACCAACCTCATTTATATTTCTAATATATATTGATTAGACTGTGAAAATCACAGGTCTGTATAAGAAAATGGCAGCCAAATGTATTCCTGTGATCAAGCTCATGTGATAGTCAGTTTCAAAACATATCTGCAAAGTGGAATGTGACCACATCTAAGATTAGAGAAAAGAAACTTTCACATGCTCTTTTCTATCTTTCTACATAGCAATGGACCAAAGTCATCCAGCATCACCACTCAGAAAAATATTATTGTTAAAAGTAAAAGCAGCATCACAGTTTTTAAGCACACAAACTGCAGGCAGAGGAGATACCTCAGTATTTAAGGAGTTGAAAGAAGACAAGGTAATTTGTCTGGCTAGCTTCAGGGCTTCTATCCTCATTGCAGCAAATTCTAATTCCTCCTGCCAGTGAGATGGTTGTGACAATGTACAGGGAAAATCCATTAAGCACGATGCAAAGACAAATGCCCATAGTTACAGAATACATTAGGATAATTGTTTTAGGATATTGCAGATATATAGGCTGAGGTCGACATACTCTATTAGGCCATGATGGGTTTTAACTACCAATGACTGATGAAACCACAATGGCTGATCCACCAACACAACATGCTAAGCCAAGAGAGTTACATTATAGCTCATTGTGCTGCAAGATTTAAGGAGAAATGACATGAAATATTTAACCCGCAATCATCTCTTTTAATTTTTTCATCAAATTAACGGTAAAATCCTTTCTGATATACATTTATTCCTCAGGGAGCTAATTACACATACCTGAGATATAGCTATAAACTACATGTTGAATGTTTAGTATCTATGAAATGTCACCCAAATGATCTTAAAAAGGGTATTTATAGTTAAGCAGAGCTAAACACTGTAACAGCTATAGCTGGCAAGAGGGGGCGGGGGAAGGGGAGAAGGGCATGTAAAAATCTGTAAAATGGCAGATGCAGCATCATGTGTGTGTGTGTGAGAGAGAGAGGGAGAGGGAGAGGGAGAGGGAGAGGGAGAGAGAGAGAGAGAGAGAGAGAGAGAGAGAGAGAGAGAGAGAGAGAGAGAGAGAGAGAGAGAGAGAGAGAGAGAGAGAACAATTTTTAGGTTTTTTTATGGCAGAGTTTTGCTACACTTTAGAAACCTGCCCTTATCACACCAGAACATTCATAAGGAGCACAATCAAATCTGCATTACAAACCTGAAGTTTCTGAGCAAATACTGGGGGATTCTTTTCTGCTAAGTCAGGCTCCAGATACTGAAGCTGATCACATACTAAAGGTGGATGAGATATCCTACTAAGGAGAGCATCAGCGGAAACATAGGAATCTTCAGGACTGATCTGAAGAGCAAGAAAGATAAAGAAATTGAGAGAACTACTCATGATTAAAACCACTCATTAGCTCCTGTAAGTATATGACAAACGCCAACCAAATCTGAAGTAATATATATATATATTCAACTGGACCATAAAAACTTGAGATCTGGCAAGAAAAAAATAAATAAAACTGAACTGCTTGGAATAGTTCACATATAGATTTTTCTTTAAAAAAAAAACATTTAAGACAATTCTGTTATACTCTTTTAACTAGTGAAATAATTCCATTTCCAAAGAGCTTTTTGCAGACTGCTAACATTAGATGTGTAAGGACCACAAATCCCAACCAGGTTTGGGAAAGTCAGTCCATAGCAGAGTTTCCCAAATTATAGCTGGGAAACTTTTTTGGGAACTAATTTTGTATTATTTATTTGTTTGTTTGTTTGTTAAAGAGATGGGATTTGCACAAGTCTATCAGAGTAGGGAGAATATTTTTATATTTTCCAAGAAATGGCCCAGGGTCATTTCTCCACTCTTGGGGAAATGATAATCTAGAGCAGAGGTTTTTAAACCTCTGGAGCATGTCCTGAGTTAGGGAGTAAGAGAGCAATTTGTAATTGCTTGTTTATGTGTTGAAGATCCAGTTTGGGACTGCTAAGATGCTCATGCAAAATAACAGAATCTGGGTTTTGTTTTTTGTTTTTTTGAGGGGGGAATGGCATTATTGAAGACAGGGAAAAGGAGTAATTGGGTCAGTTTCAGACCAACAATCTACAGCAAGCTTGCTTTACAGTCAAGCTAGATGCTCAATGAAGAGATATTCCAAACCCTTGATAACTTACTATGTTGTCTGAAGCACTTCCTATGGACACAGATTCCAGTTCTTTTGTTTTATCAGACTGTACTGATGATTCTTGGTTAGCTACTAGGCATCGTGAGGCTGGGTGCTGTAGTTTTATACCACAGGTAAGATGACTTTCTGTTTCTTCCAGACTTGACCTAAGGGAAAAAGAATAGTATGTTTTCGAACTGGAGAACTGAAAATATTCATTGATTGTCAAACTACCTACATATTATTTTATTACAAAGCAGGCTAATTTTCAAGGTTATGGTTAGCATTTCTGTTTAAAATTAGCATTTGTTTAAAATGATGGGCACGTCATGTGGTCTTATTTTAGACTAGGCAGACAGCATCTGAATGGCAGACTTATGAGCCAAGTGAACAATATGATTACATTCTATACTAAAACTATGATGTAATATTTTATTTTTTAGTTCATTCTATCGTTAAATCCATATCTGCCAGCATTACTACTCTAAATGAATGCATCAACTATTAGATATTTAAAGTTGTAGGTAATCAATCTCTTTATGAATTATTTCTAAGTTGCTATTTTCTCCTCTTGGTCATTGATGGGTTGACATATTAAATGTTAACTGATTTTATCCTATACCATTCCAAAGCATACCCAATTAAAGAATTTACTACATTATCATGCAGTATGTGGAACAATACAAAAGCTTCAAGAAAAACTATTTCTAGCTCTGATTATTTCATATTTTTTACAACTGTTTTAATAGATAATGCAACAAAGTACCCAGAGTAAGGAGTTGTAGAATCTGATAAACGGGCTGGTGGAGACTTGATTGGACTCTCTTGCTGAGCATTGAACATAAGGTACAAAGATTGCTTTGTCTGGCCATCATCATCCTTGAGGTCAAAGAAAATATAAGAGCAATGTTACTATATATCTTTTCCTGGAACAATGTCTCCTAACTACCCTATCATGAAATATATTACAATGCTAAAAGTAATTCCCAAAATTCAGATATATTAAATTAAGTACAGGACAAGTTGGCAAAACTTGTTAGCTGTTCTGCATGCAAATGAATAGCTCGATTGGAAGCACTGTGACTTTCCTCTATGTGTACCATAGAGAAATACTGTAAGAGGAAACAACAAGAATTCCACAAGTAGAAACTTACGGCTATGGAAGAACCTATTTTTTCCATGTATTCTATTTCATATGTGTTGCCATATTCCAGCTCTGAAATACAAAGTAAAATGTCTTTAGTAAGGAAAAGAAAAAGTTTTCTTATGGACAGCATACATTCTCTAGACATTAAAATCAGGATAATAAAATTATAACCCAGAACGTGCTGAATAAAGATTTTTGGCCAAGTCAAAGTTTGAAAGCATAAACTAGGACTAAATTTTGTTCATTCCAATTATAATGTAGGCCCTTATATTAAATATGTGTTCTTCATTTCTTCTTCATTTATTTTTGTCAAATTAACTCAAGGGTGATGATGATGATGATTTTTAAAAAAAAAAACCACACCATAAATATCCAATTCAATTTTTAAACTATTAATATATAGCTAAGTTAATTTTTAAGTGCTATTGCTCAAATGGAGAATCATATTTATATGCTGAATTCTCAAACAATACTACTTAACATGATAATGCATCTTTTATGTATGAATGGGGTTTATATTTATTATTGTTTGCTCTGGAATGTTAGAGATGATAGGTGTATATTTATATGGGGGAAAAACTACATCCTTTGATTATTACATGAGATGTAGGAAAATACTACCGGTCCAAAAAGTATTTTTAATAAGTCTAATAAATCAAAGCTAGGGTATCTGCATGATTATCTGTAAGGGAAAAAGTGTTGATGTCTTTTCCAGCGTTATTTCTTTCTTTCTAAAACAGATCTTCTCACATTATTTAAACAATGTCTTTCCTTACTTAAAAGAAAGTAGCACCATCTGGAATTGCCAGACTGTATGCCTATTTTGTACTTCTGCTTCTGTTTCCAGAAACAGCTATGAGAACATTCAGAAGCATTCAATTAAACACAAGATAGCCCTCTCTCAGCGGGAGAAGAATGCTGCTATCCTAAGCATTTGCTTAGAAAACTGATATTCAGCAGCAAGAGTCAGATCAGTGGTTTATGGTAGAAGAAATCGAGGAAGCTTTAGCTGCTACTGAACATTTGAACAGGAAATGAGCCTGGAGAGGACTCATAGAGCAAAAGAGGATGATGCTCAAAGATTACCCCACCCTTGCTTTCTTTCTATGATCATTACACCCAACTGCTTTTTTCTATACAAAATTGTCTAAATGCTTGTCTGCCCTGCTAAATAACAAACAGATATTCCCCCCCCCCAAAAAAAAACCCCACCTGGCCAGGGGGACATTGTACATCAGGGGAAGGGTTAAGCCCTCTAGTTATGTGTCTGTTTTTTGCTGGAAATTATACTCCCGTCTTTATACCTTGGATTGTCATGACCTGGCCTGTGTTCTGTCTGTACTTTCTTGTTTAAACTTTCTTGCTTAAAATAAGTAACTGCAGCTTAAAATAAAAGGAATCAACATTTATAAGATGGGAGAACAGCTCATAAACTCCTATGAGGCAGAAGTCCATGTACATATATAAATGGCTTCAACTGTTTTAAATCGTTGTTTGGAAATATATTTAGCTGAAATCATATGTCCTCTATATTTAAAATGTAAAGTGTCATGGAGGTAAGAAATATCTTCATTTTTTAAAAAGGTATGTCACAAAAAGAACAAATTGAAATTATTACGTTTGTATTATGTAATGCTTATGAGCAGTATTTTAAGAATCCAGAATAAATTCAATCTTACTGCTTATGTTTAATCACCAGTGGCACAAATCTGTTATAGCAAAATGCCTGGGACTGCAATCTAATACGTTCCCTTTACAAGTATCATGAATTCCTCATTGTCTTTTGTTGAGGGTGAATATTCTACAAAGAAGAGGGGGTCAATCTATTTTCCAAAGCAGCAGAAGGCAAGACAAAAAACAATGGATGGAAACTAATCAAGAAGAGAAGCAACCTATAACTAAGACGAAATTTCCTAACAGTGAGAACAATTAATCAGTGGAACGGCTTGCTTTCAGAAGTTGTAAGTGCTCCATTACTGGAGGCTTTTAAGAAGAGACTGGACAGCCACTTATCTGGAATGGTATAGGGTCTCATTATTGTGTAGGGGGTTGGACTAGAAGACCTCCAAGGTCCCTTCCAACTCAGTCATTCTGTTATTGTTCTAAATTCTTCTATGTGTGATTTATATGTAGAAAGGAATGAAATACTGTATGTCAATGTATAGAGGCCTGGATTATTCTCTTTGTAACACTTTTGCACATTCTGTCATAAAAATACATTGGATAATTAAATGAATGCTATAAGCAAATCCTGCCGTAATCACAGAAAAATGTGTTAATTATGGCATTTGTTAGATGAAATATTTCTGGAACTTTTAAATGCAAGCATGATATCATTTAAATATCTTACATCAATTGTTGCTAGTTAAATCCTAACTAATTTAATAATAAAATAAAATAGCTGTTTTCTATTATTTAAATCAACTTAAAAACAAAAACAAAATCTGCTATTCCAAACATATGGACATGTTTCTAATAGTAATGTAATAATAAAGTTAACATTAAAAATGAACTTAAAATGAAAATTAATTAAAAGCAAGCAAACTGTGGAATAAATTGCCCACACACAATTTTTATAAAATAGAATTTCTACTGGCAATGTTTAATGGAAAAGACTAGTTTTTCCAGCTTGGGGAATTGAGGGTGGGGCTCCAAATAGGTTTCATTCTAACCTACATATCTACTGTGTAGGAGAAGAAATGGTAGAAGCTGGGGGTGGAGTTAAAAGAGGAATGAGTTCAGAATCCCTACATAGCCCCAATCATACTAATAACCCCCTCTGAATTCTGTGTACCCTCATCTAACTCCAAGCAGGTGCTAACCATTGTTTGAGATGATTTCTGTACAGCAATAATTCACCTTCATGTGTGGATCTGGTCTTTCCCACCTGACAACTGAGAGCAACTGATTGAGGATCATGGGAACTGATATCCAGAATACCTGCATAGCTTCAAGGTGGGAAAAGTTGACCATAGGCACATGAAGCTTATATTACTTGGTATTCTTTAAATATATTCTGAATTTTTTACCATAAATACAGTTGAGTTTTAGAAACTAGGGCTGATAAGTGTTTAACCTTGATATTCCCAAATATTATGCAAGCTAGCAATTCAGAACAAAATTATTATTTTTTTTTCATAACTGAAATGCTTAATTATATTGAGGAGCAAGGCAAGAAAGAATTCTAATGAATTAACAAAAGTATAAACACAACAGGACTAGTGAGGTATTTGGGTGTTAGTTTCACTATTTAATTACAACCCAGCCACCTTGAGCTTCTTCCTTTGCTAATTGGCATTCTTATCTCAGTATTCAGCTAACAGGAAAAAGTAGTGCAAATTCTCAGATCCCTTTAATTACTTTGAAGTCTCCAAATGAAGCCCATAGGAGATTCCAGGGGGAAGTATGATTATGTTTAAAAAACCTCCACAGAGGAAACACTACCATAATTAATAGGCAATCTGAGCCACACATAATCCAGTAGACAAATCAGTATTTATATTGAGGTTAAATGCCAGCCTACATTGACCTTAAATCCTATGTTACCAATATAATAATGTACCTTTGACTGAAAATCTTGCTTAAAAATTGCAATCTTTACTTATGTTCCATAACTACCACACTCTATTTTATTTTTATTCCAGCCTGTTTTCAGGAAGTTCAAGATAGAATGCATATTCTTTTTTTCTTATTGCAATGTTATTCTTACAATAAGATGCTATGGCAGGTATATCTATATGAAGGTGATTGGATTAAGGTCACTCTGTGACTCAGAGAGGAGTAGGTATTGAACCATAATGTGCTAGCCCCAGATAGAAATTGCAACAATTCAAATAGGATGGTTCCTTCAAGAAAGGATACCATTTCCTTTAAATATTAGGTGATTATTCTTTAACAAGTACCTTCACGAAAATCCAATCTAAAATCAGTCACTATATTTAATCCTCAACATCTTATTATGATATTAGTCAAAAATGATCTTTTTTCTCAAGATAGTTGGTTCTTGTAGGTTAAGTCATTGTTAAATTAATGTTCTATTAGGAAGTTCAATACTGTTTCACATGATTATTTTAAATTGTTTTTTACTACTACCTGGCACTTCTTCTCCTAGATGTACCCTAAAGCCAATGAGTTCTTGCTGGGACTGTATGAAGTAAGAGCAAAACAGAATCATTAGACTTAAGGAAACATTTTAAACTACATAAGAAATCAAAACTGGCAGAAATGTTGATCTCAAGAGAAAATGCAAATATATGCTCAGGTTTGGTCACAAAATGCTTACTGTCTATACAGTATTATATTAATTTTTATATTTATGGTCCTGCCTTATCTGATAGTAAAGAGAACGTGTGCCTTCTTAGTAGTAACCATCACATTATGGAATAGACTGAGTGTGCCTAGAACCTTGCTTTTGGCATTCCTAAAAAAATATTGAAGACACTTCTTTTCCACCAGGGATTGAATTATTAGTATGAATTATTTCAATGTTCTTTTAATGGTAGGGAGGAGAGTTATGATTTCAAATTGCTTTGATTTCTTTTTACTTATACCAGCTTCTATAGCCTGCTTAACTCAAAATATTCTTGGTTGATAAATTAAAATTATCAATGGAACAATATATTCAAACTGTAAAAACAATACTAGAAATACATCAATAATAATAAATAATCTAAAATGGATACTAGTAAAACAAAGCTAGGTTGAGTGCTTGGTGAAATAAAATTAAACATATTTTAAAAACCATAAAGAAGGAAGCTCTATGGATCTCTGAAGGTGAGGAGTTCAAAAGTATGGGGGCTACAGAGAGAAGGCCCATAATCTAATCCAAATCCTTTTCTTTTCAGAAAAAGGGGAAACTGTTAATAGGCCTTTCTGACATCTTCTCAGAAAACCTGTTTATGTTGATGTTTCATTGTAAACTGCCCAGAGTCTAGATGAGTGGATGATGATTTGATAAATAAATCAAATTAGCATCATTGCTAGTTAAATGCACAATGCTGCACGAAGACAGCATTTGTTGACAATGAAATGCGGTGAAAGATAAAAGTTCTGAGTTGATTTATTTATTATAATAATTACAATAAAAGCATCACTAAATCAATAAATATTGAGAAGTACCTCTGTTCATGCTTAGCTAAAGCCTCTCTTGATTACGTGCCCATTACAATGAATACACTGAGTGGGTGGTAACCCAAAGGTAAAAGATATTTCCAACCTTCTGAATACCACCCTTTTTCAACCTGATCTTTGTGATGAGTTGGGACAACATCAGACACAACTTCATCCCAGGTTAAGAAATAAGCTCTACATATTCAATATAAATCATGCAGTTCAATTATGAAGATGGAATATTACATGTTTAGCTGCCTTGCCCGTCCCGTAAATAAAGCAAACCGGTCCTTACTGAACATGAAGTACATGAGGGCAGGTTGCTTTTACTTTCTTTCCTGCTGGAACAGTTCTTTAATTGTTTCTGACAAATGGCACTTACTAGGGTTTTATCAACAGCCATTTAATGTAGCAATAAGATCAAAAGTAGAATTTGAATGTGGGCACTCCACAAGAATGTAATAGTGTATAGAAATGTAACATGTAGTACTATCTCTACTTATGGCAATCAGAATTAACTACTGATTTCACAAAAACTTTGGATCTTTTTAAGGAATCTTGGCACAAAACAATGTTTTTAATATAATCAACATAAAGCTAAATATATTAGAATGTCTAAATGGACTAGTAAGTATACTACTGATAGCAGTGATATCCTTTGTTTCTCGTTATTCTGGGCCAACATTTCCTTCCTCAAATAAATAAAGCAATATTTCTATCTTCTTTTCCCAGTTTACCTTCTGTAGGAGAGCTGAACTTCGTTTCATTTACAAATGTTGACAGATCTGATGGCTGAGGATAATCCTGCTTATCAGAATCAAGATCCACTGTCATACAAGTCCATTTCTGATTACCCACAGATGATGCCAGTTTTTCTTCGTCTGTTGCATGAACCACAGTGGATACAACAGAGGGCATTTCAGTAGAAGGCAGTGCCATAGATTCCTAAGAAGAAAATAAAGGTTAAAAAACTATTATGCTACAAAAAAAGAAGCAATAGTTTTCTTTCATGGATCCAGCTCTCTTTTGCTTTCTTCTTAATAGTTTGACTAAATGTAAATGGTTGTAGTTGCAGGAGAAAGAACCACTTTATTCCTCCTCTTGGGTTTTGGAATTCTTTTTCATGCTATGCAAGTTATTCTAATTCAAAATAAGATCTTGAGATCTTTATTTTAAAGTTGTAGAAGGATGACATTTGATCAATTCAGAGATCTGAAAATTACTGGCATAATTAGTATAGATCTAATGACTGATTAAATTATTAGTTCTGGTACCCTAATGATTAGTTTATTTGCACATAGATTTTATTGCAAAATTTGAACAAATACATATCGGTTTATAAGAACCCCAGAATGAGAATGAGCCTTGGAATTCACCCATCATTCTAGATAAATATTACTATAGCACCGAAAATTATCACCTCTCATGGTAGTATAGATTGCATCACATGCAGCCACAATTAATTGTGTGGTCAACAAAAAAAGAAATAAGATCAGTTTCAAATTTCAATGAAGGCTTGAACAATTTCAACATTTCTCAAAAAATAAGGCTAATTTTCAATTCCTCCTAAACATTAATTGAATGTGATCTAACATTTACTTGATGCTTGCCCATTTGATACTTCCTTTTCTGTCGTGATTATTTTCTCGTTAGTGTGCTGGCTCTATAATATTAACTGTGGGAAGATGATTTCCAATCTAGTCATCTGAGCTGCCTCCTTTTTTTTTTTTTTTTGCAAGATTTGAGAAAGTAGATAATTAATTAAGGTACAATTAATTAAGGTACAATTGAATGTACCTTAAAAAAAGAAGTACTTAAAAAAAGCTTCTTAAAGCCTCTTACCTGTGGAGGTGCATCAGACAGTGGAGATCTTTTTGGTGACTTTTTCACTCTAAAAGTATCACTGGAAAGAAAATGGAAACTCTTGAGTATGGCCAGGCCAAGAAAAATGACATAACAAGAAACAGCTGATGAATATATTATGATGAAGACTGCCTGTTTCAGAAACTTAGCATACAAAAACCAAAGAAGAGCATGCTATGTCCTTTGCTCACCATGCACTCTTAGACTCAGTTTCTGCCAAATTAAAAAAAATCAAGCATAAGTTACAAGAATTACAATAATTAAATTAATCTGAGTTTTGTACTAAGGTTAAAAAAATCAGTCCAGACAATGAAATATTTTACCGTTGAAAACAACAAAATGGTTACAGTGCTACTGGAGAATGGCCAACATAACATAATTCAGTAAATAGGAATCTTGATCAGGATACGTTCTTGCCCTGAGAGCTACCAGGATATCACTGCTCATCAAGTACAACACCAACACAGCTACTGCTATGTAAGCGTTGTGAAAATGTCTTCAGTTTTATCTATGAAACTATCATCTCAGGTATCCTACTTCAATTGCCAAACAAATGACAAATGAACAAAATGCATGGAAAATGCCGGTGAACAAGACCACACAATTGCAAAATACCGGTGAACAAGACCACACAATTTGAGCAAGGCAGATATGGGACAAGGGTTCAAGTCTTGATCATATCTTCTAACTATTGCAGCCTGCAGGAGTGCATTTTACAGCTAGCAATATTGCCTGATAATTTATTAAATCTCACAGTAAGCATGTATGATTTGCTGGTATACTTATGCTTTTTGTTTTCTGCAGGTTATACTATAAATATTTATATTCCAAAAGCATTAAAATATTTGAATAGGATATAACAAATAAAGTATGATACTATAGGCACTAATGTGCCAATAGATAATTAATTGATTTCTTGCTGATCTCATTTCCCTAACTCAACTTTTTGAAAAAATTATGATGGCATTGATGATAGCAATGATCATAATTTTAAAAATTACAGAGGAAACTGGCATGTTGAAAGAATACCCAGGCCTTTGAAATTGTATTTCCAAGTATGACTCCAGATTAGATTGTTTTAGAAAATAAAAATGATTGATTGCCATAATGCATTGTTTGCTTGGAAAATAAGCTCAAGTGTTCAAAGAAAGAACAAAAATCAGTTACAAGGTAGCAAGAAATATCCTGAGCAACTTTGGCAACGTTCATTTTGGAAATTGGGTAGCCATTTTGTGAATAGACAACTTTCCCATGGCAGCCATTATGTGACTGTGCCATCATATGCTCTCAATATTTCCAAAATGACTATCATTCCACACTGCTTGGGGACTTCTAAGACAGATTCAAACTGCAGGTGTAAAAAGAACTATATATTGTAGAGAGATCTCAAAGAAAAAAATAGGTTGTATCAGAAACAAAGAGAGTGAAATAAACTTAACTAAAAGTTACGGTGTATTATATGTTGGTGGGAAGCAATTGCCTTAGAGTAAGATTTTCAAATATAATAGCTGTCTCAATTAATTTCTGAAATGGCAAAAAACAAACAAAGGAGCTAAAACAAAAATGACTTGACTTATATAAATTATATCAGTACAGGTAGTCCTTGAGTTACAACCAAAATGGAGCCCATCTATCATGGTCATAACTCACGACAGTCATAAAACAAATCAGTCACATGCCCAATCCAATTCTACAACCCTTTTTTGCAATGGTCATTAAGAAAATCACCATGGTTGTTGAATGAATCTACAGTGGTTAAGCAAAACCTTGGTCGTTAAGTGAACCATTAGTTCATGAAGAGTACAGTATTGCTGAAAATTGCAAGTAAATGCCAGTTTTCAGTCAAACCGTTGTAAAATGCAGTCACATAACCACGGGATGTTGCTAATGGCCGTAAGTGTGGCCCAGCTACTGAGTATGTAGTGCAGTCACAAAGCTGCAGGGGAGCCTGACCATAGAACTTCAGGTCATAAGTACCCCCCAGATAGATGCTGTCAGAAATTTGATTGCTCACTAAGCAACCATTTGTAAGTCAAAGACTACCTGTATCTTAACCAATTGTTGAAAGACATTGAGAAACCTGATGGCTAGCCATATCTTATTTAGAAAATAACTTACAATATGGCTACATTGCATTAATAAGTGTATATCGAAGGAAAATAGTTGTTTTCGTCTACGATACTGTGAAAAGTTCCCAAGCCCATGCTAAACTGTATAACCAGAAGAGAAATGGGCTGTTATGGCTTCATGCTTCATCTCCTGGGAACCAGACTGTAGGATGCATGCACGCCACTCAAGCAGGCATGGAGAACGATATGGAAAGTGAGAGTGGAAAATACCACCTGAAAGCTTAATTGCAAAGGTATAATCTGCCAAGCACACTGGCATTCAAAATAGCATATACTTCAGCTGGAGAACATTAGACAGACAGACAAGACAGACAGACAGACAGACGGATGATAGATTGATCAAGAAATAGTTTTGGTCAACTTTATGTACTGATCAGCCTTTTCCCCCCACTCAAAATAATGTTGATACAAGTCCAAATAATCTTATTGAATATAGGCATCATGACCTACATTGCTGGATATCACAGCAAACAACCTTGTAAAAATAATCAACTAAACAAACTGAAACAAGACAAAACAATACATAAACCATGTAGACAGAAAAAAAAACATGAGGCATTTCTGCTGATAACAGGTATGCTTAAGGTTAAAAGTTACTTACAACAAAGAACATACAGACATCACATCTTCAACCATCCTAAGACAAGTAAGACAAAAGAGAGAGAGAGAGAGACAAGACAGAAGGAACTCACTGACACAAAAGAGAAATTCCATTTATTACGTTGCAGGAAAAAAAAATCACCCATGTTTTTGTTGTTTTAAAAAAATGGACATGTCTCTAAATATTGGACAGAAATGTTCATTAGTTTATTATAATGGTTTATATAGCCACCCATCTCACAATTATGAGTGGCAAAAATAGGATTAAAAGGCCGACACACAAAAATATAAGATGCTTAAAAATAATAACATAATGGTGCCAAAAATAATCTAACTCAGACCACATAAAACACAAAATCACATTGATAGGCAACTGAACCACCCAGTCCCTTTACAAAATTCTAGTAGGCTCTGGGCAAAACAAATCTCAGGAAGGAGAGTGTTCATGAGTCAAGAGCAACATGTGGAGTTACTTCTGAGTACAGATAGTCCTCAACTTAAAACAGTTTGTTTAGTGACCATTCAAAGTGAGTTATGACTGTTTTTCACACTTACAACTATTGCAGCATCCCCATGGTCACGTGATCAAAATTTGGAGAGTTATGAACTGACTCATATTTATGACGATTGCGGTGTCCTGGGGTCATGTGATCACCTTTTGTGAGCTTCTGACAAGCAAAACCAATGGAGAAGCCACTTAACAACCGGGTCACTGATTTAACAACTGTACGGATTTAATTCACTGAACAAATGTGGCAGGAAAGATCGTAAAATGGGGCAAATTCATTTTACAAATGTATCGCCTAGCAACAAAAAGTGGAAGGGCTCTATTGTGGTTGAGGACTATCTGTAGTTTCTTTACTGTATTTGCCTATAGGCAAAAATCTTGACTGACTAAAGAAACTACCAGCATAACTATTAGATATACTCTGTGAATTGCTGGGGGGTGGGTGGGTGGGTAGGAGTCTGCCTTCCATTTCTTCCTGCATATCAAAGATTCCAAGCTCCACAGTCTCTTTGCTTTCAGGAACTCTGGACTATAGGAAATACAGGAAAGGGTACAATAGGGACATACGGTGAAATTATGCATAGGTTCTCCTAGTCGCAGCTACCACCTACTGTTTGAAGAGAAGTCATCAATCCAGAAGGAGCCACAGATCCCAGAGGAGGGATCTTCAACCTAAACCACTCAGCCTTACTAAGATTGAGTTCAAGCCTGTTCTTTTCCCATAGTCTAATATATAACCTTACCCAAAGGTTTTATGTATAAGTTAAACAGGACTGAGGGAGAGGATTGAGACAATTCTTTGGCAGGGATATTGCGCCATATCTCCCTCTTCCTGTCAACATTGCCTGGAACTGGAGAAAGAAGAGCCACTATAGCAGAGGTCCCCAACCTTTTGGGCACCAGGGACCAGTTCCATGGAGAAAGGTTTTTTCCGCGGACAGGAGGGTGCATGGTTTTGTGTACTGCCTGCATCCCGCGGATGGGGCTTTGTTTGTTTGTGCGGACCGGTTGCTGGCATGGCGTGGCCCAGTACTGGTCCACAGACTGGGGATTGGGGATCCCTGCACTATAGCATCATATCCTCCTTTCCCAACCCGTAAGCTGGTCCAGAAGAATACTATGGGGAATGGGGAAATATATATTAATGAAATATATAAACAAGAGAAGGAGAACTTTCCCCTGCCTTAGGAAGCACGCCTCATATTTTTTAAAACTCACAGTGAATGTTTTACATTCTTCATTTCAACAAGATCAATTTTACATACCCCCAAGATAAATGGAGTCTTAATACCGACAACTAAAGAATTTTTTTCTGCTCAAGTAAATTCTGGGTTAGTTCTATATGGGATTTAAATTATTTTAAATGTTATTTCATATTTATAAATGAATAACTGTTAAATATTTCAGACAGCATAGTTTCAAGTTTTTCTTGCAGAATCTAGTGACAAGTCCAGCATATTTCCATCCAAAGGATTAAATTGGATATTCAAAAAGAATAGGTGTGAGCAGTTTTGCTTCCTGTTTACTCTCCAAGTAAAACAAAAGTTAATTGTTTTGATTTTATATTTTCATTTTTTAACAACGTAAAAATGTTTTTAAATGCTTTAGTGCTGAAGCCTATTTGAGGCCTCACTGATGTTATTCAGGGATTTATAATCACATTTCATTCTACAGTATAAAAATTAATTGCTTATTATTTCATGGCTAATTTGTTGCATGAATTTAAGTACATTCATCTGCAGCTAACTGTAAACAGAATACTACAACATCATTTCAAAACACCACTATAATCAGAAATTAATAAGGAAATAAAAATAACACTAGGTATGCCCAATTTGATAATCCTGTTTTATTGTTCCACTGTTAACCAATAATTTGCAAGTTGGTTTTATATTTATTTCCAGATATCCAATGTATCTGGTTATTTGTTTAAAATTCTCATTTATTTTTAGCTGGAAGTAGAGCTAATAATTTTTTATTAAGTATAGCAATAGCAATAGCACTTAAGATTTATATACTGCTTCATAGCATTCTCTAAGTGGTTTACAAGAGTCAGCATATTGTCCCCGGCAATCTGGGTCCTCATTTTACTGATCTCAGAAGGATGGACAGCTGAGTCAACCTTGAGCAGGTCAGGATCGAACTCCCAGCAGTGGGCAGAGTTAGCCTTGCAATACTGCATTCTAACTACCACGCCATTATACTCTTGAATCTAGGCGACATGAGTATATCAGAGTATGTTTTATTTACTTCAGAGTTTATGTTTCAGCTGTGAATGTGTGCTAAGTTACAATCAACCTACTGCTGATGGTTAGTATCTACTAATACTACTTTACATTAATCAGAATCAGTCCAAGTAAACATTTACACTGTATATTTTTTAGAAACAATCTAAAACTCTACAGAGTAACACTATTTTCAAGTAAAAACTATACGCATTCGTGTTTTGGAAAGTCATGCTTAAGGAAATCAATATGACATTTTGAAAACATCACAGAATACACAGAGGTGTGTACATTCACAACTTCAAATCTGTGTTGACTCAACTGCCTGAACAATTCCCTTCCATTTTTTTTGGCAAGATTTTAGAACAGGTTTGCCATTGCCAGCTTCCTAGACCTGAGAGTAACTGGCCCAGAGTCACCCAGCTGGCTTTGTACCTAATGCAGGATTAGAACTTAAATGGCTTCCTGGTTTCTAGCCTGGTTCCTTAAACACTACACCAAACTGGCTCTCTGTCAGAGGTGACTTACACCTTATTAGATTAATTAACAGCAAATAAAGTATCACCCCCATGTTACACCAAACTATGGGCATAAATATCTAGTTCAATACAGGTAGTCCTCAACTTACAACAGTTCGTTTAGTGACTGTTTGAAATTACAATGGCACTGAAAAAGTGACATGACCATTTTTCACACTTACAACTATTGCAGTATTCCCAAGGTAATGTGATCAAAATCCAGATGCTTGGAAACTGATTCATATTTATGACGACTGCAGTGTCCCAGGGTCACCTTTTGTGACCTTCTAACAAGCAAAGTCAATGGGGAGCCAAACTCACTTAACAACCGTGTTACTAACTTAACAACTGCAGCAATTCACTTAACAACTGTGGCAAGAAAGGTCTTAAAATGGGGCAAAACTCACAACCACTGTCTCATTTAGCAACACAAATTTTGGGCTTAATTGTGGTCACACGCCAAGGACTATCTGTATAGATTAGCCTTTAAAGAAAAAGAAAAATGAACTGATCTTTTATGGAAATGTTAAGCAATATAGTTTTCAAGAATACGCAGCAATTGGAAATTATTAATTTTATCTACTGGAAGTATTTGCTTATTGGTGAATTACCACGTACAAGAAATGCAGGGTTAACTGTGGCTGAAATTCATAGCAAGCAATACAATTTGTAAGGTATATGCTATCTAACTCCCCATTCTCACAACCAATTTTAATCATAAGAAGACAAAATATGGCTTCACAGCTCATTAATAAATCAACATAGCTGTACAGTTGAAAGAAAACCTATTGGCAGCTCTCCTTTAAGCCTTTCCCAGATCCAGTCCCTATTTTAAGAAAATAAAAATATTTATTTTACATTTATTTATTACACAGATTTATTTAGTTGCCCAACTCTTTCCCTCACACACACACACAAAGAAACGAAACTCACTTCAGTAGCATTTGTGGCTTGTTGGTAAACTAGCCACTATAAAATACTCCAAAGACTATCTTTTAAGCATGTGAATAGCTTCTGTCATTTTGAACTCTGTATAAACTATAACCTTATAATAAACACTTTGCAGAGTAGCCTCTTAATCCCGACCAGAGTTTGTTATTATTTGACTGAATTAAACTAATCAGCTGTATTATAGAGTATATTTACATTTTATGTTAAAAAAAAAACAACCCTGAAGACTTTTTCATGTCATGATGGAATGCCGTTAAGAAACCCTACATTTTCCAAAATACATTCTGTTTAAAATGAGGGCCAGATTGCTCCTCAATTCTTGTAACAGAAAAAACTTTTGCCAAACGTTTTAAATCTCTCTCTCATCCTAGGGATCAGCAAGATTCTTAAACTCTGAAGCAAAAGACACATCATACATTCAGCAAAATTAAAGCTTACTTTCCAAATGTTGAGAATTAAAAAAGGTTTGAGCTCCTAGTGCACCTCAGAGCCAAAAAGGAAAATACTTTAATTCGAGCTGCAGTAATATGATTATTCTGGCATTAAAATTCAGTTGGGTAGGATGTACTACAGCAAACGTATACAACAAATATAGTGCCAACATAGAAACTTAAGAGAGCTTGCAAAGATTTGTCAGAGAAATTTTTTAGAGTACTGCACACATACTTTTCTTTGTGTTGACTTACGTCTTGAGTGGCGTCTTCTTCTTTTTTGCAGGTTTATTTAGGCCATCTCCTTCTGATCCATTCATTTCATTGACGTTAGCTGAGATCTCAAAGGATGCTGGAGATTGTGTGGGAGAGCTGGAAACTTTTGGGGAAGATTTGAATGGATCAAGAGAATCCTCAGAGATGTCTGGATCAAAACTGTACGTTGTGGTGGTTTGCTGAGGAAGTTTTGGAGACTCTTGCATTTTGCAAGTGGGAGAGAAAGGATTGAAGTTGGGGTCATCCCATTTGTCAATATCAAAAGTATAAGAGCCCTTGGAGACAGGAATCTCATTGGGTTCTGAAGGAATCTTGGTTGGGCTTGTGGGAGTATTGTCAAGTTTCTCTCCAGTCTTTTTAGTCTTTGGCCTCCTGAGGGGCATTTTGGCCCCAGGTTTTTTGCCCACTTTTTTGGGCAGAAGAAGACTCTCCGTCTGTTCCTCACCACTGCCTTTTTCCTCAGAATAATCAAATTCCAATCTCACTGCTAAGCCTTTCACTGGAGGATCTTCTTGTCCCCCAGTGTCTGATGGTGTCACCTCCACAGCTTCTGGTGTTGTGGTAAGAGATACAGTTTTCTTGTTGGCAAGTGGAGAGTTCTGTACTTTGCTATCTCCTGATACAGGGATATCTTCCAAGTTATTTGGATCAAACAGACTCAACGACTCTAGTTCAGGAATGGCCTTGTCTTTATTGACAGTACTTTGGTGCTGTTGGTTGGTACATTCAGGTTCAGTGGGCTCCAAAGTCTCTTCAGAAACTTTTTCGTCACTTGAGGCCGCAGAATCTTGCTTGAAATCTGATATCCCTGGTTCTTTTACTGGAGAAACATCCAAGGATTTTTTTGCTAACTGTTTTTTCTTTAAGGAAGCTGGCCTAGATTTTTTTGTGCGCTTAAGAGTACTAGAAGCACTGCTTGAACCGGTACTAAAAGTATCTGTTGCAGAACCTGCTGTCTCGTTGTTCCCAGGAAAAGAGGCTCCATCAAATTCTCCAGCTTGCAAACTGAGGGAACGAGATAATGTAGATCTAGAGACTGGAACAGAATCTGTGGATTTTCTTCTAACATGTGACTTGGAATCCCGACTCTTTGTCTCCAGGGAGCTTGGATCCACAGCTTGTAAGGAATCTACAACTTCAATGCTATCAAAGTCTAGGTTGTAAGCTCCACTGCTAGCAATTGGCTTGTCTTCATCAAAAACTGTAGAAAGTGAGTGGGATAGAGGGGGCAATGCAGTTTCTTCAACTGGTTCACAATGAGGGACATCAGCTACTGTTACTGTTTCAGAAGAAAAACCTATAAAAAGCAAAGGCAAAAGTTATCAGTATTTAGGAATGTCGAATCTAGAATAACTAGAGAAAGGAAAGTAGATTATGCACCCTATAATTCAGGATACTTTCCTTTTAAAATGATCAGTTCCTTTAATCCTAAATATTTCTTTTTCCTATCCTCTCTTTTTTCATCTTTTTCAAGATAAGCGTTCAAATCAGAAAACCCACAGGATAAACAAAAAATAAGCAAGTGAATTATTTTTTGTTTTTCCAAAAGTAATTTTGAATAGATTTTATTTTGGATACATTTACTTTAAATATATAATATGGATAATTATATTTTATAATACAAACAAAATCTTTTATTACAACTGTAGATCAGAAAAATATTTTATAAATGTGCAAGTCAACAGAATGCTATCAAGAAATCTCTATAAAGTGAAAATCAGTATTGAGAGCAAATTGAATTACTTTAACTCTGAAGACCAAACAGGAAATGTGTTGCTAATATGAAAGAAGCTGCATATATTTGGCCTTATCTGAACTTTAAACTACTATAAGATTTTTATATGAGGCAGGCGAGGCCTGCTAAGAACTCAAGAAAGGAACAAGCAATCATTTTCATTGATAGACACACAGTCTGTAGCATTGTCTTTCATCCTATTAAGCCCTAATACTCTGTTAGCAGATTTTGGCTGAAAATGCAGATACAAGCTTTCAGAGAGTGATTGAGATTTATCTGATATCTTCTTGCGAAATGGTGAAAACTGTGTTGTAGCATTACAATGCAAAGCCTTCTCCTTTTCTACATATGTTGTGATGTCACATGCATGAAAAGGATGGAGTTTGTAGTTTCTTTTTTAACTTTTCAAGGTAGCTACTGGGTTAAAATAATTTACTTCTTGTAGAAACTGGCAGCCATGGTCCATCTCAAAAATTATAAACACATTTACTACCTTAATGCAGTAACTGCAATTTTATTATGCCATCCCTTAAAATAAATCTGACCATTCTAAATTCTAAGATACTAAATAGGGTTATTGAGTGGAAATGGTGATTTCATTTGAACATGACTTCCCTACCAGAATACCAAATTGATTAATTTAAATTTAAATTAATATACCACACCTGGACTAAACAATTACATTCTTATTATACTTCCAATTGAAAAAAATAAGGCAGCAATGGTAAAGAATCAAAGTGCAAATAATTTACAGCATTACTACCGGCTGTCAGTATTGATGTTTTCAATAGATGAGTTGTCATTTTCCTCTGGTAATTATTGTACTAGTCATGTGATCCCATTAAGTGTCTCTCAAGAACAAAGCCAAAAGCATATTCACAATTTATTTCATTATTCCAGTAGACAATTATTTGAGCTAGAGCTACAGTTTTAACATTAAGTCTACTTTGTTTTGATGGAAAATGATTGCAAAATTTGGTGATTTAATCATAAGCCTTTTACATGCTATTTAAAAAAGAAAGAAAACACTGAGCTTTATGTAGCTAACTGCTACAATATCTAAAATTGCTTCATTACATTCATGGTAAAGGGGATGCACATTCACAATATATTAAATGTTTTTCTGAATGTGAGGGGTTCTGTTACTGTCATACAAGCATCTAAGCACAGGGCCCCCAAAAGATATACCCATATTCTGCAGAGGGAGAATTACATCTACAAATCTCTGGTTTTCAGCGTGTTAACCATATTTATAAAATTATCCATTGAATATTTATCCCAATGACAGAACAAAAGTGCAAGGGAGAATCCAAAATTTGGGTCAGGGGGCAGAAACATACTTTCCTCTGCATGCATGCCCAGACTTTATCATTCATTAAGTCATCCTATTATATAAATGATTTCAAAATTACAATGAATAAAATGCTAATATCCTGAGAACCTGTTTCAAGATTCATAATGTCAGACAGATCCCTATACCTCCAAAAAGAAAAAAACCATTCCAATACCTCCAAAAAGGAAAAACACCAAAAAGCATGGCCTTTTGACAACCTACATGCTCTCTGGGTATGGATTTATTTTTATTGTCTGACTTTAATTACAACTGCTCTTGCCAGCTGAGCTGCTGTGCACTTTTCATGTAAAGAGCTCACTTTTGCACACTGATCAGATCATAATCTTTGGCTGCAATCTTCTACTTGGTATCTTCCATTGAGGTTAATTGGCTTAACGTTATGATTAGCTTACCTAATGTTGCCATACTGATAAGACAATGCAACTTGGTGTATTGGACAAAACTATGATGATATGCTATCATTTACATGCAATTATTTGGGTCTTGATTGGGTTTGGATTTATTTAATATACTATTTCCAATTTTCACATAGTTTGTAATTCCTATAAAACAAATTCCAGAGCTAAAATGAATTCTTCTTGAATAACATTAATCTTCTTCTCCTTATGCCAATGCCATTTCAAATTCTGACAGCTTACATGAGGCTCAAAATTGGCATTTGCTTTATTTTACTCATATTTTATCTCATGTAACATTATCCATCCAGCTTTCTTTTCACTCCATGTGGTGTCATTATTAGTTAGACTTATCCCTCTACATCAACATTTTCCAGCCTGATACTAGGCCAATGATTTATCTTGCAAAGAACATTAAGATAAATGATGTATCTAATTTTATGGATCCCAATTTTCTTTGTAAAAACCAATGTTACAGTGTCAACTTTTTAATTTTTTTATATAGGGGCTTTGTTTAAGACCAAATTGCATCTAAGTTACAAACTGGCAGTACATCATTCAAGCCCTCCATGCTTTCTGTTCACTGTTTAATCTTATTTTGATAGTGTGAGCTCTGTGACTTTACTAACTGCCCTTTGTTTTTAGGAAATTCTCCAGTTATTTCTCATATACTGACCTTTCTCTCAAGATCAGAAAAGATAGGATGCACCAAGAAGGTGGCAATATCTAGCTGACCTTCGCTGATCTCCCCCCCCCCCAAAAAACAAACAAACCCACAGCAGGCTGAGATCTGATTGGTGCTTGGATAAGAGACCATCAGAAGATCTCACAGCTATTGACTAAACAGAGTTATTGAAAAAACATCCTAAAAGAAGGCAGTGACAAACATGTAATCACCAGGAACTGAAGATGACTTTATTTTCACCAGATACTACTTTTCCAAAGTATATTCCAAAGTATATTACTTTTCCAAAGTAGTATCACCAAGTTTCTCCAAAGTAATATGCTAGTATGATAATTTGGCATTGTTGGTTTTATGCCACTATACTGGACTACCATACTGATATATTTGAGTTAGCAGCTGTTTGTCTGATTCACGTGCCCAACACATATACATCCTCTTTTGAGAGTTCTTTTGGCAAATTCAGATTTGCTTATAGATTATTTATTTACTTATTTTATCAATGTATTTGAATGCCCACTCAGCATACTATTCTGGGTAACTCTCAAGGTCTAAATACCTCTCATCAAGGCAAAAAACCAAAATAAAATATGATTGATTAAAAATAAAACCAATAAAGTAAAACATATTGTGCCATAAACCAAATACAGTGTTAACATTGGGCAGCAGTTCATCTAACTTCCAGACTCAAATATTCTGGTCTTTTATATTAAGTTCTTACAAACAATTTGTTTGTTTCAACACATTATTTTTCTAATGAACTCACCACATTATCAATTTTAGAAGTAGTCAAATATCTGATTCTGCAGTTAATTTACTAGAATAAATGACGTAGAATAATTCCCAGTACTGATTTTTTTTTCTCCCCGTTTTTATACTTTAACTTCAAAAGTGCACACACAAGCTAGCCTAAGAACCCTGTTCAATGTATTAATGAAAACAGAACAATCAAGTGGAAAAACCGTTCCAGGAAGCGTTGAATAGTAGACAATACAGCTTTGTGTCTAGAGAGGTTTTTTTTAATCCTGCCCTCTTGACACCAAAAACTAGTCAAAAATGAAAGGAATGTTGCCCTTTTACTTCAAAGCAGCCTTCACCAGGGAGTTTTACTATTCATGACATTTAATCACAGAGACTTTTTTTCCTGTTACATTAAGTCTGGAGTGGCTTAGCCTTAGGAATAGTACTGGGCTTTGGATAGTATCACACCAGAGATCTTTTAGGATTGGAATATAAATACATGTAAAACTTAAGGAAATAACCATGGATATAAATCATACAGAAACAGGAAGTGTTTATTAGATTTATATCCTGCCTTTTATTCAGAAACTCAAGGAGCTTAGTTGATATGGAAAGCTGATACTTTCACTTTGGGCAACTGTGAATAGAGTACTTTTTATTACTTAAAACACAGAAGGAATGAAAGAAAAAGGATAACAGAAAGGGAGACAAATAAACAGGAATAAAAGTGAATAACTGGGAGTTCAGAATGAGTTGCAATTTAATTTTGTAATTAAAGGCCGTTCTTCAAATCCTACTTAATGTAATTGTTTTTTCTTCCTTCTCCACTTAGATTTCTTTATCAAGCTGGAAAATTAATTTCCTTTTCAATTACATGTGAAAATACATGCGAGAAGATAATTGTTCTATAAAGATTTAAAATAAATGTAGAAAGATAATGGTGAAAGTCAAGCAGGGATATTCATACATCTAGCACAAAATCCTGGTTTCTCCATGCATTTGGGCACCAAATAAAGGGCTTCTCCATGTACTTGAGTACCAACTGTGTTTGCTGGAGGCATAATGATGGTGTAGATACTTTTTGCAGAAAAATATGAAATGGTAAACAACATTTACTGGTATTGAAACAATGTATATGCAGCAAAAGTTGTGGCCACGTTAGGTACAGACGTTTTTGAAAGTGACACCCTGATATCTTTGGACTTTAGAAGACAGCCTTCACCAGCCTAGGTGCTCTCCAGGTATGTGAATATTGATGCAAAAAATCCCCCAGTTTGCAGAGCAAATGCTAAGAATTCAGAGAGTTGAGAAGTGCCCATAATGGAGGACTTAGAATAAGGATATGTAATTATTATCAGTATTGCTATTACTTTTTTACTTTAGATATATTTCACTGTTATTTTTTTAATTCACCGCAAAATTATAGATTCATCACCTTTTATTGTATTAACTTTGCATACACTGCACAAGATTTCAAAGCAGAACAGCAGATATTCCACCTGTTACAGGGTGTCAGATAATTAACCAAGGATGTGTATTTATTTACCGTTTTCTTTGCAACTTGCTCAGTCCCAAACCTCTGAATATTAACGGAAGCTGAGATTTATCATAAGCAAAGATGCATAAACTGACTCTTAAGCTTCCATTGCTCTGTGTACACAAACCAAAACACAGACACATATGTGGGGGGGGGGGTTAGGGGAAATTGGGGAACTGATGATGGGATAATACTTTGCATCATTCCTATCCAACTTACTTTGAGGCTCGGTGCTCTCTTGGCCTTTGTCAGGTGTGCTGGGACTGTAACTGCAGTTGTTAAATTAGCAACACAGTTGTTAAGTGAATCTGGCTTCCCTATTGAGTTTGCTTGTCAGAAGGTCACAAAAGATGATCACATGACTCTGTGACACCATAACTGTAATAAATATGAACCAGTTGCCAAGCATCTGAACTTTGATCACATGAGCGTGGGAATGCCACAACGGTCGTAAGTGTGAAAACAATCGTAAGTCGCTTTTTTCAGTGCCATTGTAACTTCAAACTTTTATTGTATTAACTTTGCATACACTGCACGAGATTTCAAAGCAGAACAGCAGATATTCCACCTGTTACAGGGTGTCAGATAATTAACCAAGGACGTGTATTTATTTACCGTTTTTTTTGCAACTTGCTCAGTCCCAAACCTCTGAATATTAACGGAAGCTGAGGTTTATCATAAGCAAAGATGCATAAACTGACTCTTAAGCTTCCATTGCTCTGTGTACACAAACCAAAACACAGACACATATGTGGGAGGGGGGGGTTAGGGGAAATTGGGGAACTGATGATGGGATAATACTTTGCATCATTCCTATCCAACTTACTTTGAGGCTCGGTGCTCTCTTGGCCTTTGTCAGGTGTGCTGGGACTGTAACCTGAAAAATACAAAAAATAAAGAAGTGACTGAAGTCTGGACAAAAGCTAAACATGGCTTAATGGGCTCCAGTTGTATTTAAGTTGACTGCAAAGAACACAATTACAGCAACAATTTTTCAAAGGGCTCCAGCTACTGCATCCAGCCCTTTGTAGAGAAGGCAGGTAGAGGTTTCTACCCTGAGATACACCACATCAGCTAGGCAGATTAGAAAGGTATTAAGGGTTAGTCACTATTGGTGAGAGAAGCAAAAACTGGTTCCCAAACACTGAATCCTATCATCGAATCACCATCAGATACAAAAAGTCCAAAAATATGGAAAAATCTCTGGCTATTACTAAGGTCAGCTTGGATATTATTCTCACCTTCACTGTTCATTTACAGGCTTAACTGTTTGATCAGTGATATTCCCTTTTCTTTGATATATGTTGTTTTCTTTTAAATTCTTTTTTTTAGTCATAAGCCATCTAGAAGAATTAGGAGGTCTCAAAACTGAAATATTAAACTTAAAACTGTTTTTACAAGCTCTTACACCGGGAATGAGGTAATGAGATGATCTGTAATTTTAACCTAACATATAAAGTTGCTTTACAATAAAGCTTGATGGTTAACTGTCACTTTCCAAGTTCTTAATCAGACTTATTCCTAATTATTAAAAGCCTTGGCCTGCAAAGCACGTGTTCTACTGACCAAGCTACCAACATTTCTCAGGAATATGAAGCCTCTCGGTATTAGCAATCCGTTCTGGTGCTCAAACTGTGAATGTGCAGAGGAGCCCACCCTATTCACTGTAAATGGTTACCTGGGTCTTCTGATGGAAGCTGAGGTCTTATTTCTTGTTCCTCTATGTCGAATGCTACAATTTCAGGTGGTAGTTGTGGTAGTGGAGGTGCAGCTTTTACAGGAGTTGTGGATTCTGGTGTTTCAAATGCTTCTTCAGAGTCTGAACTCCTGAGCACACACAACAAATGAGCGGGGAAAAAAGGAAGGTATTACACGGCTATTTTTTTTCCCCACGAGCAAGACAAACAAAAACAAACAACTTTTGCAAAGTTCGCAGAGCTCTCCTATCTAAGGAAGCAAGAATACCTCTGCTTTTTTTTTTTTCAGAGCTCCTGAGAAACTATTAGGCTTTTTTGCAGCATGATTTCTGGAGCAGAATATCATGTTCTCAACTTTATTTGGAAGAAATCTTGACACTAAAAGATTTCGAGACATCACAAAAGCAAACATGCAGGCAGAATAAAGTGAAAGGCGCTGAAAAAAAAAGCCTGCCTTTGTGGCATAAAGGAGGCTTCAGCATCGACAAACAAAAAGCAATGTTAATGGAATCTTTTGATAGGATGTTGGATTTTTTTTTCTTGGCACAAGCATAAGCAAACCTAATAAGCAAAATCTTATGAGAGTCTCATAATGCTCTCAAGTCTGAAGAGATCTACCTTGATGTGCAGCTGAATGAGAGTTCCTATAAAACAAGAAAACACGGCCTTTAGGTGACATTGGAGGCTGCCTCGCCTTTCAGACTAAAGTACTGTTAATGGAGACTTATTTTTCACACAAAACACAGACATTCTCAATATATGAAAAAGCATCCTTTCTTCCTTCAGAACTGCTGGCTTTCAGTAAAGTCATTCATTCATACATTCATTTCATATATCCTGATTATCCAATTCATCATAAATGACAATTTTGAGAACTTTACTACACCTATTGCCTTAAACTTATTTAGGCTATTTTAAAATATATTTTAAACTATTTTTGTGTAAAGAGCTGTGAATTTTTAAAGCTTCTTCAAACAAATAAGCAGACACTGAAGAACAAGATAATCACAACCATAAATGAAGTATGCAAAGGTGGAACTAGTTAAATAACTAAAGATGGAACACTTTATTCTCAATAAGACAATGTCCAAATGTTCTGGATTATAACTTTCCCCATCAGTGGCTGACAATGATACTGGGAATTATGGGTTTTGGTCCAGTGGTTAAGAGGCTAGACTAGAAGAGGAGAGGTCTGTGTTCTACTCCTGCCTTAGGTATGGAATCAACTTGGCCAGTCATTTTTACCACTTCTGAAAATGTTGCCTAAAAAACTCCATAAACCTGTCCATGCAGTCAAGAGAAATCAAAACTCAATTGAAGGCATCAAAATATTCAGTGTAGTTGTAGGATGCAAAATTATGAAAGATTACTTTAGTAAAAATGATGTTGAGGGTAAAAGGTGTAGAATTAATTCTAAGATCACACAGATGTATTTAAAGCAAATTATCATTTGAGGTTATGGATAACATAGAGCTGAAAATAAACAAAGGTGTTTTTATGAATGAAATGGAAAACACTAGATACAATTATTAATGTATAAAATACAATTGAAACAATGCAGCACTGTTTTCTTCAATATTATTCAGTCAGAATATAATTGATGAAATGGCAGCTTTCTGTCCTTTTTAATTTTCTTTCTTATTAACCAAATGACTTTAATGTATGATGGTTTCCTGACTTACAATATCAGTTCATAATATAGATAGTCCTCGATTTAGGACCGTAATTGAGCCCAAAATTTCTGTTGCTAAGTGAGACATTTGTTAAGTGAGTTTTGCCCCATTTTACCACCTTTCTTGCCACAGTTGTTAAATGAATCACTGCAGTTGTTAAATTAGCAACACAGTTGTTAAGTGAATCTGGCTTCCCTATTGAGTTTGCTTGTCAGAAGGTCACAAAAGATGATCACATGACTGTGACACCATAACTGTAATAAATATGAACCAGTTGCCAAGCATCTGAACTTTGATCACATGAGCGTGGGAATGCCACAACGGTCGTAAGTGTGAAAACAATCGTAAGTCGCTTTTTTCAGTGCCATTGTAACTTCAAACGATCACTGTTGTAAGTCGAGGAATACCTGTATCTAGAATACCTCATTTTTTGCTGCTTCTCAAAGCTGTCATCATCCAATATGCCAATGGATGAGACAAAGCTTTCCACAATCTCAATGCCATTTCCTCCTGAAGAATCGAACTGCAAGCCATCCAGATGTAACAGTAAAGCATCCCCAGACACGGAGAACAAAACAGATCCTTGCAGGCAACCAATTATAGGATTTGCTATAAAGAATTCCTTTTCAGTGACTATGGACTGGCATTTCTAAAAGAATCATTTAAGTCAGGATTTTTGTGGAATGTCTAAAAAAGTACGCAAGTGACAATTTTTTGGTGTTCCTCCTGATTTTGAGGGATTTATCTCCTCTCTGTTATTTCTGCAAAATATCAATATCATTTTATCTGACACTGTCTGATTGACATTCAGCTATCTAGAACCAGCCATCCTTTCCAAAATTATTTGCTTTATTAAGTCTGTGCAAAACTAAAAGATTTTTGGTAAACTGTTCAAATTTCTTTTTTTTTTCATTTTGCTTATGTTTGTTTTAAGTAAAATTGCCACCAGTTGATATATTTTTGCTGTTTATTATAGCTCCTCAAAATACATTTTTTTAAAACAATTTCTGGGTTCAGTCTATGTTTGTGCAGCACACAAAGGTAAATGGTGCAACATTTATTGTTATTGCTCCTACTAAGCTACACCCAGTTTTTCCCAACTTCCCAATACTTTACAGCTGACTCAGCATAAATAAATTCCTTTTGTTAGAGAAAAATAAAAACTACACCACTACGCCCAAAGACCTTCCCTGGACACATCAACTTTCGAAACTTTATGACCTCTCTGCTCAATCTCTTATCCTACTTAAATAAAGATGAAAGCATTTTTTTAAAAAATCAGCAACAACATATACTGTTATTTTCAGTAAGAGCTATTATCAGAATAAAAGCACAACCTGTATTTCTTTTACAAAGGTTATCTTTGTTAGGCTTACATCATCATATTAAAATATGTCAGACAAGGTCCTGTTTCAAACAGTTGCTGAAAACATATGGTTCAAAGATGACAATCTTATCTGAAAAAAATTTCTTTACATTTTTATCCATAGTCTTAATAAATAACATTATCTTCTGCTTACTTATGTTACAGGCTCTTCTTCAGGCTTATTAGCATGCTAATAATATTACCTGGAAATTTTAAAACAGTAGAAAAAGTAGAGAGGAAGACTGAAGTGAGGTTACCTTTATTAACTGGACACAATCCCATCGACCATAATTTCCCCAAAAAACAAGGGGTGCTCCATAGAAATTAAGTAAGATCATGCTATTTCATTTCAGCTAACCTTCTGTCATAAAACTTTGATTAAGTTTCTTGCCTACGTAAAGACAATTTATAAATCTTTTGGGTGTTAAATTTAATTTAATCTTTCATACTGCCCCTTTTCAGACTGTAGAATTATAGGTGTTATCTACTACCTTTCCTTACAACTTAAAATATCAAGATCAATAAAAATGGTGCGATTGGGGTTTTTTTGCTTGGTATCTAGAAGATGCTGATAAGAGAATACTTCACTTAGGAATGAAGATATAGAACTGGACTGGTTGAGTTAAGAAAGCCGTTTCCTTAGCTCAGGGTTCTGCAACCTTGACAACTTTAAGACTTGTGGACTTCAGCTCCCAGAATTCCTCAGCCAGCTATGCTGAAGTCCACAAGTCTTAAAGCTGTCAAGGTTGCAGAACCCTGCCTTAGCTGATGCTGACATCCCTATACATAAGTATTTCTCAACCTTGGAGATTTAAAGAGATGTGGATTTCAACTCCCAGAATTCCACCATGCTGGTTGGGGAATTCTAGGAGTTGAAGTCCATACCTCTTCAAGTAATCAAGGCTGAGAAACACTGATGTACAATATATGCTATGGGACTGACATTCATGCCAGAACCTGGTTCCACCATCGCTTTGGACTGGGATATATCAACTGCATCTCTTGCTTGTGTCAGAATAGTTCTGAACAACAGCATTTTAAAATCTATCTCACATTTTGCTTACGAGCCTAGGAATCACTGCAAAAATGTCCATCATTTTTACTGAAAAGATGTTATGTAGGAACGGTGCCAGAAAATAAAACTATTCCACATGAGAGCAACAGAAGCAAATGAAATTTTAGCACAGGTGGGAAGTTACTGCTTTTTTATTGTTTTTATATTGGGTTTTTATCTTTGTAAGCCATCCAGAATCACTGAGGGTGAGTTGGGCGGCCATATAAATTTTCATAAATTTATAAATTTTCATAAATCATAAATGTCTAAATACACAAACAAACAAATAAACAAACAAATAAATAAATGGGTCTATAGATTGCATGAGAAATCTTCAGAATAAGAATAAAAAACTGAACACAAGCATACATCCACCATCCTAAAGCTATCAAGAGATGTTCCCACAACTGAAAACTAGACTTCTCTAGTTTTAGTTAACTTTCACAATATTTCTGCATTGCCTGATCATCCTGCTTGCTTGCAGACTTTTCTGCATGTTATTGGTGAATGCTCACAAACTGGAGTAGTCCAGTTTCCCTACAGTTTATCACTGAAACTGCCTAGGATTGATTCATTACGATATCTTATTTAGGGCTTGCTGAAGCCCTATTTGGATATAGGAAAAACTAAAGTTGAGATGTTCTGAATACAATGGATATATTCTAATTATTAAGCTATGGCTCTTTTTCCCCCTCCCCTCCAAATGGCCTTCTAGATCTAAAAAGTTCCTCATAGCAACTGCATTACTATTAAAGCATCATTCTATTCATCATAAAAACAGATATCCTGAGTTTAAAAATAATTCCTTGAGCAGGACATACAAGTGTTGGCCTTCTTCACTGCACATTCTATTTGAAGCACTATTATGATTAAAGAATAAACATTAAATATGCAATTTCCTATACTTATCCAGGCCAGATAAGATGAACCAATTATATGTTGTTGTAGATCACTGAAGATTGATAAAATTGAAGTAATACCTAAAATTGTAAAGAATGCAATTTTCATAAGCACAAAGGAAATCGCTCTGAGAGAAAGTAGAAAAATTAAATAGAAAATTAAGTTATAGTAAAATAAGTCAAAACATGCTTTCAAGAATAATGCTAATTTAGAACTGAATTCACTAGTAAATATCATACAAGGTCTTTTGAAAAGTTTTAACAATTCTTGCTATGGTACCTTATATAAAACTTTTGCCGTAAATCCTAATCCTCTTCTCTCTTAATCACATTTCCTTTTAAAGTATTTAGGTCAAGAATATTAGCATAAGGAGAGAGAGGGATTAATTTAGTACTGTGGTAAACGTTTATAAATGCAGTCAAGCAGTATATATAATAGCACATTGTTTAACTGCAACGATATTATTGTCTTTCATAGTTAAATAGCACTGCATATTTTATCAATGTAAAAGAAAAGAAATTATATGCTAATATTCAAGAATAATGTATTGCAACTCCACCTGCTAAACCTTCATGCTTCTGACATAAATTAAAATTCTGGGTTCAGTGTGCACTAGTGCCAGTGAACCAATTCTTTGAACCTTAAACAGCAGCCCATAAATATTCTGAAGAAACCAATATGAAACTTAAACAAAACCATTTACTCAGTATTACTATGCCATCACAGAAATACCCTGTAAAGCAGGGGTCCCCAACCCCTGGTCCGTGGACTGGCATTGGTCTGCAACATGCCAGAAACTGAAGCGCCATCTGTGGGATGCAGGCAGCACATGAACCCACGGCCCCTCCAGTCCGCGGAAAAATGTCTCCCCATGGAACCTGTCCCTGGTGCTCAAAAGGTTGGGGGGGGGGGTGCTGCTGTAAAGTAATCATATTCATTTTTTTCTTTGCATACTCTGAACTCAAGGAATATTATGAGACCTTCTTTTAAAATCTCAATTTCCAAAAACTAACAATGAATTTCATTTATAAAACATAACCCTAATAAAAGGTTTGCAAAAAGGAAATAAAATGACAAAAGCCATAATAGAGAAGGAAAAGTGTCATACATATCAATCTATTTCTCTGCCTTTATTTGACTCACTGTCATCGGACTACTTGAATGCTGATTTCCTTACAGAACTCTAGCCACAATGCTTTTCCCCCAAAGAAAACAGTATTATAACACTCCTCTTCATGAAACAAACTCTCCACCAGTTTATAGGATGAGGATACATCATCTTGTCTTACTGCCCACCTTTCATTTTTAAAGTTACACAGCCAAGCTCTTTGTTTCTTGTAGGACACCCCTTCTGAAGTCACAATTTCAACAATGGGTGATACAACTGGATGCCACTGTTCTCATTTGAGCATTGAAAAAATTCATTTTACTCACTCATCAGCCAGACAAAATAGGAAAGAAGGGAAATTCCTGGAAACACTCTAAGAGGTTCAAATGCCTATCGAATTGTCCATCACTGAACTAACAGATTTATTAATATTTAGTAAGTTCATTTATATTTCCCATGTTCTCAACCTACAAACCAGCCTATGCTGCAATTAACAACAGAATCAATAATATCAAAAGCACAGAATTAAAACAATGAAGAATAAAATACAAATATCATCAAACTATCAAACCATAAACATCTATCTGAAAACCATTTTAAAGAGTATTTTTAAAGTGGACATTTCTGGGATATTTCAAACATGGACTAAAATGGAATTTTCAATAATATCCCAGCAATGGATTCATGTTCTTAAAAATGTTTGAATATATCTCCAGATTTGAGGTTAAGGCTGATTCATCAAAAATTCATGTTTGGGGTGTATTGAACTCCCCAACTAATGTATCTGAATGACAGACATCAGACTTTCTGGAGGTATAAAAACTTTGAGGTTCATTGATTCATATGATATGATTTAGTATCCCTTTTGGGATAGTGTATTAATGTATATAAGCAGTTTCATGGGAAAAAGTCGACAAAGCTGCCATAGATTCAAAGAAGGAGTACAAACTGTAGCCTTAATAGGCTGCCAACCTTCTAAACCCCTCAAAACAGTTCTCTTAAGTAATTTCAAATAATAGAGATGGAGACATTTTTTCCCCATCACCAGTCTCACCACATAGACTTTCCAATCTCTTTTAAATACTGCTTAGTCATAGATTTAAATCACTGTCACTCTAGTTACCTGCCATCCCAATTCTCTGTTGCTCCTCAGTACTGTAAACTGAAGAATTTTTGGACTCAGTGGGCTGGGAAGGGACATATAGGAGCAAGTAATCCAGAGCATGATTAGTGGAAATTCCACTAATTCAACTTCGATTAGGATTTCAACACCACAATACATTTACCCACCAACAGATTCTGGAATTCTTTCAGATCTAGAAAATGATTCTCAATCTGACTTTGCAGTTGAAAGGAAGGAAGGGGAAAGCCAAATACTGCAATCTAACCAGATGGTGATCCATCTGTGACAAAAGAATCACTTCTGTCTCCCCAATAATATATCACAAGTATCAGTGCAAAATACCAGGTCCAGAGTATATTTGCTGTATCTATAAATAAGCACAGAAAAATATTAAAATAGATCCACAAGGGTAATGGAGGTCATGAATCGCTGAGAAGCTCTAAAAAGACTAAGCCTGGCAAGTCTTGGGACTTTCAGTTCTACTCCTAAGAACAGCTTCAACACTTCAGGCAGGTAGATTATTGGGTAGTTGAGTACATAGCATAAAAGAGAATCCCCAGGTGATGGCCAGACCTTCCATCATACCTCATTCCAACTTTGCTCCTAAATCCAGAAATCTAGTGAGAACACCTGGGCCCATATAATATCATCCAGTTCACCCAAACCATGTTTTTATCACACAAACTAGATAGCTTTATCATTCTTAACTGCAAGCACATTCAAAAGCCTTTTTCCATCACATTTGGCAACCCCAGCAGTGTACATTTACAATTTCACTTTCATCTCTACTTTTCTTTCCACTACAAACTCCTTTCCCAAGAGTGTCTGTTCTTCCCTGAAACCTCATGTATTCACTAAATAATACATAAATATTGCATAGCACTAAGCAATGAACAGTAATACTAATCCATAGGAGAAAATAATGAAGAAAGATGAAGGGGTATTAACATGGTAGATTGTCTCTTGCTGTGCAAGACTGTCACTCCCTCACTACATATAAAACCATACTAACTTTACAGAAAATTATAGCCAGGGTCATGTAACATGTCTTTGGTTATGAAGTGGCATGTTGAAAGAAATGGGCAGGACAAATGCGGAAAAATGGGAGGAGCATGGGAAACACACATCCTTAAAATTTCAAACAATACTTTAAAACAAAGAGAAATATTAGTACATTTCTGCTGTATCCAGCAGTAGACAGAGTTATAACTTATCACCAAATTTGGCTGGCAACCAGGGGAGTGAGTTCTGGAGGGCAGGTGCATTTGATTATCTTATGTAAGAAAAGGAGTAGCAGAACCTGGGGGTGGAATGAAAAGGAGGATCAGCCTAGAATCCCTACGCAGCCAAAAAAAGCAAGCTAAGTCCAATTCCCCTTGAGTGCTGTAGACCTTTATCTAACTCTAACCAGGTGCTGACCATTAGTTGAGAAGATTTCAGTACATCTGTCCAGAATACAGTATGGAAAATGTTACATTTTTCATCACTGGATTCAGGTTTGCAGAGTTCTAATAGGTACCTTACTCTGAGGTAGGAATTAAATAGAAAACTGCCATTGTGGTTCAATCTTGAAGCTTGCTTGTTCAAAAAAGTTTATTTCGTAACTGTTCTGAGGATCCTGCTGCTTTTGATAATAGCTTATTGAGGCACATGTTCAGGTAAGCACACAAACTTGTATATTTGTTGTTGCAAACAACAAAAATAAATATATTCTCCTTCTCTAGCACAAGGGTAACACATTTACTGAACAATTCTCCCATTTTTAACAGAGGTTACACTACTGCTTTCTCCCCTAAATAGCTCTGACTAATATACAAATTGATAAATTAATAGATTATAGGATTTTAAATCCTAAACCATTCACTGTCTTCCCTTAGGCAGCTGTCTAATGCCCTAACAGTCAGGTGGATATTTTATATTTACAGAATAAGCATTCTTAAGAATCCATTTTCTTGAAAGTTCCTTCAGAGCATTTTTAAAACTATTAACAGATTTCTATAATAGGCCTTGAAAGACTTTCCCAGTGACAAGATCATCTATCCCTCGATTTGATTAACCACTGGAAATTGCAAAACTCATCATTGTCTAAGCCCAGTGTTTCTCAACATTAGCAACTTTAAGATGGTATGTGGACTTCAATTCCCAGAATTCCTTAGCCAACATAAGACGAAAGCAATAGGTAACCAAAGAAATGGGCAAATTTGGATGATTTTTTCCCCCTGCATCATCTAAAAGAACACTGCCACATATATATGATTCTTCTGATTTCTATACATGTGGGAATCTCTTTGCCTCTGGCTGTTTTTTAGAGGTTACTTTTTTTTCTTGGCTGCCACTGGCAGGATACAACATTCTTCTATGTTAGATTTGTATTGTAGTTTTAACTTACCTGACAAACCTTTTCATATTTGCTCAAGACAGACCCCATTTTGCCCAAGGGGACGTCACTTTAAGGTCGGACCTCCGATTAATGCTTAAAAGTTCCTGCCTCCCACTGGTGAAAAGTGTTTGTTGTCTGGAGAGCACAAGCCAAGTGCTGACAAAGACAAGATTACTGTATTGTCATATAAAAATTACATCAAGTGATTTTCCCCTCTCCCCATGCAATACATTGCAACCTACTACAGCAACTCTACAAGTTGTTTAGAGTGGTCATCATCATCATCATCGTGGTTGTGATCCACCAAGAAAACAATTTCATTACATTTTCATTTAGTCAGAGGAATGCTCTGTTCTTCCTAAGCATTGCTCTGTTACTGTTTCTTGACTCACTCTTTCCTTATGGGTTTTGCAGTAGTATCTAAGACAGAACCAGCCTCCCTATGAGCTTCCCATTGCTATCAGGTTAGATCTTTATAAGACATATAATCCAAAATACAAATCACAGCAAACTATCCAGGTCCTATTTATTATTTTCACTCCATGTGCTTTTTTGCAAGGTTGCAGAAACTTCCTTTTAAAATTGTTGTCATATCAAAACTAAATAATTCAAGGATATCCCTTCTGTGGTCCTCTCTCCATGGTCCACTCAAAATAATAGCCAAGTGTGTGCCAGTTGTTCAAGCATTAAATCTAACATTACCCATACAAGATTCAAAAGTTTCCATCCAACACAATCGTCCTTATATATAGCATGCTAATTTTTGAAAGAATACTACTCCCTTGCCTGCAATTTTACTCATTACCTCCTGTGTCTCAAATTAACTCTATGAACGGTCCCTTATGGTACTGTTCCTGCCCTGATGTTTCATCTCACCACTGTATTATTAATATTTGAATTTAACAGCTGTATGTCTAAAGTCCACATCAAACTCTACTGGACATCATATTTCTACAATCAACAAAAGATTATATTTTAAGTAATTTATCTACCTAAAAAAATGCAAAACCAGTATGAAAAACACAAACTCAATTTATAATTACTTATTTACACAGAATATTTAGGCATTTCTTTTTAAAAATTATTAAATATTTTCTTAGTCTTTTATGATACCGCATAATCATATTATATTAACTTTACTCAAAATCCAGCATTCTCTCACCATTTTGATGGAACATTGTATGTGCCTTCCATTTCCTTTTCACATCAGTAGCTCTAACAGATGTGTCTTGATTTTATAATGCTAAAATAAATTATATTTCTGGAAATATAATTTAAATATAAACTGGAAAAACCTTTCTTCTTCTATTTTTTGGAGATCTTCTGGGTAATGACCGTGTGTTTTGTAGAGCAGCTAAAAGGAAAACCTCTTTAAAATGGTTTCTAAAGCTATTCCTCCTAGAAAGTCAGTTAATATATGGAGGTTTCCTGTATCAGCTTTCTCCAACTGTCTGCTACACTGAATTATCTTTGCCAGAGTAGAAGCCAAGCAATTTGTTTACTTGAGATAAGCAGAACCAGTTACTTAAAAGCAGTATTTTCCCCTTTTGTCTGTTAGTGCCTAGCTGGTACCTGTTACCGTAATAGCTAGTGTGCTATTGTACAACTCAGACCAACATTAAAAATGTGCAAAATGTGCAAAGCTTGTGATTTTCCTTTTTTAGGGGAAAAGAAAAGACTCTCTAGAAATAAATCAAATGTTACTGAGATAAGAAAGGAGAGGTCTATTTTATTGAAATACAATTATCCTAGGAAGAGCATTAGTTTTCTTCAGCTTTGCAAAAAAAGCAGAACATTAATCTCTGGGGAAAATTGAGATTTCATCCTAAATATTTCAATATGATTCAGAATCTTATTTCTTCCCAAGGGAATGGAAACAGGACTAAGCTGCAAGAAAATATTGCTTTCCAAACTTCAGATTTTAGCTTGGTAACTTCCAAAGTGTAAGAAAATAATTTAGTTCCATCTGCCCCCATTTTTATAACCATAGTTGCTCAGCATCAACTGCTACCCTGCTATATCACATATTAATGCATTATACAAAGCTATTTTTTTAAAAAAAATGATTTTCTGCCTACCCTTAACAGCTACGTTATCAGAGCTAAGATGTCATATAATGTCAAGGTATAAATCAGGGTTTATACACTACAATGATTGCATTTTTCCATTGTAGTAAGCCACAGGGAAAACATAGCTTGGTGTGATATATGAAACCAACCACTATTTGGTGACCCAGAGTTCAGTTTGAAAAAGATTTAAATCACTGGATATGAACCTTGAATGGGATTTTATATCACTGGTACATATAGAAGCAGAATATCATTAGAAATTTACTTACCACTTACTTACATAATAGGGCAAGATAAATGTAATAAGTAAACCTGATAGTATTTTTTAATTTGTGTAATTTTAATAAAACATTAAAACTGGAAAACCTCAAGCAATATAAGTGACAGTTATTATCACATGATAAAGATATATGAAAAACTCTGATGGAACTAAATGTACTTTTATAATATTCTATAATGGCACATGGAGATGTCCTTAAGCAGCATTCTCTCTTTTTAAAGGTCAGTGGGGTGCAGAGTCAGCATACTGCCCCCCAACAATCTAGGTCCTCATTTTTACCGATCCTGGAAGGGTGAAAGGCTGAGTCAATATATATGATTCTCTTTTAAGATGAAATACATTTTCAAAAGTGAGTTTCTATCTCTCATTCATACACGTACACCAATGGATTATCAAAGAAATCAACCCAGACTTCTCACCTGAGGCCCAAATGACCAGACTCAAATTGTCCTACTTTGAATACATTATGAAAAGATCCTGCTCTCTGGAAAAGATTCTAATGTTGGGAAAGATGGAAGGAAAAAGAAGAGAATTACCAGCAGCAAGGAGGATGGACTCAGTTACATTGATGATGGAAGACCTGGAAAAACAGGTTAGGGAGATTATTATTGGGGGGGGGGGATTTTGTGTGATCACTAGGAATTGAAAACAACTTGATGGCACATAATCAATAAAAGTTTTATTAAGTAGAATGAGAGACAGGGCACATTCCTTACTTCAGATAGTGTGATTTGATTCTTCCTGCTTCTGTGACATCCAGAGTAATACCACTATAGCAGGGGTCCTCAACCTTGGCAACTTTAAGACTTGTGGACTTCAATTCCCAGAATTCCTTAGCCAGCAAAGCTGGCTGAGGAATTCTGGGAGTTGAAGTCCACAAGTCTTAAAGTTGCCAAGGTTGGAGACCCCTGCACTATAGGACAATTTTAGAAAAATAGTAAAATTTAATCTGGGCCATCAATTTTAGTAAACAAATATTCTACTAACCCAGCTAAACCACTAGATTCTGGATGACGCAGCTTATCCACAGACCTATTTCCAGGGAAGTATAAATAATGAAGACAAGGAGGAGTCCAAAATTACCCTTTGTCCAGAACTTAATTTCTTTTAAATTAGCATTTTAAAGACAAGGTTAAAAATCCTAGTTACACAGGTTCATGAGAAGAGCCAAAGTGATGCAGCAATGCAGACGAAAGTAAATGAGGAATCCATTAGGTGAGCAGCAGCAGCTTCCACTGCTGGACTTCATCAGGTGTTTTCCTTCTTTTATGCTGCTCACCTCACAGCTTAGCGGGACTTCGTGCCCATGTTCTTTCACCACTGAGGGGGTCCATCTGAGAGGCCTGCCTCGGGGCCTAGGGAGTCCTATTTAGCTACTATGTGTTTCAGTCTAATTTCAAATCTAGGCATGAAAATTACAGCTTTTATTGATAATATATGTTGTGTCCACATTTGCACAAGTTTACATACATTTGGATTGCTTTATGTATATTTGCTCTATGAAAAAAAAAGAGTTAACTACAGCTAATGCAGTCATGCAAACTTTTACGTTTAATGAAACACCTTATGTTACATTCAGTAACTCTCCAATTCAAGGCTGCTAATTTTTTGATCGCCAGTACATGACTCTGCCGTAAGAAAAAGCACAGACGTAGAAACCTTCATCAACAGACACGCATCTTGATAACAGTATGGCAACAACTGAAACAATGGACATTGAATAATTGTCTCTCTTTACGCTAGCTATTCAGCACATCTGGAGAACTCTCTTAAGAGATGAGAGGAAACAAGCAAGTTATATTTAGAATACAGGCCAGTGTCCAAGGCAAGAAAACACTCATCAGGAAGACACTTAAATCTGCTTAACTCCTTCTTCCCTGTATTTCCATAGGGTCTGTAATCAAGGGCAACTGGTTAATAACTTCATTCTGAAAAAAGGGAAGACCAAATCTGCAGTTCTGAGTTTCTTTTTTACTGCTTCTTAGGCCCTATATTTCCCAACCTATTCCTAAAAGATGAGGATTTTGAAGGTGTGTGTGTGTGTGTGTGTGTGTGTGTGTGTGTGTGTGAGAGAGAGAGAGAGAGATTGTATGATATTTCTATCTCCCAATAGCATGTTAATTTATTCAAAATGTTTCCTCCCTTGGTTGTTTGCTAACAATGGTTCAGCACATCTTAGATTTCAAGATTGAATTGATGAATGAGCCAACACACTGTGCAGCCAGATTTATATCTACTACTTATATTGCTTTGGCTATGGAAAAGGGTTCCTCAAATATTCTTATTTATATGTTTAGAGATCATACATATGAGGAAGACAATGGCTGAGCTGGAATCCCACACTGCATGAAGAACTCTAAGAATGGATCACCATCCTCTGGGGATCTTGATGACCCTGTTCCTGTCAGTCTCAAAGGCTTGGTTGTTCCCTTGGACTTTGGCGATAGGATGTTTTACTATGTGTACATACTTTGCAATTTATTTACATATTGTTCTCTAACAGTCTAGAATAACAAAAAAAATACACTATATAAGGTATTATTTTTACTAACACAGATGACAGCTAATAGGGAAAAGATTTCTTTAATCCTATTGATTTCTAAACCACTTGTCTTTACCATTAGTTGTTGCAGAAGTTTAAAAGTTTCTTATTTTAAGGGACAGCTACAATTTTAGATTTTAATTAATTTTTTGTAGACAATAAGAGTAAAAGATACTACTTATTTTCATGGTTGCAAAGGAATTCCTCATCACACGTAATCTATAGAATATATAAGTCCTGTCAATGTATGCCTATAGTTATTTGATTCTTTTTACAAACAACAAAATTAATATCCTCAGTAATAATACTTTGTTATTGTTTACTATTATTGTTTAATAAATCTTATAATCTAGAATATCTTTTATAATCCAAAAGGTAAAAATCATAATCCAGAAGGTAAAAATTATAATATTGGATTATGACTTGGGGAACCTGGAGGTTTTTAAGAAGAGACTGGACAGCCATTTGTCTGAAATGATATAAGGTCTTCTGCTTGAGCAGGGGGTTAGACTAGAAGACCTCCAAGGTCCCTTCCAGCTCTATTCTGACTGATGAACTGAAGTATAGCCAAAATATATCTGAAATCATGCAATTCAAAATAATTTCTTTTAATCTTTCAAATCAACAATAACATTATATCATTGTTTATGTAGATAAAATTGGAGTACTCTGAAAAATGTGTACACAATGGCTAAGAGCATTCAATAGTAGCTTAAGTAAAGTCATTATGTGATTGATCATTTACATAGCTTATCTAACTTTGGGTGCCTGTAATATTACCTCACAAGACCTATGCTTATCTATGCATGTGAAGCACAAGAATTAAAATTTTATATGGCATTCAATCTTCAATAGTTCTGGACGATTATAAAAAAAATGAAACAAAGAACTATATAATAAGGAATGTAGACAACATGAAACTAAAATGCAAAATATATATTTAAACTGGAGGAAAGGATGGAGCATTGTGGAGTCTGTTTTGAAGTTCATTCCTGTCCCAGATATGCTCTTAGATAAACTTAAGCAATTTTACTTGTGACTGTGCAGGAGAATTTTAGGTTGTTTTGGTCATCAGTATTCTGAAGAAGGGCCTAATGCTTCAATACCAAAAGTAAAAGGGGTAGATAAATATGTTTATAAGGTTATATATCATGTGGGCAGAATATAAGGCTTAATGCTCCATGCATCTCTTAAAACTTTGGATGTAGATTCCTAAGGACCTTTTAGTGTTGCTAGTGTTATAGTTTTCAGCTACTAACTTCTATTACACAGAAAGTTATCATGCTTACTTTGATACAAACCTTTAAAAACAGATTAATTTGATTTAAGTCTCACTTTTAAGACTCTCAGTTTCAGAATTATTCCATATAACATCTTGCTTCTTCACTGCTTCCTTGAGCTTCCTTCGTTTTGTCTTAAAGTCTACTTTTATCTACCTCTAGAATAGACAAAGTAAATCACTACAGTGACAACACATCAAAGCTGTTCTCTGTTCTCATTGGGAGAAAATGAAGTAATTCTGTGATAAACTATATTTCTGTGAAGATAAGTAATATACACGTAGCCAGCTTGTAGAGATTTTTTATAATGTTCTGTGAGAAGGAAATGAATGTGAAAGGTGTATGTATGCTTGGATAGAACTATAATTGCCAAAATAATATGTCTAATATACTTTATCCACATCCATAATAATTTTTCTTTTTTACCTATTGGATTTGTTATTAACATTTAACATTTCTGTTAATTGAGACAAAATGTTCTAAAAACTTTTCCCATGTAATTCCAATTCCTTTCAATAAAATTCCTTTATTCAAGAGAATATCCCAGAAGACTAGGCCTCTGATTTAATCTATCTATTTTGCTGTGTGCTTCATGTGTTGATATAGTAATATTGGACCACCCAGTTCTTATGCTAGGAGATTTGATAGCCACAGAAGTATAGTACAGTTTAGTTCAGCTAAGCTTAGCTGGAAAACTTACTTCATTTCAAGTAAGAATCTCAACCTTACATGTTATCAACATTCTCTAAGGAAACGTTTCAAGCAAACAGACATGGAAAGGAGGAGAAATTTCTTCATACATATGAACTGACTGGAGAATCTGTCTCCACCACTCTACAAGAAATACTGACATCTTCTTAGTACAGATTTCTTACTTATATAAAGGCTCATACAATATTTAATGCTATCAAACAAAAGTACAAATTTAATCCTTTTTTGTTGTTTACAAGCTTTCCAGAGGAGAATAAGTTCCTGCCATGAAAAATATGAAATGGAAGCTAGCTTAAAAATGCTGGATGAGTTGAATTAACTGCTTGTTAACTCAGAGAAATGTGTTATATTACTATCTAAAAGACATCATTTACTAGAATTATACAGGTATTTTGAAATGGATTCTTAATAATTTTCATAATGCAAGAGATTAGCTCCACCTACAAAGTTTCAGCATCATAAATTTAGGATTGCTTGAAAAATATAACAACCTCTGGGTTACAATATGATCCCTGTGGAGAGGCACAGGTGTTCTGCCTATTGATGGGTACCACTGCTAGCTAAACTGCTGACTTGCCTTGATGACACAGGAATTTATCCAGAGAGCTAGAGAGTGATCCTCTTCTAAAAGGGGAAATAAATAAGAAATAACGGATGGAAACTGATTAAGGAGAGATTCAACCTAGAAATCAGGAGAAATTTTCTGACAGTGAGAACAATCAACCAACGGAACAGCTTGCCTTCAGAAGTTGTGGGACATTCATCACTAGACTTTCAAGAAGAGACTGGACTGCCATCCGTCACAAATAATGTAGGGTCTCCTGCCTGGGCGGGGGTTGGACTAGATGACCTGCAAGGTCCCTTCCAACTCTGTTATTTTATTCTATTCTAAGTAACCCAAATTATTGATCAGTTAGTCCTCTGAATATTCTTGCCAAATGTGAGATCAAGATGTTATTATATAAATTGGAAGCCTGGAAGGATGTTGATATTATAAATAACCAATAACAACCTGGTTTAGAAAGACTCAAATCATACTTGAATACTGCAGGTTCTATTTTATCTTGCTTCTTAATGCACTATTATAAAATATTTGTACATAGTACTTATGTATGTCACTGCTCCTTTTACTTATAAATAATAAGTAAGCTATGGAAAAACTATCAATGTAGAAAAGCCCCTACTATATTTAATGTAGCAATTATATTTTAATAGAGATACAAGGGGGAAAATATAGCAATGGTCTTTTAGCATGAAGTTTGATGTCAAACGTTAGCACTTCTTACTGACTCCAGATATATAACAAGTTTTTGCTTATTGAAAAGGGACAGTGTTGTACTCTAGGGCCTCTTCACAACATTAACCAAAGCAGCGATACTTGAATTAATACTTGATTCATGAAGTGTTGCTAGAAATCTTATTCATTCAGCCACTTGACACTAATAGAGAAAACTGAAAATCTGAACTTCTGTGTATGGGTGTGTGAACGCGCCTGTAAGCGTGAATGTGGCTACATATGAAACGTTGATAGTTTCAAAAGAGTTTTCCACAAAAGAGCTACAATTCTTTATGAAGATGAAAAAAATATACCTTACTATGTTTAACAATGTAATAATATTACAGAAAAGGATAGAGAACAGAAGACTGACACATTTTATGAAACATTGTTCTAATCTCAATTTATCATCACCCGTTTTTAGAACATAAAATAAAGTATGTATGGAGGATCAAAAAAGCATGGCCTGCATTACTCAAATATATTTCCAGGGCATCATTCTTGTTAAACTGACTCCAAATATCAATCAGGATCTACGTCCTTAATATTAGACTGTACAAGTACAGTGTTTGTTATCATTCATTCTTAAAATTGAGAAAAAAATCATATAGAAATTCAGGGAAAAAAGAAAGTACTAACTGAAGCCATTTTGAAAAATTTGCAATATAATACAGTAAATACGTATTTTGTTGGATTTATATACTGGCATTCCTCCAGAAGCTCAAGGCAATTGGATTGCACTCCTTCTCAATGAACTGCTTAAACTTGTCCTTGATATCAGGTAACATATAATGAACCACTCAAACCTATACATCTTTAACCCAGGCCTATAAAATCTGAAGCATGAAGAAAAGGCCAACCAGATTGCAACTCTTTTGTCTGTTTAGTTGTAATGCTCTGGTCATCAGAAATCAGAGAATCGGTTTAATAAATACACTTAGCAGCTAGCAGATCCCCAAATAAAGACGACAAATCATTTTAAAAATCTAAGAAAGAAAATAACAGTACTGTCTGAGGAACTGTCTACTTTGTCCTTTTTGAGATGGCATATCATTTTGAAAGACAATCAGAAATGGTAGCTTGCTTTTTGATCACTAACTGAAGAGTATTATGTTAAAATGAGGGGAATGAGAACGGAGAGAAATGAATTGCTGGAGAGCAGACAGGATGAAAACCTCAGGAAACAAACCCAGCAAAATCAATCTACACGCTATGCATTTTAAGCAGAGAGAGAGGCATTTTTGCTGAAAATGGTGATGGGCTTGATTGATTATGTCTATAAACATGGAGAAAACAACTGGCACATGCAGCTATTGCCCTGCACGATACAAAAGGAATCCCACTAACCTTTCTAAAGAAAATGCCTACATGCTCTGGCAGCACTTCTAAAAGCTGATCAGGGCTGAAAACTGCCAACCTGGCTAAAACGCAACCTTATCAGCCAGCCTTTCTAAACAGACTCCACAGCTTTCCCATTGCCATTTCAATCCTTGCCTTGTGTGGTGGGAAGGAGGGGGGGGGGAACGGATAACGCAAGCTCATACTTACATTGCTTCCGATGGCTCCCGAATCAGGCTATTTGTCTGTGCCTGCTGCAGAGACTGCGACCCTCCCATCCTCAGGGTGCCCTTGTGTTGGAGTTCCCAGCAAGTGTAGCCAGCCTCTGTGTAAATCCAGCACCAAGAAGCCCAGAGAGATCGGGATGGCAAATGCTGCAAATACTGCAGTGCAGATGAAAACAGCTGCTTGCATTGGGGGCAACAATCCAGAGACTTTAACAGCAGCTTCTCTCCTCTGAACTGTTGCCAGGTTCCTTCCTCAATCTCCCCACTCGCGCCCCCCCTCCCTTTCTTTCCCTTTACTCAAATGAAAATTGATTTCGAATAAATAAAATGTCCCGGCTATTGTTGCTATTGTGTCAGGCTACGTAACAGCCTGGGAGAATTGAAGCTAAGTCCTGGGTAAGTGCTTTGCAAGGGCTGTTGGCTATTCCAAGTGGCTTTGGGGGAGGGAAAAAAAAGGAAAAGAAAATTAAGACCCTCCCTTTAAGCACACATTGTCAGCTACTGTGGATCCCGAAGAATCTCCAGGCAGGATCATTACATTGTGTTGACTCAGCTGATTTGAAATGCAAATAGATTTGCATGCCACATCTAGCATGTGCTCTTTATTTTGGGGGCAAGCACATCATCTACTTTAGAGCAGAAAACGATGCAGACTAAAGTATAGGATTTTTAAAAAATTCACATTGCTTTTTCCCTCCCTTTTCTTCAAACAAAAGACCCCATCCCTCTCACAGAAATGGAATCTTCCACTGGAGAAGTAGGGGGAATGTCACAGAAGAGCTAAGATAAACAAGGCAACAGGAAACTGCTGTAGATAAATATATTAGTAAACATATTTTCTTAAAGGTAAGATGACAGGACAAAGCAGGATGAAGAAAGGCAGTGTCAAAGACATTTGTGGGTAAATTCAGCCAATGTACCAATTAGTGCATTAGCTGGACAGTCAAGAGGCAGTGATGGTTGAGGGTATTAAGAAAATAGCTCCACTTCCTGAAGAATGAGATTCTTTGTTTATTGTTCCTATGTGTAACTACACATTTTTATTACAGATCACAGATCCACCAACCACAGCAAATATGTATGAACTATACAGGTGGTCCTCAATTTACAACCACAATTGGGAGCACACTAGTCAGCAAGTCGGTTATTAAGTGAGTTGCACCCAACTTTACAAGCTTTTTTGCTATGGTTGTTAAGCAAGTCACTGAAATGAATTGTTAATTCAAATGATTGTTAAGGGAATCACACAGTCGTAAGTGAATCTGGCTTTTCCCGTTGACTATGCTTATTGGAAACTGTCTGGTAAGGCTGGAAATAGTGATTACCTGATCTTGGCTTGCTGCAACTGTCGTGAATACATATTAGTTGCCAAATGCCCAAATTCTGATCCTGGGACTCTAGATATGCTATGATAGTTGTAAGTGCAAGGACCATTCGCAAGTCACTTTTTTCAGGGCTGCTGTAACTTCGAATAGTAGTTAAACAAATGGGTGTACGTCGATGACTATCTGTATTATGTTGTGGAAATGGCTTTGTGGCTGGGAATAGAAAATACTGCCCTATGGACCTATCTAAAGGCACCATAAATGCAATTGATTTTCTAATACTTCAAGGTAGCAAAGATTAGGTACACTGTTCAGCAGGCACAACCTATTCTACAATGCAGGTCAAGGTCAGGGGATCTAGGAGGAATTTCTGAGGACCATTAATCCCATGGTTTACCATGTACTATCAAGGCTGGTTTAGATTTCTCAGCCCAAAGGAGGAGTTAGTTACATACAGTAGTTTAGCAATAGAACCACTGATATCAACTAGGGCAGGGGTAGGCAACCTTGGCTCTTTTATGACTCATGGCTGGCTCAGGAATTCTGGGAGTTGAAGTCCACAAGTCATAAAAGGGCCAAGGTTGCCTACCCCTGAACTAGGGCTTCATATCCTTTCCAATTGTCAAAACAGAATTCTTAACTTTTTAAAAACTTTAAAGTAGAAGTTTGGCTTCCAGCTACTCCATTTTCTGTTGTTCCTTCTTTAGGATGCTGCTGGGCCCAAAGCATTCTTGGGAATGAAAACAGAAAGGATATGGCAGGGCAGAAGGAAATCAGAGCTCAGTCATCTGTTAACCATCCAGTTCTCTCAAACTGAAACTGGAAACTAAATCGTTAGAAACTTGGATCAGAGTGGTGATAGAAGAGAGATAGAAGTCTCATGAGATTTTGTTATAATATATTTATAGCAATACGATATATTTCAAAGATTCCCAAATCATAGCATCTATTCAACATCTACATAAAACTGCTGAGTGAAGTCATTTGCTGGTTTGGAGTTCATATTTTTCAACCCAATGCCAGCTGACAAAAGCCACTGAAATTCTGTCCCAGGTTCCGGAAGTTGTGTGTGCCTGGATGGGAAGAATTATCTCCGAGGGCCTCCTTGGACTTATAGCTCCTGTTCATTAGCACTATGAGCAAGCTGTGGACAAGTGGACTTTTGTACAGCTTCATCTGGTGCAACAACTGTGCCCTGTCTTGGATTGAGAGGCCCTTCCAATAGTCATTCATCTCTGTCACCACACAGTTCAAATACAGAAATGTATGCTAGAAGGGATTGTTTTTGAAGACCTTTCGGGATCTTTAACTGGTCCAGATGCAGCACTTTGGGCAGGGATGGGCATGCTTTGCTATGCCCATGTGACATTCTTACTCTATTACTTGTACAGTTTTTTTTCTGGATATATTTATAACCTATAAAGTCTATATGGCACATAGCCTGGATATTTAAGGAGATGCCTAGCTCCTGAGGTGTCTGCCTGTCCGATAAGCACATCTATATACTATGAAAACTCATGATAGTTAATTGGGTGAAATAGTGCATCAGAGGGAAACAATTTTTGAATTAAAGTATCTCAAATGGGCTAACTTATATAATTTGTCCAGAAGGTTGATTTCTGATGCTCTCTGCCAGATTCCCATATGGAAACTCATTGGGGAAGCCAACAGGAAGTCAGAAATTGCTCCTGATCCCACTGCTATTTTGCTGACCCTTTCTCTGTTAAGGTAAGGAAACATCTGAAATGATAACCAAGCAGGCACAGGTTGCCTAGCTCCAAGTAAAAGTACATATAAAAAGAACTGTGTGTAGATATTCAGGTAGGATTGTTCATCTTTTTATGGTTTAAGGAAATGGGCTAGTGTCACAAAGCAAATATACTCATACAAGGAATTTGTGTTTAAACAGTATGGGCATAGCAGCTGAAATATTAAAATTAATAAAGCTCTGTTTCAGGAAAGAGTTTGTTCAACCTTGAGTTATGTTTCTTATTTCATGGAAGACAAATATAATATTCTCTACTGTATGATCAAAGTTTTTAACAGAATAGGTACATGAAATCAGACTGCATTAATGGTCTCCTAAGGACCTGAATATAAATCCATAAAATTGGTAAGAAAATGAATGATGTCTTGTCAAAGTCCTCTTAGAATGTGCAACTAATCATCTACTTCTGTTTCACCAATGACGTTTCTCAATTTGTGGACAATAAACTGAATCACAAGTGCAAAAGGGGCACCAAATGTCAACTCAGATTTTATAATTTACATTTGTTGAGAAACTAATCATAAAACATTACCAGTTACTTGAAAACCCAGATGAATTCAGCAGATTCAATATAGTCATATTCCACTATCAAATATTCACCTTTATACATGACATCACGATACTAGAAGCTATGGTGTATAAAATATTCCCTTTTCATCTGTGTTATAGATGCTTGCAATGTGTAAATTTATTTCAGAAACTAGACAAATTGGGCATTGTTCAGAGACAAGAAATAACAAGGAAATCCGATTCACATCCACTTTGATGTTCAATAATGTTTTGCATTTAAAATCCAGTTGCTTGTTTTATTTATATCCTTAAGAAAATTTTGGGATATAAACATAAAAGACACCTCTTTATAAAGTCACTACCCCATCTCATCTGATCCACTATGTGCAAGTAGACTACAGCTCTCATTTTCTATATTTACATTTAACTGATAGCTTTAAGTTGATTTTGAGCCTCTATTTCTTCAATGGTTCAGAGACTACTGTACATCTCTAACTATCAGCAATCCTTTGCAAATCCCAGGATAATTCACTAAGCAACAATTTTTGTTATCCAATCATGATCAATGGTTTGATACTCTTAATATTTTATGATAAACCATCTTTCTGTAGAGAAAAGGTTTAGTTTAAATCTTTTATCTTTAATACCAAATAACAACGGTGTCTATTTTCATTGTAGCAAAGTTTAAAATATTTGAACATAATGATCTATCAAAACAAAATTAGCTGAAACAGTGCCAGACCTAAGCCTAACCCAAATCTATATGTTTTAAAACAAACTTATCTCATCCCTGAAAAAAATAGGATACCTTCAAATTAAAAAGGACTATGTTAGTGAGATCTACAGAATGGGATTTATTGGGATTTATACAATTCCTTTATACCATTCCTACCTTTCCTTTCCATATTATGATCAATAGTGAGGTTAAAATATATGATTTATCATGCCTCCAGATGAGGATTCCTAGATCAACTAATTAAAAAACAGCATACCATTCCATCTTATCTTTTAAATGTATTTTAGTGTAAAAAGAACAGACAGGAAAATTACAGAGCCATCTACAAAATACTATAATTTAAGTAATAAGGTTACACAAGCAAAACAACAACAACAACAACAACCAAAATGAGACAAAAAGACATACATAGGAGCTTCCTATGGCTTAAGGCTAACAATAAGATTTAAGATAAAAGGTATCTTAAAGTCAATAATGGGTTACTGTAGCCATGTGTGGTTTAAATATCTCACTAGCTTCACCTTGATGTTCAAAGCATGTATATGTTCAAAATATCTGAATTTTTTTTCTTTCTGTTATGAATAGAACAATGGGAGGCACGGAAGAGGAAAAGGAATTAAACATAAGCAAGTTTCCCAAAAGAGCTCTTGAATACAATACAGATTAGCCTTCCCTAACCTGATACCCTTCAGAAATATCCCATCTCATCTAGTCTGAACCATGCTAGCTGCTGAAGGCTTTTCCTAATTCTACAAGATCCAATATTTTAAAAGGGCATGATAGTTCAATTCCTTTTTAAAAAAATGTTGAGTTAGTAACACGTTTGTTAAGTGAATCTGGATTTGCTTGTCAGAAGATCTCAAAAGGTGGTCGGTCACATGACCCCGGGACACTGCAACTGTCATAAATATGAGTCAGTGGCCAAGCACCTGAATTTTGATCATGTGACCGTGGAGATGCTGCAACAGTCATTTAGTGTGAGAAACAATCATAAGTCATTTTTTTCAGTTTCATTGTAACTTCAAATGGTCACTAAATGGTCACTAAACGAGGACTACCTCTATGTAGGTCCTAGAGCCATCTTTAACTTAAAGATCAGTTGGAGGTTTGCACACACCCTTAAGAAAACAACGATTACATTGGAATAAACAAAGCAATTTCTATCTGTAGTACCACTTTTAATTCTGAGATGATACTCTTCAAGGAAAGGATTCTGTACGAGTGATTAGAACAATGATAAATTTAAATCTATTTCTTGACTTACTGATTATTTTTTTGTTTTAGGAACAACATACAATTCTTATTTCACATTCTACATGCAATGATGCACATAAAGTAATATAACTAAAGCAGAACTACTTTAAAGACTACTTTAAACTAAAGCAGAACTGGAGAATATCACAAAATACAGAGAGCTGGAAACAGAAGTAGAAAAACTATGGCAAAAGAAACAACAGATAGTACCAATAGTGATAGGTGCCTTGGCAACCCCAAAACATCTCGAAAACCATTTGAGCATCATAGGCATTGATAAAAATCACCATCACTCAACTGAAAAGGCAGTTTTACTTTGAACAGCTTACATCCTGAGGTAATACCTTTAATACCATCACCTATCTATCCCAATTCCTTGGGAAAATTCGATAGGTGGATAAAAATGCCAAATCCAGCCCAAACAACTATTTGATCCACCATAATAATAATAATATCCAATCCATACAACTTAGTGCTAATTTTGGTTTATTTATGGATTAAATACACATCACAAATAATGCTAAATCAGAACTTTGCGACCTTAGTCGTTGAAAATGGCTTCATTTAACACTAAGCAATCATGGGTGGCTTCACACATCATGCCAAATTAAAAAAAAGTAAATTTCATAATAGTTTAGCACAAAGTGCAAACTAGGCCATACTTGTCTATACACAACTTTCCAATTCACCTCCCAAAGCTCAGTCCTCCGAAACATCAAATTAAAAAGGGGTCATTTGATCTGGTTGAAATAGTTTCCTGTCATTGAATAGCCTCTCATTGTTAATATACTTACAATAGACGAATTTCCTTTTTACAATTCCTTCTACCTATGTTCTTTGAATCAACTATGATTATTAGAACTCCCAAGGGCATATGAAAACAAACAAAGCCCAATTCTCACAAAGTTATTCTTCAACTGGGACATCCCCAGATGTATGCATCAACTCCCAGAATTCCCAACAATTGCACTGCTGGTTTGGGAAAACAGGGGCTAAAGTTAACATATCTGAGGGGTTTCCAGGTTGAAGAAAGCCATTAGCAGCATTTTAAATAGATAGATTTAGATAGATGGATAGATGGATAGATGGATAGATGGATAGATAGATAGATAGATAGATAGATAGATAGATAGATAGATAGATAGATAGATAGATAGATAGATAGATAGATAGATAGATAGATAGATAGATAGATAGATAGATAGATAGATAGATAGATAGATAGAGATATCCTGAACAGACACAAAGCAGTGTAATATTCATTACTATATAAACATTAGGTGGAATTGCTTCTTCCAATCCATATTTAAAGTTCATTGCTTAAAATGTTACAGTGAATTGTGATAAGGATCTTCTTTGTAGAATATCAATGGTTTAGAAACGTTAAACTTTTCACATAGGAAATTTTACGAGCTCTAAATGTAAAACATATAGTTGGTATGTGATTCATATTGTTTATTTGGCATAAAATCACATTTTTCTTGGAACTCTAGAACATTTTTCAGGACAAGCTTGATCACAATGGCAAACAGTCATTAAATAATAATGTATTTGCTTTTCCTGAGAATGTACAAGAATAAATGTTATTGGATACTTTTGCCCTACAGAAAAGCCCCAGTAGGAATATTGAGATTCTTGCCTATTTTTTCTCATGCAAGCAGACAGAATTTTGTTATTGCTAGCAATTTAGGAGTACGAAATATAACTTTCTTCATTCAGTGGTGCACTTCCACTGATACATGTTTGCTTTCTACTGAAACCTAGATAACCTTGCTTTGCAACACATATATTTCACAAAGAAGAGAAGAACCAAGGGCCTGCTCTTCAATACATATTAATAGAGCTGGCAATGGATCCCTTGTACAGAAAACCATAGAAATATCTCAGTCCTCCATGCGTTTATGCAAATAGATCCAGGCAAATTTGGGAGACAAGGTGCTTAAACAGGCTTTTCTTGTCAGCAACTGAAAGTAGCAAAGTCAGTGTAAAAATGCCACAAGGGACTTCATGAACTCCATTTGCTGGTACACTGCAATATTTCTTTCTGTTGGGTGACTTATTTCTCATCTTGTTCTACCATTCAAATTTTAAAACATCAGAAAGGATGGGCCTCCCTTGATTATTAAAAGGCCTCTTTGCCTTGAAGGACTAGGTAGATCTTACCATGGTCAGCATATTTCACCTCTTTCTCCACTGTTTTTATTTAGCATCTCATGATGTTTTAAATAATTGCTTATTTGTTTCTCTGAACTCCTTGTCTGAGTCAGATTTTCAAAGTTCAGATGCTCTTTAAACTACTGTTTGCTATCAATCCGATCTCAGCTGTAGCTTCTCAATGGGTCTTCATCAATCCATGTCTCTATGCAAATATCCAAACAAAACACTTTGTGCTTGCTTTGCTAGTAAACCACTGATAAGAAACATTAGTTTTATATTCTGATGAGAAATAATTGTTACTAGAGAAAGAGGGGTGGCAGAGATGTAAGAGGGCAAAGAAGGGAGGTCTTAGAAACACCCTGGAGAAATCTGGGAAGAAGCAGCTTGGAAATGGAGATGATGCCTGATAGCTAAAATTAATAATGTGGACTTGAACAAGTCTAACAGCAGTTGAGAATGGAGTTTTTATTTTAATTCAAAAGTGAATGGCTAGTGATCCTAAAATGGGTTATGCAACTTTTCACTGCTAAAGGCTCCATCATTTGCCATATCATCAGAGGATGTGTATATGTGGTGCCCAGTTATCAAAAATATTGCTGTTGTTATATTTGATTATATGCCCCTTGTTAGGTTTAGATATTTAAAATCCCTACTTGAAAGAACAGCCTACCGGAAACTGAATCACAGACCGTTCTATTTCTTCCTGAGCTCTAAGATGTTAGCAGAACTGATAAGACAAGGTAGTTCAGTTAAGAATCCGTTATACTGAACAAATCAGGATACTGTATAAAGGCAGATAACACTGATTATTTGTATTCAGCACATATATCTTTTATCATTTATCATTGTATTTTCTTTTTCCTACTTAATCTTGGAAATAGAACTTGTATTTTACCTTTACCGCTAAAGGATTGCTAATTAGAGAATAGCCCAAAGTCTGTGAAGTGTTTAAGAGAAGTATCTAAAGGCAAGTATTGTAGATGAAGAGGACCAGTGTGGGACTTAATTTATTTATTGCAGATAAGCCTTGGTAGAGCTGAATGACAGAAGATAAAAGATCAAAAGTTTTACTTGTCAAAGGGTCTCATGAACCAGAACAAAGCCATCTGACTGAATCAGAGAAAGGGGAAATCTTGCCATTAATAACTATAAGCCCTTAACTGTATAACTAGGAGTAGGCAGAGGTAGGATTACAACAGACTACAGGTATGCCAGAACTGTATAATAATTTGTACCTATTCATGTTTACATATAACTAGGGATGAAAGCTGGGGGTTCATATAAATGCTCACTATACTTTTGAAGCCGTGTTTTATCAGCAAGGGAGGGAGAATATTTTTGCATTGGTATGAACACCAATCAGAAGCCATAAATCATATTTGCAAAATTTAGGTGGAAATGACTGTTTTTGCTATTAGTTTGAATAAAATGGAGAAAAAATAGAATGCTTCTGCATTATTTCAATCAAATCCTTTGAATCCTTAAGTATATCCAATAACACTTAAAACATTTATTTTGTATTGTCGTTCATTAATATTTGCCTTGTTCAGACTTTCCCAACATTTCATCCTTCCAATGTGATGAGACTATATGCTGGGAATTAAAATCCCAACAACTGTAGAGAACATCACATTGAAAAGCTTGTCTAAACACTTTTCTCATGTCTTTTAAGAAGCATTCATAATGATGTTCTTACCAATCCTGCACATATTTACTCTGAAATAAATTCTTCTGAATTTTATTAGGAGCCTCTACCAACTTGTAACCTTGATAATCCATCAATTGATAAAGGACTGTTTCCAGTCTCAATATCCTCCAATAGGTCTGCCTTTTTTAGAACATGCACATACGGGTAGGAACAGCAAATCATGATTTTAAAATATGGTATTTCATAACACAATAAGTCAATACAGAGAATTTCTTTAAATTTAGGGCTGGAGCTATTTACAAAAAACATGGGTGTTAAATTCTACCACTTGCTCACTCTAGCTTGAATGCTTTGAAAAAATAATACTGAACAATACTCTCAGAAAAAAAAATAGGGTGACAAAACAAACTGAGTTTATGGGTTTTCTAATCAATTCTCATTAAAAAGCTACACTGGCAATCAATTACAAAGTTCCTGTAATGATGTGGTGTGTTTTCCTGCTCATGTGCAACATTAGGCATAATGCCAATAAGAAACTACTGATGTGCTGGTTCTTTGGCGATGCATTTGCAAGGATAGTTCTATGCATGTTTCACGTAGTATGCATCACGTAAGTAGTTTTCTTACCTCTCCTTTCCTCCCGTTTTTATTCGCTGATGTGGAAGGAAAGACAACTTATCACTTGTCCTACAATTTCTTCTTCTGTTAATTGATGCGTGTTAAATGAATATACTTCTTTGGGATTCAGGTAATGCATAGGACAGTTGCCCTAAGCTGCTAACTTGAACAATTGGGCGGAGGACAACGTGGTCCCCTGGGAAGGTGTGGCTCAATTAGCTCAATCCCGTACCATGACCTTTTCATGAACAAGAATATGAGAGTATAAAGCCATGTACAGCAGCTGCTCTTTTTTTTTTTTTTGCACCTGATATCTATGTGAGCATGTGTCTCATTTCAGCTGGCTTAAACACTGGGGAGGGAATGGGAAGGTTTACATGCAAAGTAAAATGCAACCATCTGATTGAAAATTAGACAATATTTCAACAGAACAGGATTCATAGCAAGATTTAATAATTCCAGAAACATGGTTAAAACGTTCATTCAAATGAATTGAATGATCATTTCTATATCTAATGAGCTACAATATAAAGAGCACATATATGCCGGTCATATCTGTTCTTCAATCTGCCTTTGCTAAGAGATTTGAGGAGGTTGGAAGTCCTGTGAGCTGAACTCAGATTTCAGATAATCTACAGTCCTGTGAAAAAGCATTAACCCACTTTCAGATTTTTGGGAATGTTTGCATGTTTTTTCCCAAAGGTGGGACATACATAATACATACAAACATACATACAAGAATTCCCAAAAGACGGCAAAACCTTTTTCTTAAAATTGTATATTATGTTGTGGGCATATTCCCATGTAAATAAAAATGCTTTAGATTGCCAAGTTAATACTTCTAATATACATAGCAGCATATTAGCACAAATATTATATACAGTATTTTTCTGAGCATACTAAAAGGACATATTTTGTTTTTAAAAAGAAATCTTGATTTAGTTTAGCAATGTTGCTAAATAATAAATTCTCCATACTACAGCAACCCAATATTATAAAATCAGTAACAAACAATAGTTGTAAATTCAAATCAGATATCATAAATTATGTATGTAATGTATGGACTACCAATGAGATATGCCCTATGGCCTTCAGCTGTTTTTTAATTCTTATTATTAAAGGGAAATAGTATTCTGAATGTGTAAGTACACTATAGTATCTCCCAATTTTGGGATGTAAAACAGTAGTATGTTGCCCTGAAAAGCAGTCTTCAGAATAGAGTGTCTGGCTGAAATAGAACAGCGTAAAACTGAGATTAGGGTGGACTCATGGCATTCTGCCAAAATAAGCCCAAACTGACTAGTATTGTATTTTTATAATGTTATGTGGGGGAACAGCTGGCAATCTAATCTACCCTTTATCTCACTAAAAAGCATTATGTGAAACCTTGATTAACTAGAGCCATTATGGGCAGTGGAAGGTTAGTGTTCACGGGTCATTTGTTGACGTCAATCGCATATGGGCTTGTAATCTAAGAGGAGTATATAGTAAGGAGCATGAATTAATGAATGAAATCTTTTTAAAAATAGATACGGTATGCACTTGTGAAACTGAGAGAAAGGAAAGGATGGAATAAATCTGAATGAATATGGTCTGATCTTGTCGAGTTGACTTGGTGAATACATGCATGGAAGTTTAAAATTGAATGAAAAGGCTAAACTGTCTGTCAAAAAATATAAGTAGTAATTCCTAGCTCATAGGTTAGTCATAGCCATATGTTCATTAGCACCACTGTGGAGTGGTGCTAATGAAAGAAGTAGCGATGTGTCAGGCCTGTCCCAGCTTGGGCATTTTGAAAAGAAAGACCTTCAACTCAGTTTGAAGCAAAAGGCATGCTTTTACTAAAGCCAAGTGGTTACAGCGTAAGCAAAGCCAGATCTGAATATTCCCATGTAAACCCAGTGCTTTTCCCTTCTGGACCCTCCTCCCTTGGGCTTTTTGTAAATGTCCAATGGTATTCAAACTAGGTGTTTCGGTAACAGCCCTAAAGTTTAGCACCTTTTGGTTGGCATTTGCATTCCGTTCTCTCACTTATGTCCTTGGAGCTGCCAGGCTCTGTTCCAGTCCTCTCATCCTGTCATCTCCGCTCCCTATATCCCCTTACTCCTCCCTCCCCACTTCTGACAGGATCTGACAAGATGAGTTTTTGGGAATGAATGCAATGTGGAAATGGTTATTATTCTTTTATCTGACATGGATAGATAAGTTGATAGAAATGAGATGAGAGGTTACAGAAAGAGTGATTAGGCTCTTCAGAGACCAAAGATTGCTGAATATTTACTTAGAAGCTTGTTTCAAATACATGATTTAAACGTCATGTCTTTATCAGCATTTCTGACTTAGTGTTTGTAATCAAATGTTGAGAAAATTGTTGAAGAATATTGGAGACTATGAATGTGAGACAGAGATTATTTGCTAGTGTGAAGAATGGGAAAATAGACATGGAAGGAAAGAAATGAAAGAAAAAAGAGTAGACGTAGAATGACCAGAGGAAGGGAACATATGCATCCTATATGAAAAAAATATTGGAAGATAAATTATCTCTCTATAAGATGACTAAAAATATAGAAAGATTATGTGAAAACCGCTTGGAACAGAGTGAAAAGAATTACGCTACAGAGTGCCACAAAAATATGTGGGTTATGCTAATGGCATATTCTTGGATGGAATGATAGAATAAAAAAGCCTGTGAATGACAAAAATGCTTCCAAGAATGTGGATGAATTATAGTATTTACTGTGTTTAGACAGAAAAGGTTAACTACAAATCCTCAAGAGCTTAATGGAAAATAAATATTAAAATAAATGTTGCTTCAAGATTTATATACATTCTTAGAGGATTCATATAATAATTCGTATAAACACAACAGATTCTGAGAAAATGTTTAAAAGATCATCAGATGTATTTGGAATATATTGCGCGGGAAATTAAATTTCCAAGTATATTTTCATTAAAATCTGATTTCATAGAATCAATAGATTCTAGGCAGCTTACAATATAAGAAAACCATAAAAACATCACATTTTCTCAAACATCATACATCATGTTGCTCTACCTACCCCAAAAGATGCCTCTAATTTAATGACACCTTTCACCTGAAGACTTACTGAAAGAGAGCAATTTTCACTTTTTACAATTCTTCACTTTTTATAACACTACTTTCTCCAACAGCATGATGTATGTTGGTATGCAAAAAAGAAAAACCACAGTGATTTTATATCAAAATGCAAACCATCTGCTTGATCTGAGTGCATGCAGGGTTGAAACCATTTTTTCCATCAAGTTTGGCAGGAAAATGTAGACAGTGTATTTGTGAAACTATCAAAATGCACCTTCAATTTCAGCCAGTTAGTTTGTTAATTTGTAGCATAAGTTGATTAGTATATTAATTACACTAATTAAAACATCTTGTTTCCATGCCATACATCACATAAAATAGTGATAACCTAAAAAGGGCTCACATAGAATTTTGGACAGAATTTTCTTCTGTCCAATGGAATCAACATACCTCTTGGTTTCAGGTATGGGTTTTCCAATCTCTTGGTCAGATTGCTTTATCTCAGTAGGAAATTCAGGAGCCAATGATCCTAGGTCAGGAAGAGATGCAATGGTGCTATCAGTCCGCTGGCTATCACAAAGCTGGGAAGTACTGCAAAATAATGAGAGTTATAAAATACTAACATTAGTAAAGCACAAGAACTGCACATATGTTTTAAACTGTATTCAGAGACTAGATTAACTGCACATTTATCTCATGCTTGGCTCCTAGTAGGAAATCTAGTCTTCTACAGCCCACTTGAAATTAAACAGATGTAGACTTGACCCAGAAATTTCAGAAGAGCTCGATGTATGAGATCATTTTTAAAAACCAAACTACGAATCCAACTGTTTGACAATTGCACTCTAAATTTCTACTTTATCGTTTGAGTAAATCAAATAAATGTACAATAAAGCACAATTATAAAGTACACATGCACATTAATGCTCATAATTAGCAACACACATACCCACACAAATATTCAGCATTACTAAGACATGTAAAAATAACAATGTTGAAATAGCAGAAATCTAACACTAAAAGGTTATGCCAATATATCTTTGAAAGATGTTTAAATGCAAGAAGGTAGGGCTTTGCTGAATCTCACCAAGAAAGGAATAAGGGCTCTGTCACTGATACCTGCCAAACAAATACCCATTATGGATCTGTAAGAAAACAAATTACCTGAAAGTGATGTTCAAGCCTGGCAGAATCATATGAAAAAAATTAACCATTAGATATGGCTTTTTCGGATCATTTAAAAACTAGTGCTAGCATATTACATTGAGCCCAGAAAGAAACTGATACCCAAATGAGTAATATCTAAACCGTTCTAACCATTCTTGTCTTAAACATCTGGTAACTGCATATTGTATCAATTAGAGGAGCTGACAGATCATTAAAGTTACACAGCATTCCACACAGGATATCATTAATGTAACATTAATGAAACCTCATCGAATCTTCATCAAATATTTGAGCCAGACAAAGATTATAAAGGCTGCTCCTAATACCAGCGGAACATGGAAAGGCAACATAACATTTGGAATCTCTTCTAACTGCGTATTTCTTTACTCAATGGAGGAGTTTCATCATCTAAGGGTTCCTGTACACCATAACCTAAATTATAGGACTTTGAATCAATAACATCTTCTTTTTCCATGCATTGTGTCAGTTTATCTGCCACTGTCTAGACGACGATAGAATTCACACACTGTAAAAACATGGGCAGGACAACCTTTTGATGACACTTAATTTTGGGGACTTCCTCAAGGACTCAAGGACTACAGCAGGCAGAAGCCATGTAGTACACATGTTTTTAGAAATTGAATTTTTAGAAAGTTTTCCTTTAAAAAGATTGCAAACTTCCACAATATTTCCTAAAATGAACTCTAGCATCAGTTTAGCAATGTTTTTCACTTTCCAAATTCTCGTTTCTAGCACTGTCCTTAGCATTTCAATATACAAAGAAATTTAATTAGTTATATACATTTGGAGAGGGTGGTCTTTGACAGTAATAATATTGATCATCTTAGGACAAGTCATTTTGGAGAGGGACTGCCAGAAATATCAATGGGAATAATCTCAGCCATCAGCTGACATTAGAAGGCAAAAGTGTGCCAGGACAATCATTTGATGAGCCTTCTACACTTGCAAAGATTAGAAACTTTCAACAAACCGAACAAAGATAACTCCTTTTCCACCAAAAGGATTGAATTAGAGAGATGTTATATAAAAGACCATATGAAGATACCGATACCTGAAATATTGACTTAAATTGCTTGATTTCAGCTATATTTTTAGGAAATCAGACATTTTCAGATTACAGTGTATTGGTGGAGTAGGAGTACTACATTAATCATTGTCTACAACTAAGCTTGTACATTCAGCATACAGTTCAGAAATATGAAAATAGCTATACAATGATCAGAGGTGGCAAAAATATGCTTATGTTTGTTATAGGAGTGCCCTCTATTGATCAGAGATAAAATTACACCTTGGTTATACAGTAGCCCCTCTTTGAGGGAGATAGGTGATTCAGAAATTTGAAAAATAAAATAAAATACATTGACCACTGGGCTACTTACAAAAAGCTGAACAGTGGGTGGGGAATGGGATGAATGAAAACACGAACCATCATTCATAATTCCGTACTGTGGTTAAAGCAAGCACTCGAGTGGAAATATGCTAATTAATATATCAATGTTGCAAGATTTACTAGTCAGTAGCAGTAAAAAAGAATTGTAATAATTTAAAGACTAAATATAGAGTTCCCAGGATGTATCAGTTTGCTTAGGCAAACTCTCTCTACTTTTAATTATAAATTAGCTATGAATTTGAACAAAGAAAAGAGGTCACAAAATAGAACTTGGTTTGTCAGTATAGAAGGTATATATATGCTCTGGAATAAATATACACGTTATAATTTTCACAGCATTTACAGCAATACAGAGCACTATACCTATACATAATTAGCACATTATATATATTGATTCAACGTATGAACAAAATCCATGACTTTTTCCCCCTCTATTAATTCAACCATCTTATACCACTTAAGCCTATGCAAATTCTCTAAGCCAGTGTTTCTTAACCTCAACAACTTAAGATGTGTGGACAGGCATGCTGGCTGCACAATTCTAGGAGCTGAAGTCCACACATCTTCAAGTTCCCGCAGTTAGACACATTTTCCTACACTAGTCCATGAGTAAATTAGCAGTCTTTTACTAATATTTAGTTTCAGTATATTGAACCCTAGATCTATAACTGTATATTCAGAGACTTCTTTACAATGGAAGGTCACAGAAACCACACAACGCAAGTTGTATTATTGCAGCAACACAGGAGTCTTGCACATGCAAGAACACTGGCTTCCTAAAAAAAAAAAAGCATCACAGAAAATCAAGCTCTATTTATATGTCTGCCTCAGGGTTTATAACCAAATTCTCCTTTCTTTCAGAAGATCAGAATAAATTGGACCATTCTTTCCACAACCTTGCAACTCGGAGATATCTGTCCACTACTGTATTTAAGTTCTAACTATCCTAACAACATTTAGATTGTTAACAAACAATGATAAAATATTCTACACAAAATAACCGGATAGAAAGTCCTGTATCTTAGTCCTCATTTATTGAATTAGCCACAGCGGTTTGGATTCATATAACATATAATATACTAAACTGCAACGAATGAAAACATAAAACTTCAACTAAAAGTCAAATATGCCATATTTTGACTTAGCCAATGCATAAACCAGATCTACTTGTTTAAAATAAACAGAGTGTTCTAGTGTCTTTTAAGGATGTACTGGTTCTGATCATGAATCATCCGTAGAGTTTGGTCTAGTGGTTAAGGCACCAGACTAGAAAGCAAGAGACGGTGAGTTTCACGTCCCTCGTTAGCCATGAAAGCCACCTTAGTCAGCTTGGGCCAATCACTCTTTCTCAGCCCAACCCATCTCACAGCGTTGTTGTTGTTGTGAGAAAAATAGGAGAAGTAAGAAGGATTAGATGTGTTCACCACCTTGAGTTATTGGTAAAAATAATAAAGGCGGCGGGGGGGGAGGAGACTAATAAACTAATAGATAGAGATGGTTTAGAAGTAGCAGGAAACTGTGCTATTGGTACAAGGTGTAACAAACCACAGGGTCACATAGTCCTTTTTCTGCAGTCTCCATTTTTGCTATACTAAAGATTAAAAAACAACAACACCCTTCCTTCTTTCCGCTGTACACTAGCCACAGCTCTACAGCATTCAAGCTCTGGGAAGTCTAAGTCACTCAACATCGAACCGAAGTTTATGAGCTTCAATTTTTTTCATTAGAATTTAAGCTAAAAGAGCTCCCAGGGTTTGAACATACCAATAAACAGTGGCTAGCTAAATAAAAGATGGCAGTTTTCACTCATCTTTCTTATATAAAAAAGAAAGGAAATCAGTGAGTTAGAAATTTGCCAAACAAGCTTTTTTTTTGTTTGTTTCACAAGGCCACAGCCTCTAAAATAGAGGTCTACCTAGAGCAAACATATTTGGATCCCATTCAACAAACTAAAACAACAGTGCAGTTGTTGCTTGGTGATCACAAATTCTTCTTTTTCTATTTCTGACATTTGCTGAACTTTTGTAGTCACAGGAGCATTTGTTCCCAGCGCTTTCTCTTGTTCCATGCCAAGATTTAGAAGCTGTTTCTGAAATCAGGACCAATAATGTATATGGTCATCTATAATGATGTATAAAATTATTTCCATGACTATTTGGCTTCCCTTGAGCTCTCTGCCTCTTTCTCAGCTAAATTTTCCATCAACTTATATGGTAATAACATGTAACATAATGTAAACAGCCATATGCAGACTGTGCAATAGTACCCACAGGCAAAATAAATGGTCTAAAATTAAATGCGGGGGGGGGGGGGAGGAATTCCCAGAGAACTAAGCCAAAAAACAACAACAAAAAACCAGCATCAGAAAACCAAGCATGAAACCCACATCAGATTCCCTATAAATAATATTTTAATGTGATATTCTTATTTCTTTTCCAAAGTAAATGTATCATAATTTCCAAAAAATACAGATAGATAAACAAGTCTGTGAGGAAGAGTGTTCAGCAAAATATAAAGTTAATAAATGTATTGCAATGGAATTTTTTCTCAGTATATTTTGGAACAATGTCAAGAAAGGTACACTATATTCGTTTCCAATATATTAAAGAAAAAATAAGATATAATCATATACACCAGGTAGGTAGGTAGGTAGATAGGTAGGCAAACTGATGACAGATTGATAGATACAATAGATATAGACAGACAGACCCAGACAGACTCTAAGAATAGGCAAGAACCTGCATATATGATACTTAAATTACCTTACTCAATAGAGCATGGATTCTATACATATCATGTATATGAAGCTGGACATCTGCCAACCAGCTGTTTGGTACCGAAATATAAAAAGGAGACAGCTACATCTAAGTAGGCCCCTCTAACAGCTGGGCTATCTGACATCAAGCTTCCTTTCTTCTTTTCTTTTCTTTTCGTTTCTTTTTTCATTTCTCTTTTCTTTTTTCTCTTTGTCCATTGTTTTTTTTAAAAAAAATTGGCTCCTGATGAAGCTAAAGAATTTAAAATAAGACCGCACCCTGCTTCTATGACTGCACAATCCTTATGTGGTTAGGTTGTTAGTCTTAAAGGTAACATCTTCTTTGCTAAATTTAATTGCAGCAAACAGAAAACTATATGCAGTATTAGTGGATCTACACTTTTCTTTTTGATTTAGTGTTATTCAAAGTGTTCTCCACAAAATGAGGTCCAAGAGCATTCATAACAACAACAAAACTGCTTCAACATCTGGTTATGATTTTATGAGTGCACTCTCAGACAATACTTAACCCAAGAAGGAAAAATATTACAAATTAAATGAACTAATTTCTCCATTCCTATTTGCAGAAGAGTCTTGAATATATCAGTGTTTTTCTACATTCCACCATATGTCAATGTGGGAAAATGCCATCACCAAGATTTATTCCAAGAAGAAAAATGACAAGAGTTTTACATATGCTGAAATAAATTAAAATTAATACTTAATTCACACTGGGTGGTTCCAGATTAGATAGAGACAAATTTCTTCTATTACTTATACTATGGTTGCCCGTCTAGTTCCACTAATGTCAGTGAGCTTATTTCAGTGAGAAAGTGCGGTTTCTCACTGAAACTAATCAAAGTATGTCAAGTTCAAAGAAAATGCAAGCAACTTTAAGCCATCCTTCTTAACCTGTTGCTTCCCGATGTTCTGGAATTGTTCCTCTCGCTTGGAGAGACTTAATTCAACCATCTGGAGAACACCAGGATGGACAAGGCTATATTAAGCCATCACTTATAGCATTTGGAAGGGGAAAAATGATTGCCTTACACTGCAATAACACATAACTGTAAGTTAAAAAGTTAACAAACTGATTTAAGTGCTGGCCATATTAATTTTACTTCAAGTCACCTGCCTAAGTGTCCTAAAACAAGAAGCAAGTTGATTAAAAGGCATGGCGATTCTTAACAGTTGCTCTCAGATTCAAATAGAGCACGGCAAACAAATAACTATCTGGATGCTGAAATGGCGCCATTTATGGTCTGGATATTCCTTTTCATTATTTCAGGTCTGGTATTTCTCTTCCCAATGCCTACTGTTCAAATCCATATGATCTAATAGAGCATAGAAAGGTGATTTTAACAGAACGGAAGCAATATTTCTTTTTAATTAATTTCATGCTTACATTTTTTTCTCATGGATTAAACAAATACGGCTAAAATAAGGTTAACATAGACTTGGCATTGCAGACACCTGAAAAGTGACTGAAATCCCTACCACTGCTATAATCATTTTCAAAACCATGTTTTAAAAAGTTACGTTGGGAACACTGCTGGCCTATTTATTTTGTATTAAGACAATTATGAACATACCACAACCCCAACTCAAGTATCATAGGCACAAGAATGACAACAACTGGAATTCTGAGGAATTTGTAGTAGTTAAGGTCCCAGGTTGGAATCCAGAAGACCCTGAGTTCTAGTCTTGCTTTAGGTACAAAACCAATGAGGTGACTTTCAGCCAGTCCCTCTCTCTCAACCCTAGGGAGGAGTCAATGGCAATCCACTTCTGAAAACCTTGCCAAGAAAACTACATGGGTTTATCCAGAGTTGCCAGGAATCGAGACTAGCTCAAAGGCAGCATCCCCATGGTCATATGATCAAAATTCAGATGCTTGGCAATTGGTTCATATTTATGATGGTTGCAGTGTCCTGGGGTCATGTGTTCACCTTTTGAGACCTTCTGACAAGCAAAGTTAATGGGAAAGCCAGATTCACACCTTGTTACTAACTTAACTGCAGCGATTTGCTTGACAACTATGGCTGGAAAGTTGTAAAATGGGGCAAAACTCACTTAACAAATGTCTCGCTTAACAACAGAAATGTCGGGCTTAGTTGTGATTGTAAGTCAAGGACTAGCTGTAGTTATCTTTATCAGTAGTCTACCTCTGGAACTGCTGGTTTCTGGCCACATCATTTTCCGTTTTTATATCATGGCATGAAAGATTGGTTGATCCATGCAAGAAGCTGATTGGCTTCAGTTCCCAGAGATTTTCTACTGCAACCATACACAAAAATATGTACAGGTAGCCCTCGACTTACAACAGTTCATTTAGTGACTATTCAAAGTTACAACGGCACTGAAAAAAAATGACCTATGTCCGTTTTTCACACTTACGACCATAGCAGCATCTCCATGGTCACGTGATCAAAATTCGGCCTCACTTAACAGCCGTGTTACTAAGTTAACAACTGCACTGATTCACTTAACAACTGAGGCAAAAATGTCATAAAATGGGGCGAACTTCACTCAACGTATGTTTCACTTAGCAACAGAAATTTTGGGCTCAATTGTGGTCGTAAGTCGAGAACTACCTGTAGTGTTAATTTTCCAAAGTACAAAGTATAAAGTTACACTGTATAACTTTAACTGCATCAATAATGGAATGTTGCATTTGAAATCCTGCACCTTTCATTTTTTCTGCATTCATCTAGTTGGCATAAGTCCTGCAATCATCAGGGTTTTTTGTAAATCATCAGAGGGACTGAATTTAGGGGGATATAATCTTATTTATACGAAAGACAAATCAGTATTCATGCTTTTTCCCCCTTTGCTTTCATGACGGCCTATCTGTCAATATGTTATGTGCTTTCCATAAAATCTGGTCACTAATTACAAAATAAGTAATTAATATAAGCATTTTAGGCACATGTTGGGGATAAATTCCAGTTGACAAATAGGACCAAGAATCACTGGGGTATATATCTCAGCAGATACAGTATGTTTAGATTTGCTGAAAGTTGGGTAAATGCCAATATATTCAAACTATAGGATAAACAGTGAAATGAGATCTTTTCTTGCTTTTTTCTTGGGCATATTGAGCAAATGCTAGATTAAGTTCTTTCCAAGAGGAAAAAGTGTCAGTATCAATAAGATTAACTACTGGAGCAAGGCCCAGTTGTTTGTGAGACTTAAAAAGAAGTTCAAATGTACATTTAATTTTCACTGCAATGGAGCACATATGTTTTCTAATCTTTATTACTACAAAAAACTGCAATTGGCCTATTTCCTATTATAGTATTTCTATGTAGGCCAGCTGCTCTGTGTTCTATATTTGTACTAAAAAGAAAAGAAAATGATAAATTAAATTCTAAAAAAGAAATGGTGGCCGGGGGAGGTGGCTTTTAATGGCATGTGCATTATTCAGCTGTGAAACACACCACTGACATTTTCTAACCCATGCAATGCTTCTATGCTCTTCTTATAAAAATAAATAAATACCAGAAATAGTTTGCCCACCTAAAGAAAAAGAGAAATACTTTGGATATGCATTATTTCAAGCTCGCTTAATTCATTATAGCATACAGATATGGAGTTAATTTCTGTTACTCTGAAGTTCATCCCATATAATGCAACTTAGTTTACATGGTTATTCTTGATAAAATAACAGAATAAGCATGGGTAATCCTTACATTTCTGACCCACAGCCTGCTTTTGAGCATGCAGAAAAGATGCTGTGGTAAACAGCATTAATGCTAGTGGACTCTAGCTGTTGATCTTGGCTATCTGCCAAGAGTCCAATCTTCTGCCATCCTCAGAACAGCACATGAAGAAGCTTAGTTGTGGTCTTCAGGAAAGGCTTTCCAAGAGTGCTTTCAGAAGTCACTGCTAAAATTGATAGTAACAGGGAATCCCAAGAAGACAAAGTTTCTCATTCTGGAAATACTTCCTGTTATAGAAATGTTGGTCTATTTAAGTAAAGATGTTCTTGAGTTGTCTGCAATTACTAATGAATTCATAAACACATTTTTCCAATTTTCTTGATGTTCAGGAAGTGGTTGTTGTTACCCTCTTCCAGGGTGCTTGACTTCCTACTCTATAGTCTACAGCCTTAGTATTCCTTGGTGATCAACTATCCAAGAAATAATTAACCTTCCAAGCCCAGACAATGTTGGCCAGGTGCTGCTACTGAAATTACCTTTTCCCTAATGTATGGCATGTTCAAATGAAATATTAGGCAGGGCAATCCAAACAGAATTTATGCAAGAATAGATTCAAGAGTAGATATTCAAATGACTATTACACAGGCAACACAATACTCCGTTATCAATGAAGAAAGAAGGTTCCTCTGAAGCAACATAAGAGTATGAGAAAAAGATTCAGGCGATTTCTATTGAGAGAAATGATTTTAAAATGAAATCAGTGCACTGCTCTTTTAACCTTAACAAATCTTGCTAAAAACAATCTTGTGGGAATGTTTGGGGGGGGGATCATTTAGATTTGGGATAGCTGTCAAAGGTCTGACAAGTTATCACACTCTTTCACCTGGATAATCTAGTAATTATTAGCCCAAATCAGCATACCCAGTTTTATCTTAATTGTTTCCATTTGCCACCAAATATCAGGGTGGGTGGGCTGAATCCTTTGGATTGTTTGTTTGTTGTCTTGTAACTTATAGTTGCTGACCAGGATAGGAGCTAGTTTGGAGCAGTACAACAACCCAGGAAGAAGGGGGAAGTTGGTTTGTCCTTCCTGTTTTTCCCCCAAAGAATTCACCTTTGGATTTAGACATGTGTTCAACGACATATTCCCTTGGAAAATGACTTTATTGGAACCAAATTCAGAATATTGCTTCTGGTTTCTTTAATAAAATGTACAAAAAGAGGGCTTTGAAAAAAATATTAAGATAGTCTCTTCAGGACTAGGAAGAAGGTACTGCATTCATCTTGATTTAGTTCAGTATTTTTAGGTCTACTTTTATCATGAGTATTTTTATATACGAATTTATTAGGAATATATAATTCTGAGATTTTAAAGACTTTATAGTACCCATTTCAGCAATGCTAAGCTCTTTATGACATAATAGCTCAATGTCTTCTAGAAAATAGAACAGGACTTGGGCAGAATCTCTCCCATGCCTTTCCTACTATGCTGAATGATATATTATCACTGGGACTGGGTAATGGTGTATACCAGGTTTTAGAGAACTGCCTTTTAGAGGCAGAATAGTTTATATCATCACTGGATAGACAGAAGGACAGCACCTATTACACACTTCCATCAGGTAGACATTTAGCAAAACATGACTTTTTTTTTCAAACCAATTCAGTACATACCAGAATTTTATGGACAACCAGTAAAACACAACCATAAAAAAGACTGATAATATAAGGGGGAAAAGGCTGGAATTCATTGTCAAGACAGCTACAAATCAGAAATTGCTGAAGCATCTTTGGAAAACTTTGGTGTAAAATCAGAGAACACAGTAAGGAAAAGCCAGTGGAAAGAACACTAACAAAATATGCTATGTAAATTGTAAAGGCCAATTTTAACTACAGAATAGCTTCTGGATAACTCTTTATCGCTGGTAGGAAAAACCACAAAGCAATGTGACTGTACAAGATAATGAGCTTACACAATGACATAAGGATGATGAAAGTAAAAATGAGATCATTATTCCAGGAACAATATTTGCTAATATGTCCAAATACAGTTTACCTAATCTGATACTGTGTGCAAAGCTGGGGCTACTAATTAGTATTTCCAAATGAACCTCCTGCATTTCATTATATACATTTGCAGAATGAAACTAGTTAAGTTATCAACTTTTTCTATTTTTTTCTGTTCTAGTATTTTTTTAATGGGTCAGAAAAGCATTACATAACCACTCACACTGGCAACAATGCTTTTAAAATATCTATCCTCAAATACAGAATTGCTCAGACTAATGAATGATGAATTAGTATAAGTACAGAATTGACCCACCCCAATTTCTCCTCTTCCTCTAGCACTCGCCTGGGAGTTCTTAGTTCCACAAATCTATTGTAAGGGTAATCACTGCATCTGAGCAAAACTCCTTTCACTAAAACATAATGCTGGCTAAAATGGTAAGTGCATATGACTGCAACTTTATTGTCTGTTTATTATAACATAAAGATCTGTTAAGAGTTTATATTCAACGAATGAAAATTCTTTGCATAGCTTACTTTACTCTCTTTGTTCTCCATGTAAAAGTTCACAGCTACATAGATAAGTCAGTTCTTAATAGCCAATTCTTAATTGCCTTTGTCAAGATTTAGCATAGTCAATGGAGAAACTACTGATTTTTTAATGTGTCTGAAAGCCATAGTCCCATCCAACATGGATATATGATATGAGATTATGGCCCTAGGGATCCATGAGCAGATGGTGCACATATACGATATGACAATACATTTGTGTGCTATGATTTTGCTACTACACTGAAAAGCATTATGTGTGATAGCCTCTTACCAGGCTGTTAAGTTAGAAAGCCAAGGATCCACTCTATTAAAATTACCTTAAATTACTTCTATGACAGTTTATCAAATACAGTAGCAGTACTATTCTCTAAATATTACTGTCTTTCCTACAAATCACTGAACTATGAGTTATGCTGAAGCTTGGGTGACACAATAAGGCTTCAAAATAGTGCTTCAGAAGCATTTCACTTATTTCAAAACTAAAGCATATCATAAGAGATTTCCCCGAATTTTGCCTAAATCTTCTACTTCAGGCTTTAAAAAGAACACAAATCCCCAAATCTGAATTTTTCTACTGCCACCCACATTGTCTCTCTCACATATACATAAATAAAAAAGGGTTTTCATTCTATATAGCTCTTCATCTTGTCAAGAAATATTGGATAAAATAGATTTGTGTGTCTCCACTGGTAAAAACACATCTTCAAAGTTTTAATATTTCATTTTGTTAAAACAGTACTACGTCATTTAACAGTTTTGTAGGAAAGAAGAACTAAGGAAGCAAACTACTTTATAAGGGCTACCAAATATCCAACTACAGATTTTTTTTTTATTCCATTCAAAAATGTGTTTGATTTTCAGAGACTGCCTGAACAAGTCCCTGTAGTTTTATTGGGAAGATTTTTTAAAAGTGGTTTGCCACATTGCCTCCTTCCTTGGGCAATACCTGGTCCACATATTCTAATGTAGGATTACAACTCACAGCCTCCCAGTTTATACCCTGATGCCTTAACCACTACACCAAATTAGATTTCTCAGAACTTTCTTTTTTTAAAAAATATTTTTATGAATTTATCTTTATCATAATATTTATTCTGGAAGATGTTCAAAATTTTCTTATGGAGTAAAATATCACTTCTTCAAAACAATAAAGGATCAGATATTTAGGAAAAAAATAAGATAATTTAGGGATGATCAGTTAAAATCAAACCACCCTAAAACATAGAAATAAAACATGGTAATTCAAGAACCCAGCTGCACACAATGACAAAGAAGAAGTAAAGGGGGTCATCAATAAAATGCAGGAATACAACATAATTGATGGGTTTCAATCTGTCTTAATTTGACAAATTCTGTTTCCCACAGGATGGTCCACAGTAATTCAGGACATGCAATAAGTACCATGCTAAGACAACTTATCACATTTGTCTTAACTTTGTGTCATTTAAATAAAGAAACCAAACTAGCCCATTCAATATATCCTTGTTCACACAAGTCTTAAAATTACGATTAATATCTTATTCTACCTTGCTGTAGTCAGCTCAGTAGCATCAAGAGCAGCATTACAGAGGACTGTGATCAGTGGTTTTTTCAAAGAATCCACATCAGGCTCCAATTTAATGGAAACATCAGGAACAGAAGAACTGGGCAAAAACAAATGGAAATATATTAGAATATATTTTCTGTCAAAAGATGACAAACATTGCTGTCAAGGATTAGTACTAGTAATTACTTCAGTGTGATCAATAGATATTTCTTTTTCAATATGTTTTTATTGTTAGCTTTCTGTATCCTTCTCTAAAAGCTCTTCTATCTGATAGCTAGAGGTGATTTCACAACAAGGCATATCTCTTTGTAAAAGGGTTTTCATACATTTTAAAGCCATCTTTCAGATCCAAAAGATAACTGGAAAATTCAGGTTCTATTTCTGATGTCTTTTCATATTGGGATCCCATTAAATTTGGCTGACAATGTAATTCAAAATATATTAATGCAGTACTCAAGTCTGTCTTTATAAAAGTCTGACTGGAATGAAGAAAGAACAAAGTATTTTAAATGAACCAGTTAAGCAGATCTATAAATATAAATGAAAGGAGAGAAAAATCCTAAATAAATCAATAAACCCAAAATAAAGATTTAATTTTAGCTTTCTTGAAATGCCACAAGCTGGAAGGGTGGCACATAACACTGCTTGATCAAGCCAATGACAATCATAATCACAGCAATCCAGGTTACAAGAGAGTAAATATTGGGATAGACCATGCAAACATAACTTTATTAAGAATTGTTTAAAACTATGCTTCGTTGTACAACCCATAATGGCCTAGTTATATTAAAAGCTTACTTCACATTTAGCAGCTATTGAAAACTGCAAATAAACAAGTAAACCACATCACGATTTATCATGCTACATAGTTCACACTTGAATCCCAAGCTCAGTTAATAAAAAATAAACAACACTGCATCACCCATTTCAAGGTGACCAATAAATGTATCTCAGACTGAAGTGATCATAGTCTGAACTAATACAAAATAGATAAAGAAATAATATGTCTTGAAAAATTGAAGCCTCAGTAAAGATTTTAAAATATTTTGCATACAAAATGCTCAAAAATTAGAAGTTTCTCAGATTTCCATTCTACTTTTCCACCAAAATGGTTACACATAGATTTCTTCACAAATGATTTCATGTGCTGTCTGGAAGTAACCTGGTTAGTTCAAGTCAAGAGTTTTCTGAAACCAGAATCTATTTTTTCTTATTTTTTTGCTCGCTAGAAATACTGAGAAGTCTGTCAATGCTTTTCAGCACAGTTGACATTTTCTGACTCCAATATATTCTAAATTGATTTGACAGACTGAAATTGGGCAGCCAATACATTTAAGTAAATAATAATGGGGCGATGGTGACTCATGTGGTTAGGAAGCTGAGTTCATCAGTGCAAAAACCTGAGAGCGTGAGCTGCATGACAGAATGATCTCCCATCAGTTTGTCCCAGTTCCTGCCCACCTAGCAGTTTGAAAGCCTGCAAATGCGAGTAGATAAATAGGTACCACTTTGGTGGGAAAATACCAGGGACATGAAAGGATACTGCTCAGGTGTCCCCTGGGCAATGGTGATGTCACCGGCTAATTCTTTCAACCCCGAAGCGCCTCGGTAGGTAATTCTGACACAAACGTAGTAATAGTAATAATTAATAATAATAAACTGATCAGATTTGATTTAAATATTTCAGTGAAACAAATATATTTTAAACCCTTGACAAACAAATTAGTATTTGCTCACACAGAGACAGAAAGTACTACACAAGTAGAATTTTTGGAGAAAAAAATTATAAAGCAATACTTGATACAATGTTAATTTATAACTACATGAATACCAAGGAAGAAAATGTCTTTCTAATTATGATTAAGGCTCATAAGACTGAAATAATCAGGAAAAAGTCTCTGTTCAATGATCAGCTGCATAATGACAGTTGAAATGCTCACATAATAAATATATTCAACAGATCAATTGGTTCAACCTCTAAATCACTGGTGGCATAATCAACAGCAAATATCTGAGTCAATGTGGAGTGATAATGTACACAAAGCAATCTGAGGTAATTTTTAAGTTGTTGAGGATATAATGATACATAAGCTATATACCCAAGAAGCTTCTAAATATTATGGCTTGAAGTTTTAATTTACAACATATTCACAAAATTATTGATAGAGGCATAAATATGTAAATATGCTTGCAACACACAACGCTCTTCCACATCTGCCATAGTAACCACAAATCATTTTTTTCTCTACATACCCTATTGACTTAAAATAATTATTAATACAAGATGGCTCATTCCACATTTCCTGCTGTTGAAGTCAGGGAATATATTTCAGCATTCTAAATTATCCATTATTCGGTAGTCAAATGGATTTTAAAGTATGCTGCTTCACTCAGTTCATAGTGTAAAGAACAGTACAAGATCTACAGTGAGGCAACATTCTTATACAGATGAATTTCTAGAGTAGCCACACAGCAATCTAGAGAAAATCTTTAGATTGCTTTGTGGCTTACCTATAGATTCTTATTTTTTCCACAAGGTATAACACATTATATAACCTCATGTTTTAGACTTCCATAATTTCCCAACAAATTGAGAAACTGTTGTACTCTTATTTTTTGTGATACAGCATAGACTTGAACCACCATTCAGTCCTCAGAATCACTTTTTAAAGAAAGTCTTAATTAGATTCTTTGGGCCACTTTTTTTTCTTCATGCAAACTGTTCTCATGATTATTCTTGATCTAACTCAGTGAGATAATGTATTTTATGGGAGTATGCTATTATGCCTTGCTGCAATGTAGGGTCTGCTGTATTGTGCTGCTGCCATACAGTATTATGTTGGACATATTTTGCCTTGATAATAAAACTTTTCATTGTAAAGAAATCCATACCAACTGAAGTGAAGGATCACAGTCGCCTCACCAGTTAGAAATGGGGCACCTCAGCGCTTCAACAAGGCACTTTACTCCTTTTTGTTGATCTGCAAAGAACTATGATTGGATGATACAATGATGAAAAAATTCAAAGATTAAAAAAAATAACACAAGGCATGGATTGGTAGGAAAAGGTTATGTAATGTTCATACCTTCATTTTATAAATATGCATTACTTGTTTAAATAGGGCTTTTTCCAAATGAATTAAGTCAGTGTGAACTAATATATTTCACTAAGAGCCATACTGACAACTTCTTGGTTTAAATCCTAAAATTTACAATTTAATATTTTTAGTTTAGCGTAAAATCTACACTGGAACTTAGGAATTCTGCCTAGAGCCACTAAGAAGGAACATGAATGTTAAATTAAGTTATGTTCAACCTCTATTTACATTTCTGTTTATTTAGACAACAAAACTTTTCCAGATCTAATGCAGGGGTCCTCAAACTACGGCCCACGGGCATGCGGCCCGACCTGTCTTTTTATCCGGCCCACCTTAACCTCCCAGGCAAGCCATCCAATCGTGAGGAGAGGGTGGATGGATGGTGGCGAGAGCCCCAACCAATGGCAAGACGGCGAGTGATGGGAGATGTTTTTTTCCCAGTTTCTCCCTCGTGTGCCCAAGGGCACGCTCGCACTTTGGCCAAGCCCCCTTCCTCTCCTCCTCTCGCCTATTCGCGTTTTTACCTCAGGGCCGGGCTGAGAGGTTTAGGCCTCGCTTGCAGCCTCGGCCTCGCTTAGGGCAGCCAAGCCTGGTGATGACAATGTCACTGCTGCTGCTGCTGCGGGTCCCTCGCTAGGCGCTATGGAACGCGAGCCCCAGCCTCCGCCACTGCTGCCTCCATGCCAGCCAAAAGGAAACAGGTGCTGCCGGCTCTCAACATCACCACCACCATCGCTGAGGGACCCAGCCCCACTGGTGGTTGGAGTGGGGCTGCTGGAGTGGGGCGCCGGTTATGGGTCTGAGGGAAGCGGACGAAGGGCAAGGTATTTGTGAGGGGTGGCCGGGGTGAGTGAGAAAAAAGGAGGAGAATTTGCTCCTGGAAGGTTATTTCAGGGTTGCGAGAGGTTGTGTGGAGCTGAGGTGATGAAAGGTCGGGGGAGCCGGTGGGAGGGAGGATGCGGTCGCCTTTGGAGGAGCATCCCGATCCACGAACGGGGGTGGTGGTGCCGCATCCAGGTGAAGCCTTGAGAGGTAGGCAAAGAGCAGCTCTGAGGAACTGGGAGTGCCGGTGCTGGTGGTTGAAAGAAACTTCATTGGCCTTTAGGGTCCAGGAAAGGGTGGAGGAAGAATGGGGGCATTGGAATGTGCCCCATGCGAAAGAGGAATGAGGTCCTGCCAGGCAGGTTCTTCTGCCCTGAGACGGTCCGGAATGCCAATCAAGGAGAATATTTCTGGCTCAGAGTTAAAATGAAGGGTCCTTGGGGGGGGGGTGTCTCTGAGGATGGTCGTTTTCTTGCAGAGGTTTCAGGACCCAAATGGGATAATAAGTGAACTAATGATGTTACCTAGTTTGGGTCATGAGACGTCTACAAGAAAGCCACGAAGCTCAGAGAGGACCAAGGAACCCACAACCGCCCTCCTCCTCCTCTTCTTCTCCTCCACTCCACCAACCCCATTCTCTTCTGGCACTGCTGATGTTACCTAGTTTGGGTCATGAAACGTCTGCAAGAAAGCCACCAAGCTCAGAGAGCAGCAAGGACTCCACAGCCATCCTCCTTCTCCTCTTCTTCTCCTTCATTCCACAAACCCCATTCTCTTCTGGCATTGCTGATGTTACCTAGTTTGGGTCATGAGACATCTGCAAGAAATGCTGAATGGAAATGGCACCTTGCCTTTCTGACAGATGTAACAGAGCTACTCAACAGTTTCAATGTGCAACTTCAAGGAAAGGAGAAGCTCCTCTTTGATATGCATTCACATGTGAAAGCATTTGAAGTAAAATTGGATATACTCATTAAACAAATGAGGGAGGAAAACTTCTGCCATCTTCCCACAACTCAAAAACTATTTGTGGAAAAACCAGCAATTGCATTTCCAAACAAAACATGTGTGGATTCATTGGAAATGTGTGTATTTTCTTCACTTAAAAACTCATTCAAATAATTAACCAATTCATTTTTCTTGTTTCATTTTTTTCATTTTATACTTGATTTTACATTGTTCTATAATCATTAATTTTTTTCAAACTATAGTCAGACCCCCCAACAGTCTGACGGGCAATGAACTGGCCCGTTTAAAAAGTTTGAGGACCCCTGATCTAATGAGCTCAGACTTAGATTAAGACAATGTACAATGTACTATTTGCTAAGAATACATTTAAGCAGCAGTAGCACAGCTGGCATGAAATTTTGGTTTAGTTGGGGATTTGCTGCAGCCCACAAACAGTTGTCTTCTTCACTCATATCTCTGCCATCTAAGGCTTAAAAAAAAATAACAGCAAAGGCGAGGAGCATGCAGATTAAATTTAGAAGATCAGAGCAAACTGTAGTAGTAGTAATGATAGTAGTGAGGAGGAGACTCGCCCAACTAATACAGTGAGCACATGGCCAGGGAGGTTAAAAAAAATGCCCTTATAAAATTCCTCAACTTTTCTTCCTTAACTCTGATATTTTGTAAACAAAATGTTGAATTCTTGACTTTGAAAATGCAAAATGCAATTTATATCACCATATACTAAATACAGTAACTAAAAAAATATGGACATGGGGGGGGCAAATACTCATTGTTTTGGTTCATTACAATAATAGTGTTCAAACAAAGGAGATTTGGGTTCCAAACTAAACTCTGCTAAATTGAACCCTTCCATAATCTATAACTGAACTACCCTGAAAAATTTGCTAAGAGTCTAAACCAAGAACAGACTAAACTACATATGATTTTTCTTCAGTGCACTACTAACAGCAAAAACATCTGCTGGTGTGTGATGAAGCTGCTTTGGGTGTTGAATTTTTATTTACCAGACATAAAGCTTGTTTTTTTTCTTTTTAAAGATTCATTGTGTATATTTTTATTTTTTTACTATGAACAGTTTACTGTGATAAATTTATTTTGATATTTTATTGATGTCTGTCCTTGTAAACAAAAACTACAATTAAAAGAAGAAACATGCCATCATCCTTGTTCTACCGTTCCTTGCAATGTAATATTTTGTAAATACTTGAATTCAATTCCAGAATTTATAGTATACTATATTCCAAGGATTCTTAGAAGATTAACAGAAACCTGGAGGTGGCCATGTAGGACATATAGTATAAGATCAAGTCTGTTAGATATAAAGCATTTAGAAAGTAGAGTAGACCAAAACGATGGCTTCCTTAAACATCTCCTACAAAGAGCAGTTCACTACTTTTCAAAGTAATTGAGCCCATTATTGAATAGAATTTACATAATTTATTTTCTCCAATGAGAAATCAGTGACACCAAACAAGCTTTTCTAAGAGTCTATAATTCCACTTTTTCCCCTAAAAATTTCAGTCATAGAGAAATGTTAAACATGTTCCATGATGTATTCTCAGCCAACAAAGGAAAATTAGTAATAGTTTTGTGAGGACTCTATTAACCCAGCATGTCTAAAAAACAAAGCAGAATAAACCCAAGCCCCTGTATTGCAGAAAATCTGTCTCACAGATACATTGGTTCATGAGACAAGGAACATGGTCATCAAAAAGTAATTTGGAATAAAAATTACATTTAAGTCATTTTCAATATGTTTTCTTCAGTTTTAGCTTAGTGCATGGCGTGAACTCTGATCTATAATTTGGAAATCATGGTTTATCATATTATGAGAACGCTTTAGAGAATTTGTATGTATTTAGAGATTTACTGTAATTTTTATATTTAGAGAACGTGCAACCCAATATGATGCGTGAATTCAGCCATGGACTAGGTTTTGGATATGAATTACTTGTTAGATTATGCTATGCTACATGATAAGAGCAAGATAATATAATTCTGGTTTTAAATATGTCTGTTTTAAAATATACTACTCTTCAACCACAGTTTGTTGATATGGCAAAATAAACCATTGCTAAAGAAGCAAATATTTCCAAGTTCCTATTCTTCTTCACATGTTAGATGAAAAGCTTGAGAAAGAACATGTAGTTAATCCATATTAGTTTATACAGTTTTTTTAAACGTGCAGGTGTCTTAATGTCACTCTAAAATCAATGTAATAGACCCAGAGTATGCAAAATTTGATTTTTAATTTTTTTTGTTTAATGTAGAACTTTCAAATGTGTTGAACCTTAATTGCACACTTATTTATGAATTATGAAAGCTAATATTAATGTATTTGGAGAAAAGGTTGTTAGAAAACTAATAAGCAACCTATTCCAACTCCATAAATTTTCAGCATAGCCTAGTGTAGCAGATGAAATTTTATTTGAGTACATACATCTGAGAGATTCTGGACGTTAGTTAGATTATTTTTAAAGAAAACATGTCCTAATATTTTAATCCTGAAATTATCCAGAGAAGCCAAAAAAAGGTATCAGTAACTTTTTTCCTTCTCCTATTTGTGTGTTTTCATAATATATAGACAAAGCATAGTCAAAACTTTTTCACTACAATTCCAAAAAGCATCTAGTCAAAAACTTAATGTTTATACCAATGCACTCAAAGAATGCCTGATGGTAATTTTGTGAAAAACAGCACTGTCAAATTCAGTGTACAATGTAAGAAGCACAGAAAGATCACTTTATATTTATCTAAATGCTTTTGTAGATATCATAAACAGTCGTGTTATGTTCATCCAAAACCTAATGTCAAAAACAAAAGCAATTCTTCAAATCAATAGTTGTTAATTTCATATAACATTCTAGGGCAAAATCAAATGATCAATATGCATGTCCAATGTTTGAATTCAATCTATTAATCCAGACTGTTTTTTTCCCTCAAGGAGGCAAAAGTGAACTCTTTCATTTTTAAATTTACACTATTTTTATTTTAACACCTGAAGCTTCACTATAACTAATGTAAACATGTCCTCAACAATGCATTGCTATTTTTAAATAAATGATTCTAGAGTTAATATAAAAGTAAAGCATCAACCTAGTAAGACTTATCATTGAATACGATCTTATAGGAACATAATGTGCTATCCTATTCACCTGTGAGAGAATGAGCATGAAAGAAAGGAGACAATGAACCATTCAAAAAGGAAAAAAGATAATGTAATTCTAAGAAAGTAGAAAAGGTTAGAAAGGAATTCAGAATAACCCCACCTTGATTTTCTTTGTCATAAGATAGGGCACTAAGAAATTCCTACAGGCTTTCAAGATTTTTAATCTATACTACAAAACAAAGAGTACAGTATTTGTGGAATCCTCCCGCTTCTCTTTCTTAAACTAGCCTATCCTGAAGGAATGACATCACCAATCCCAACCACCCAGATAATCATGGGGGATGGATTCATTATGAGAACAGTCTGTCAATTACTATATCTGCAGATGAAAATGGAATTTCATGACAGCTCTTTGGAATCTTGGCAGGCTAGGCAAAACTCTTGCCAGGTGATGAGATTATGCAGAAAACTGTATTTGGGGGCTGAAACTCTCTCCCTCTTACACTTATTCCACGCACACATCTTTTTCATTCAATGGAGGACAAGGAAAAAAAAATCCCAAGTGAATCACTAAACGTAAGAGAGACATATGGTTACAGAATAACACCCATATGTTGGAGCTTACAGCCTATGCAAATCAATCTTCCTTGATGGGGGGAAAAGATATTTGAATTATCGGTGAGATTAGCCTGAAACAGCCTTATTTAATCCATGTTTTCTTGGAATTTCCAGCCAGTATTTCTACAGTTTTGGAGAACCATGTTGAGGTACATCCAGAAAAAGTCAGGAGAGCTTTCTTAGCTTTCTTTCTGCTTCTCAACTCAGAGAAACCAATACCCCAATATAGTGAGGTATGTTCACGAACATTGTTTTGATTTGAACCTACATTTTACTATAACTGAAAGAACTTCATCTGCTATATGCATTTCACTTTTAACATCTTCAATAAATTCAGCACTGCATTTCAGCACTACAAATGTTTATGTTGTTTAACCTTGTTCCTCAAAACCAAAAAAGAAAATAAGGGGGGAAGGGACAGGATGAAGATGGAAAACAAGAGTACAGTACTGAAACCCTATCAACAAATCAGAGCAGCCCAGATTTAATAGAAGCAGGCAATGGCAAAAGTCAGACAACACATTCAGAATCATTGAAAGTAAAGCCAGCTTGGTATTTTAGTTACAGTTGGTTCAAAACAATGGTTAAGTTCCCACAGAACACTGGGTGCCCTTTTTCACTTTACCTCAAATCTCACAGGGTTTGAAAGACAAATATACCGGGATCTCCTTTGGAATTAACAGAAAATTCAAATAAATCTGATCACCTCAAACAATCCAAACTCATGCTATCACAAGAAAAGAGCAGGTGCACACAAGCAATTGAAAAGACTTATTAGTGCATTTTTTGCAAGGGTCAAATCTTTGAAACTTACATGAAATATAAATGTACTGGTAATAAAAAAAGCTATATGGTCTCAATAAAAAAGCGCCTTATAGCCAGTTTATGCTGAAGTTAGTCCTACTGAGTTTATAAGTTTCCAAATATGCACAGAATTGCAGCACCAATGATATGTAAGCATCAAAATCAACACTGCAGAATATCACACAATTTTGAATATACTTATATGAAAACAAGCCAGACTAACAGACCGTAGCACTCTTATACGTAACAACCCTGTCAATAAACTCAAAGCAATTACATCTATGAATAACAGAATGTACAGTACATCATAATCCAAATGGTACCCTTTCATTTTAAAGGCAAAGCATTTTACTTCTATATAGAGCTTAGGGAATCTCTAAAATTTGTAGAAGAAACTCTAAACTGGTTTTTTTTTTTAAAGTTTCAAAGTGTGACAAAATAACATAGGTAGGACTAAATCTGGATTTGTAATCATTGCAATGACAATTTATCCGAGACATTATGAGCTTATTTCCCCCCCCCAAATCAACACAATTTATTCCACCACCACCTTAACTCAATAAACAGCAATCCTTATAAATGTCAAGAATGTCTGTTTAAACTCAAAAGATAAAGCACTTGTCTTCCTTGTACCGTAACTGTTAAGCTGCCAATTTGTAGCTTACAAAAGCAAAACCAGAAGTTTTCCTGTATAATTCCGGGGCTATGCCTCTAGGTCTCTATGCAACTGATAAACACATCTAATGAGTCAGAAACATTCAGGCGTATTTTCAAGCCATGTGTACAACTTGTCTTCAGTGACCAGAAAATAAAGGTAATTTGCTTTCCTTCATTTGTGGCATTTTTTTTCCTTCTTCAAAAGAGCACCTAAGCACACTCCCGGTTTAACATATGTAACAGAGAATGAGTCAACACAAGGAAGGAGAAAATTAGAAGAATCAACTTAAAGGCCACTTTCGTCACACACAAGCCCTAAATCCAACCAGTCACAAAGCGAATCACACTCGCTAGAGTTAAAAGGAGGGAGGGGAGTTCACTGTTGGATCCTCCTCAACTTTAAGAGGTAAAACCCAAGAATTAGAGCTCACCCACGCAGTTTATTCCAGTGGAGGGGGGGGGGGGAGAGAATGATTTAAATAAATAAAGAAACGCACACTGACAAGAACAGAAATCAACATACCCACGCCGTCTTTTGGCACATCCAACCCGAATTCAAAAACTTAATTTTACAAACCGAAGGAAATCAGCCTCCGCCTGTTGCGGGTTGCGTTGCCTACCACCACTATCCGGAAAGCTGTTAGACGGCTCAACCACACAAAAGGCCAATGGCTATTAAGAAAGGGGGGTGGGAAAAAAAGGTCCTGAAGGAGCCCAACTTATGAAGCTCCTCCCCGATTCTCCCACAGGGAAAGCGGGCGTCTAGCAACCAAGGCAGCCGTTCGCCAGGCATCTGAGGCTGCTCCCGGGTCGCTGGAATGTCGGCACGCCTCCCGCCCGCCGCAGCCTTCCCTGGTGGGTGGAGAAAACGCCCGGACAATTACAGGCGATGGCGAAGACTTGGGGGGGGGGGCGGTGGGGAGGGAGACACCGAAGTCCCAATCTATAGAGTTCCTGCGGCTCCCTCCGAGTCCTGCCCGCGAGAGCAGCGCGTGTGGACGCCAGGAAAAACAAACACGTGGTGCCTGTGGCGCGTTCTCATTCCTTTCTCTCTCCAGCGGAGCTGCTTTCCAGGACTTCTTGAGTCACGATCAACCGTTCGCCGTCTTGAGTTTTCGGAAACGTTTTCCGCTCGACGCGGCAATAATGGTCCCAAATAAACTTTTTTTCTTGTATTTATTTAAGATCCCAAGCCGGACCTTTCTGAAGTTTTCGTTTTAATACTTCCGCCCAATCTTAAGAACTTAACACTAGAAAGAGTCACAACCACTTGTTAAGCGGTGGGGGAGGTTAGCAGGCTTCGCTCCAGCGATTCTCCAACGCCCTAAACATATTGGAATGGGTATTTCAGGATTTTTTTTTCCCAATGACTTTTCTAATTCACAGCTCATGGATGCCAAAATAGCAGGAAAATATAAAACAAGGGTATAAACTGAAATCCAGCAAACGCCTATTAAAAAGTCTTAACGATAACATTGTAACTCCCATGATTCCCAGGCACTTAGAGGTGTATTTTTATAGCCTCTTAAGAGGCATCCCTCTGGACTTAAAATATTGTTAGCATGTCCAATATTGAAATGCACATAGTCCTCAACTTACAACAGTTTGTTTAGTGACCATTCGAAGTTAACAGCGTCACTGAAAAAAGTGACTTATGACCGTTTTTTCACATGACTGTTGCAGTATCCACATGGTCACTTGATCAAAATTCTGCTGCTTGGCAACCAGACTCATATTTATGAAGGGTGCAGTATCCCGGGAACATGTGATCACCTTTTGCAACTTTCTGACAAGCAAAATCAGTGGGGAAGCCAGAGTCACTTAACAAACATGTTACTAACTTAACTGCAGTGATTCACTTAATAACTGTGGCAAGAAAAGTCGTAAAATGGGGCAAAACTCACTTAACAGATGTCTCACTTAGAAATGTGGGGGTCCATTGTGGTCGTAAGTCGAGGACTACCTGTAGTGGCATAGTTGGTGATCTAGGGACTGTTATAGCGGTCTTGTTAAAAAAAATAGTTGCTATTTTCAGCTACATAATCTTGGTTATAATCTTTATTCTGTAAATAATATACAAACTTTGGTTATTGTACACACAGCTACTGAGTATGTTTTCATGTTGTTCATTCCTCTCTATTAAATTAATAGGCCTATGTGAATTTTGTTTTCCCACATCATGAGGCCATTTGTCAAGTACTGAAGCCTAGCTGAGATGGATGAACTCAGGGCAGACCTAAAGAAGTTCAAATTGTCACCTAGCTCCAAATCAACTTGTTATGAGGCTGGGCCAGTCATTGCTTCTTTGTCCAACCCACCTCTCAATCACAGAGAATGCAGTGCATGCCATCACTATCAGAAGAAAAATCTATGTGCATGAAAACATCCATTTCTAAGGAAACAATCACAGAAGTTGAATGTATATATCTTCTAACATATGGTCTTCTTATGCATATCTTTTAATTCAGCACTAGTGGCTGAGTTCACAAGCCGTGATTTGCACTTCACAGCAAAACAGAAGCAAATAACCTACCATGTAGCTCATCATAATATGAACCAAATAAATAAAATCACACAAAAGGCTCTAGCTTAGCTAGTTGTAATCTCCCATCATCTAGCATGGAAAAAAAAACCAACAGATACAATTTTGTTTTTCAACAAAATGAATAAAGATGTGTAGGCACGTTAGGCAATTATTAGCTAACAGTAAGAATTTTGAGCTATATGCCTTTAAAGTTTTACTTATCAATATGTACAATTTGTTGTTTGGAGCCAAAATATGATAAACTTTGAAGCACTAATCAAAGGGGATACACATGCATGCCAGATGGTACACGATGCACTAAAAAGGATTTGGGCAAAGGAAAAACTGTTCATCAGGACTGAAGTATGCTCTTTTCTACATATGATTTTTCATGTCGGGGAACTATGTAAAAAAAGTATAACAGTGAAATGGAATAAATGACAACATTGCAAATTTCTCCTTGTTCTCCAAATGCTTTGATCAGTAAAGCATTTAAAAGAATGACTCTGATTTGAGAAGAGATCTGTTGATTACCAAATTCAATACACCAACTTATCCTAGCATTTTAAATGAACAGCATTTTTTCTTTCTGAAACGGCTACCACAATATTACCCTTCAGAGGATAGAGCTCTATAGAGCAGCAGCCCCCAACCTCTTGGGCACCGGGAACCAGTTTTCCATGGACCAGAGGGGGCGTGGTTTCGCATGCTGCCTGCATCCTACAGATGGGGCTTGTTTGCGCGGCCCAGTTTCTGGCATGCCAGGGCCCAGTGACAGACCATGGACTGGGGGTTGGGGACCGCCACTTTAGAGAACCTGTATTTGAATGGAATACATTCCTAGCTGTCTGTTTTGCTCCAGGTAAAAGAAAATCTGTTCTGAATCACATTGTCCCCATATTGTCAAGCCAAATAAAACATACAATCTTCCTATACTACAAAACAATATTGCTAATACTGTTGTTCTTCCCTAACATACATACAGAAATACATACATACATATGCTATGACACAATTTAGACTAAATTCAATGGGATTAAATTCCATAATGCGTGTGCAAAGGATTATAGCCCAACTATCCATGTTTCCCTGAAAATAAGACCGGGTCTTATATTAATTTTTGCTCCAAAAGACGCATTAGGGCTTATTTTCCGGTTGAGTCTTATTTTCGGGAAAACATAGTATTAAACGCATTTGTCTGACTGGCGATCTTAACTGGGGCTTATTTTGGGGGTAAGTCTTATATTACGAGCATCCTGAAAAGTCATGCTAGAGCTTATCCGGTTGGATCTTATTTTCAGGGAAACACAGTACATATTTATGTTACAGTATAAATATTGTAGCCAATATTTATTTTGTTACTATTGCTTATTCATCTGTTTTATTTCTACTATCAAACCTGATATTGTAAGGTATTCATGACACATGTTTTTCATTATGCTATGAAGCAACAATGTATATTGTTGATATATAGAATGAGAATATAAGAATGAAAGAAGGCAAAACTCAGTATTGTTTCTCCCAGTTTTACCTCAGCATTTCAGGATTTTTTTTATTGTTTTATTCTATATTTTCTTTTAAAAAATAAGCAATACCCAAATTTAAAAATGCAGTGAAAATGGGAAGTCTAAAAATGGTTTATGATCACGTTTAGTCTGATTTGTTGATCTTGAACCAAGACCAAGGTGTATTATGGTTGGATTTATGATATTATCTACATATGGCTGAGATAAAGGCTTTTTACCACAAACTCTCAGTTTTTGGTAAGGCACACTGGTGCTATCTAAAGTATCTCGAAAGTTAATCTCATGATGACAGCAGTGAATTGATGATTTTCCCCAAAAGCCTCTCCTACACTCTCCTTCTGTTTCATACAATGGTCCAAGTGAAAACTAGTTGGATCTTTATCATCAACCACAAAGTAATTATGAAGTACATTCAGGTACAAAGTAATCTCTGACTTGCTTGCTAGATTTAGCATATCAGACACAGATATAATCACTCAGAAGCTGGCTTACATATCCTAGAGATAAATGCTCAAAAAGAAAGGAACTAAAAAGAAGGAGCAAAACAATTCCAGTTAGCATCAGCCAATTGGGGACTGATCTCTCTCCAACTATTCTCTCCACAACAACCTCTGAGCAGGTGCTGAAGCAATGAAGGTAATAAGTAACTTGCTTAGTTAGCTGGTAGCTCTTGTCATGATTGTTGGGCCGCTCATTGTTTTAACGCATCCCTTTTCCAAATAACTTCTAGAAATTTGACTTTAATGATTTTCTAAGGCATTTCTCATTGAAACTTCTTCCATATGCAAGACTGCACAGTTCAGCAATTACCCTTTGTGTTTCAGGATTGGTATCACTTTGTTAAGATCTTTATACCCAGACTTTAAGCAGGAAATTGTGTTGTATCTTATCTATTTTTCTTAGGTCTGGGCTGAGGGAAATAGCTCTTGATAGAAGGGCTAAAAATACCCCAACAGAACAGACAAGGAGTATTGGGAAGCTCAGCTGTGTAGAGTTAGTAATTCTGATAGGAAGGAGTCCTTCAGAAATATAAGTGATTTCAGCATTTTTGTCCAGACAGCAAACACATTTTTTCTTAATATTTGATAAGTTCTCTTGCTTGGAATAAAGTGTGACATGATCCTACCTATGCCTCTCGTATTCCTTTGCCAATTTTACTTTCTTAGATATTTTCAATTTCCCCCAAGACCTGAGATTCTAATGGCATCCATCCAGTCTTAATTTTTCTGAGACTAATCAAGGCCTATTAGAACCTGTCACTTGCTATTAATATACTCTCAACTAGTCATGCCTAATTTGGGGGAAATCACACCTGAAAACCAGTGAGTTATCATTAATCTTTTATATTAATGAACATTTTGTTTGTAATAACAGCTGTGAAATTTATAACTGGCTGGCCAGCCCTATCTTGCTAATACTTTCAGAAACAAATATAGCGTTCAATGCATACTTTGGAAGCTATTCTTAGCCATGGCATTTCTAGCAAGAGTGAATGCCTCACACTGTTATCACAATAATGAATTCCTCATATCTTGTATAATGATTAAATGTTTGAAACTTGAAAAATATTTTATTGATAATCTGGTATATCACATGTATAGAGAGGAAGCAATTTAAATGAAGGCACCATATCAATATCTCTTGTGTCAGCTGGATTGCTACATGATGAAGTAGTATAAAATGAGTATACTGTATTAGTCTGATATTTGTGGAAGTGATAATGCTCATATAATTGTTTGCAGGAAGAAGTAACAACTAGAAACTCCAGTGTTAAAATGAACGGTTTTACATGCAAGAAAAAGAGACAAAGTAGTATACTGTGCATTGACGTAAATCCAATTGAGCAGGCACACATAGAACTGAACAGTTGATTGTATTGAAGTGCCCTTTCCACAATGAATTTCTACTTATAATCATTCAGTTGACATCATGCTTTTGTGGATATTATCATCAAAAACAAGATGTCTTGGAATTTTCGATTGTACACTGAAATACACTGAGGATTCAGTATCTCCTTATCACATGTATACAGAAGAAAAATCATAAATGTGAAATTCACTTCAAAACCTTGATGTCAGTATATATACAAATCTGGCCACAAGTTTATCAAAATAACAACTTTCTCACATATCTCATATATCTGTTTGAAGTAATATGTAAAAGTGATCAAAGGGCAAAAAAACAAGATTTGTTCACTTACAATCAAGATGCTTTAGATTTGTCCCACAAAAAGCAAAGTAATAAAAAGCAGATTAAAACATGAGTGGAAAACAAAGCAAAAAGCTGAAATAACCATTTGCAAATGATTGTATCTTTTTTTTACTATCTAGGCAACAAAAAACAATGACAAAAACTAACATGTAGAAAATTTGTAACTTGTTGCTATACAGTGGATATAAAAAGTCTATACCCCATTTTGTACATTTCTTACTTTTATTTTTCCCCTTAAAAGATTTCAGTTTGTTTTTCAATTGAACTGTACATATGTGTTATATTAAAAATGGAAAAAAATTCCCAAATGATTTATCTTGGTCTGATTTTTTTTTACATCTTAAAAAACTGGCATTTTACCATGGGCGTATGAACATTTTATATCCACTGTAAATGCAGATTAAAGCAATACCAGTACTGTGATTCCATAATTAATTGCTATTAGTTATTTACTATCCAAATAAATTATGTGGAACACCAAGTGATATCACTGACTAAACATGTACAAAATTACAACTACATTTTAACAGAAGCTCCCAAGGATATAAAAAGAAATTAAGAGCACTATCCACATTATGTTTTAAAGATGTGAAAATATTTCACATTCACACCCAAAGAGACTTAATAATATACAAATTGGTTCACAAACAGATCACTGAATAGTAGTACCCTAGAAGCAAGCTGTATGGGCTATTCCTGTTCCTTGCACTACTCTACATCATCTTCCCCCACTACTAAAAGCGTAAGATTCATATTTCTCCAAATAATAGCATCTATGCTCAGTAGCATCGTATGGTCAATCTAGTTTCTTAAGAACCGCCTAATACCATATCAAGAGATTTGTTCAGGACCTCATAATTAGAAGTAATCAAAAACATGGCCTTTTAAGTTAGCGAACCTTCATTTAAAATTATCTCCTGAGGTCTGATTTTCTTTTCAGTACTTTTTATTAACTAATGTCTTTTAGATACTGATCATTGCTCCACTAATTAAATTTAATAACTTGATATTATGCAAGACAATGCATAGTTAAATAAACACTGAATGCTATAATGCATTGGAAAATTTTCATCTGACATACCAGCTTCAGCACAATAACTAGTATCATGTTCTGTTAATGAGTGCAATTTCACATGAGAACATTTCCAAGGAGGCTTAAAGTCATGAAACTCCTTTTGAAAATATCTATATTTTGCTCTCTTCCTATTTGATTTTATATTTATAAACCTTTTCATAAATGTTAAGGTTCATTGTAAGGCTCAGCCAGCAATAAGCTTTTATAATCTACAGTTCCAGTAGATAGAAATAATTTTGCTCATCATAGCTGTGGTAAAATCAATCCTTATCAGTGAGAAGAACATCCCAGTTCTTAGAAAGACAGTAAAAAAAGAAAATGACTATCTCCTAATGTGGGCTGAGATAGATGCAGTTGTATGCTGGGAAATAGTTCAGTCACTGGGACTCTTGTAACTCTATCCCTTTTAATAAAGCTTGCTAAGAGATTCTGTGAATCGTGTTTGGAAAAGAAATTAGTTTGGTTTTATGCTGAAACCACTAACAACATTAGTTTGTATTTATTTTATTCGCTTATTTTAAATTATTATATTCTCCCCTCTTGCTATCTTATATGCAAGGCTGTAACCCTGGGTGGCTCACAAAACAATAATAAAACATTAAAATCTATAAAAACCACAACAAAAATACCTGGCATCCAAATGACGGCAACTGCCCCCCCTACATCCACCTTCAGTTTGTACTGGATTCCTGCCTTACTGTAGCAACAGCACTTAGACTTATATAGCGCTTCACAGTGCTTTACAGCCATCTCTAAGCGGTTTACAGAGTCACCAAATTGCCTCCAACAATCTGGGTCCTCATTTTACCGACCTTTGAAGGATGGAAGGCTGAGTCACCCTTCAGCTGGTGAGAACAGAACCGCCGAACTGCTGGCAGCCGGCAGTCAGCAGAAGTAGCCTGCAGTACTGCATTCTAACCACTGTGCCACCATAGCTCATATTTACTGTACCCCAACTCTTGAAGGAAAAGACTGCTCTTCAAGGACTTGCAGAAATCAAGGGATGGGTGCTGCCAGATCTCAAGGAAACATATGTTACACAGGGTAGGCACATTTCCTAGATCCCATAAAGTAGCAGCATTTAAAGGAAGGGATCTAGAGTGCATTCACTTGATCAGATTTGACAGAATGGGCAGAAATGTTCTGGGAGAAGCAGTTTGCAAATAACCTGGCCCCATGCCATTCAGCTTTAAAGATGATAACCAGCATCTTGAACTGCTCTCAGAAAGGAACTGGAAGACAGTGCTGATTGCATATCAGTAGTGTAATATAGGCAAACTGTGGAACACCCAGAACTATGTGCTCTGCTGCATTCTTAACCAGTTGGAGTTAACGGATGGTTTTCAATGGCAGCACCATGTAGAGCACATTGTAGTAGTCCAATCAGAATGTGAATGTGAATGACTGTAAACAAGTTCTCCTGGTCCAGGAATGGATACACTTGACAAGTAAGACAAATCTGAATGAAGGCCCTTCTAGCCACAGCTACCACCGACTGCTTGAGCAAAAGCTGCAAATCCATAAGAATCCCAGGTTGTGTACCAGCTTTGTTTGGGGAAATGCTATCTTGACTGTAGTCAAAGATACTCAATGTTTTCTGTGGATATGGATTGCCGCATAGGTGTCATACGAATTAAGATTGGACAATTTGAACTAATATAGTCTTACACAAGCTGCAGTTCTACAATCTACAAATGAAAGTAACTTACCTATATATCCCCTTTTCAACATTGCAAGTTTGATGCAGCTTACAATTTAAAAAAAATTCTTATAAGTTAGGGAAAAGAAATAAGGAAAACTGCACCAAAGCTGTATATTAGGAGAAATGTGCACTTAGAACAATTAATCAGTGGAAGGGCTTGCCTTCAGAAATTGTGGGAGCTCCATCGCTGTTTTTAAGGTTTTTAAGAAGAGATTGTTTGTCTGAAATGGTATAGGGACTCCTGTTTGAGTAGGGGGTTGGATTAGATGACCTCCAAGGTCCCTTCCAACTCTGTTATTTTGTTCAAAATGTCAAAGTTGTTGAAAGTCAGGTGCCATACATTTTTTTTACATGACTACAAACTGATGTGGAACTGAATTGGAATGAATTTAAAACCCAAGAAATTGAAATTGAATTCAATAGCATCAACAAAGAGGTAAGAACTTCCAAAAATTGTACATATTGTACAACTTTGCAACAATGATACCTCTATGATATATGAATATTCTTAAAATGGGCTATATGAAGCACAAAAGCATGGGATAGGAAGTTTAATATATATTCATTTCTTCTTCTTTAATTATAGAACCATATACTCAAGTCTGTACACATTCTGCTAATTACCTTGGAAAGCCCCAAGTTCTGGAATTTGTTTTTCACATTATTCCGTGTAGGCAAGATGTATTTATCTACAGGCATGCTGCTAAATAAAGTTTACAGTTCTGTAAAAGACAGCAGCTGCTACCACTTGGGATAAATACTCAGACAGGAGAAACAGGTGATAAGAAATTCTTCAAGCTTATGCACCTATGAAGCAATAGAGTTACCAGCACTACCAGCTGCTCAAGACACTACCTTGTTTGCCACAGGTACAAAATTAATATCATGCATTATTTTTTTAAAACATATGCACAATCCACCCCCAATTCTCTGAGCAGATATAAAATCGATATTATTCAAAAAGGAAATTCCTCTTTTCTAATAAGATGGTGAAAAAAAACAAAGGTAGAAGAATGCACAAATCTCTGAACTAAACACCTTCTAAAGAGAATCAGATGCTTCAAAAGACATAATTTCTCTTAAATGAACCAAAACCCCAAAGTCATTCCCATTTCCTCATGAAGAGGGACAGCTTTTTCTTTCAAAGAAGAAGAAGAAAGCACAAGGGCACTATATTTTTATCACAGTTAAATTATGGGCTTAGTGCACAATATAAGCATACAGATTTGAGGATTATTGACTTGCTACTTAAATTTCCTAACTCAGAATTGAATCTTGCAGATTTTCACGCAAGCTTAGACCTTAACAATAAAACTCTTTTGTGAATATTATCAGGAAGGCAGATTTGGGTTTAACAAATTATGCCAGATCAGAGATTGTCACTCAGAGAATAAATTATTAATGGAGGCTGCAAGTTAACCAAATAGGTTTTAAATTTGACCATTCATCTTAAATGGTTCAGCTGATGTCAATCTGAAGGATAAACAGACTTTTTTGGGCAGAGGAAACACAGAAACAATATAACTGTATGATAGAATCTTCTATTGACCATCACCAATATTACAGATATTAAGGTCTTTTCCCACTTAGATAGTGATTATTCTTCCCTTATTTCGGGTCTCTGTTATTTTGGGATGCAGGCAGGAGAATAAAGGCAATGTGGCAGCTATTACCACTTCCTAAACAAGAGGATCAAATGAATCCAATAAGATTGCTTCCCAGTTTTTTAAATCTCCCATAGCTACCCAATATAAATATTCTTTATACAATCTGGCACTAAACAAGAATTTTATATACCTATCAATGGACAAATATTTTCATTCAGGAATTTTTAAAAGCTAATTCTATACTTAGTTGGAATTCAAATTTGAAATCTTTGACAAAGAATACATAAAAAACCAAGACCAAATTAGAAGATTCTAATGCTTAGAAGAATCAAATCTATCACATATAAAACTTCTAACGTAATTAAGTCAGCAACTATTGTGGAAATAATAATGTTCCTGCTGCAATTAGGCTATTCAGATTTAATACAGTACACAAATCTACACCCATAGTTTAGGAACAATGCTTTGCCTCTCAATTGTGTATAGAATGCAATCTTGATGTTGATGCTCAGTTGAATATCAATAGAGACATGTATAATGATCAGTTGATTGAATGTTGGTTAAAATTACTTGGGAGAGGGAGAGAGCCTTAATTTATTGATTATAACTGAAGCACTGTTTCCTCGTGGAAAGAAAGAGCAAAGCCTCAGATCTGGCTCAGTTCTATTTTCCTCATGTATACTTACGAGGCTTAATGGCATCTTTGCTTCTGGGAAGATATATAGCAACATTCTCTTCCAAGATCAAACTTGCCCTCATGGGGAAGATGCAGTGGAAATTAAATCATTGCCAATTTGTTGAGCTATCAATTCTACCATCTGTGATACTCAGAACCAATATCTGTCCTTCTTATTTATCACCTTGCTCTATGGAGGTGAATGCAGTTTTTCTATTAAGGCACCATTCCTTAGAAATCACAAAGTATTGCAAAAATTTGTTCAGCCATGATGGCTGTATGAAAACTCTTGAGTTAAATAGGATATTATAGGTCATTTTCATGTTAGAAAGCAATTTATTTTACCTACACGACTTATTGCATTATTATATGGAAGTTGATCTATTACAATGAATAAACACTAATGGCTATTTGGGGGCCTGTTAATTTAGGCCCTGGTTTAAAAATGGACACACACTCAAACATGACAACTTTGACTATTATTTTTATCTATCATACTAAAATAAAACAGAAAAGATTAATTTTTAGTCAGAAATCTAGACTTCAGATCTATCTGGGAAAAGTAGGGCCAAGTTTCTTCTGACAAGGATATTGTGTCTTCAATAGCTGCTGTTTGCATGTGAGGCAATCTTATTGCATCTTATGAGTATCGTAAAAAACTTTACCATGTCTTTGTATGCAAGTTAACTACCCAAGCAGAGAAAAATCCTAACAATTAAAAGTAGGGAAATATAATACAATACAAATCAAACAAACCAGATACAACAATATGACAGTAAAGGTGTGTTCCTCATGAAACTATAGTTTTTTCAAGCATTGCTGGAGAATAATTATTTAACAAGATTAAAAAGTTGGAGCCATTGGTGACCCATATCCAGTGTTCTCATTACCTTCTGATATCGACTGTTATTATTACTGTTATTATTACTTGTTTATTAGCTTAATGTCACACATATAGTATATTCATGTCAGTGACTTTAATCTACAATAAGATCCATGGTCAGCATCTTTTGATGTATTGCCTCCATATGATCCGCAGTATTCCAATATTGGCAATTTGATTTAAATATTAAAATATTCTAAATTCATTTTGAACAGATTTAATTAATTTTGAAAGAACTGAAAAAGTACATCTGTCAAAATATATCATATCAGAACTGCTTACTCATGTAAACTGTATATCCTAACTCTGGTGATTTGATATAGATGAGTTCTCATCCTCATTTAATTTTTATGTGATGCTTATTTAATGTATATTATTTACATATGTCATTCTGAACTCATTTTTCTGCTTTTGTTCCAATATTATGACATCCTTTTGCCTGATTTGTATCGCAGTTTTATATTCATGACACTTGATCACAGTCCCAAAAGTTTATATAAATTAGTATATCACTCAAAAGTTGCATCATATTCTACTGGAAATAGTTTGTCCCTAGACAAATAAGACCTGCTACATTTCATACGCTAAATAAATAAATAATTAAGATAATTTACCTCATCCAATGCTGAGTCCAAATACTAGTTCCCTGGCTCAGTCTTGGTAAATGATGGATACAATAAAGCAGTTTTCTTCCACTTATTATTTTGCAATTTTAGTATTAAAAATCTATCAATGTTGCAATTGGTTTGTAATGTTGAGCTGTGTTTCATGGAGTACACTTAGCTATGTTTTGCTTAACTATAATTTATCAACTAAACCACAATCGGCTGGATTTCCACCACATAGGTTGCCATAAAATGGTTTGTTTTATTTTGGTTTAGAGTGTTATGTGAATCTAAATGCTCAAGTGTTCAAATCTTTTTCATAAAGAAATTATTTAAAGAGCCTCCCCCCTGCAGGTCCCGAATCCCCAAGCATCCAGAACAATTAGTGTTTTTCTCTGAACCCTTGGCTAAAGTTCATTGGCAGCTACGCTGGAGTGCCCCTTTCAGGTACAGCAAGAAGAGATTGGGAAAGGTTATGACAAGACTAGTTAATGCAGAAGGAAGCCTGTGGGCTCAAATATGATACTAATTCAGAGAAAACATTCCCTCAGATTCAAAGTTAAGATCAGGAATACCCTAAAAGATATACTTCAAATAATTTTAAAAGTTTGCTACATCCTGGAACGAGTCATTGGTGCAAGTCTAATTAGAAAATTTCTTTAAAATAGTTTTAGTGTTAGATATTAATTTAAGTTTTCTCCCATTTGATCCATGACCCTTTGAATTTGAGAAGAAGAACTGAAATAATGACTAGATTCATGAACAATATAAGACGAAAAGGTAGTTTGCCGAAAGAACCCAACCAAAATATGGCTATTTTACAGTTTGTTGTATGGACCCAGTAGGCAATGATATGGTTAAAAATTGGAAAAAAAAACGTGGATATAAACACTAGAGAACAGGTCTGTAGTATTCTTAATTTGTTCCTCGGCTGTGAAATATTAACAATTCAGTTGCTTTCTCTGTGAGAGAATGATCTTGAACATGCTACATAAAAAAGCAACTTATAGCCATATACATTTGCTAAATAAACCTGCAAACCTCAGATCCCACACATCTGTATACCAACGGTATGCCATATAAATTAAGATCTCAATCAAATCTCATTGGAAATTCTGAAATAATATGAGATATAAAAATGAACATTTTGGAATACCAGGGAACATTGGAAAAGAATTTTGAGTAATTTAGATGAATTATACTCTAGCAGTCAGAGATATTCCAAGTTAACTTTTTCTTTATATATAAGATCTTGTATTAATAAACACAGCTAAAGCAGACCTATCTGATTATAGCTACTAGAATATGACTGACAACTGAGAGATTCTAATGATATACATTTTTAATCCTAAATTGTATATCCAGAAATAAGATCCTTGACTTCAGTGAAGCATATTTTTTTTAGGGTGGTGGTATTCCTTTGAGTCAGAATTTACTTTACATATTGCCTGGACCAGACCCTGCAGTTTTCTTGGCAAGGTTTTTCAAAAGTGATTTGCTATTGCCTCCTTCCTAGAGTTGAAAGAAAGTAACTGACCCAAGCTCATCCAACTGGCTTTGTGTAACTAGAACTCATGGTTTCTAGCCTGTTGCCTTAATGGTTGTATACTGAAGCTTAGTGTATATTGAATTATAGCCTAAGTGTTAGCACTCAGAAAAACCTGACATTTGTACAGCTCTAAGGCTGTAAAAAGTGGCATTACTTCCTTAAAATCCAGTATTTTCATTAATTTCGGGTGAAGAATTAAGGGGCTCTTTCTAAGTAGGCCGTCCCTGCTGCAAGATAAAACATGCTAAACAAAGTTCAATTCAATTTTAAAAAAATGCTTGATCCATCCTCCCTAATTGCTATCTTGCTTGAACATCAATATACTGAATTCTTTTTACAGTTAATTTTAAATTAAATACCTTTCAGGGGGTAATTCTTCCATTGCCATGTCTTCAAGCAAACTAGGAAAGCTTTGCTCCATTTCTGAATCTGAAAAAGGTGCCATTATTTCCTGGATATCTTGAAAACCTAAAGGTTCTTCTTTGGGTTGATTTAAATAAGCCATATCCACATCTGTCCATACAGTTTGTTCCATCCCCTGAAGGGTTTCTGAATGCCTCTTTACATCAGGTGATTGAATGTCTATGCTGGCTTGCAAAACTGCATCACAGTTGTTGGTGATTAGCATGCTTGTAGTATCTGCTTTAGGAATATCAGTAGAAAAACCTGGTCCTTCTGGTGTGCTCAAATTGAAGTCATTTGTTTTTTCTATACAACTCTCTTGAACACTGCTGGATCCCAATTTGGACTCAACAGGACTTACTTCATTTTTAAAATAAGTAATTAGCTTATGTTCTGCTGTGTCCTGTCTCTTCTCTTCCTCTATGGACCAGTTATTGCTATTTATGGCATTCAGTACTGTAACAGCTTGGTTCTGTAATGTATGTTCATTGGAAAAATTAGGATTTTCATCAAGTAATATCCTGGACTGATCTGTTTGTTCTTTATGAGCATCAAGATCATCTCTAAGAAATGAGAGTGTTGAAATCTTGGCTAGCTCAGTACTGTTGTCACCATTTCCCTTGTCGATGTTTTTATTTCCATCATACGTGAACTGTTCTTCAGGTTCATCTGTTTCAAAGTTACACAGATTAATTAAGTTACCTTCCTTTACTTCAGCAGCAGCAGCAGCTGTGTCATCAAAATCTGGAACAACTCCAGGAATTATTAAAAATTCTTCATTTTTAGGAGAAAATGGCAGATTCTCCATTTCTTGGTTTCTGGAACTTCTAGATTGAAATTCTACTTTTTCTGTGCTCACTTGATTCTCAGCAGTATCACTGCTTAAAGAGCAAAGGTGATCATGAAACTCTGCATTTATTTCATGACTGCATAAGCCATCCGCTTTAACTAACTTGGGGAAAGTTGCAAGAGAGTTTTGGTTTAAGCAATGTTTGTCGATAGGGATCTTTTCTGAAAAGGCACTTGGCAAATCATATTCCTGACTGTTTGCCAGCATTCCTGTGTGTTCTTGTTCCTGTGCTATTTTCTCTTTAGTGATTTCAGCCTCCAAAGGCAGTGTGCATTTTTTTGTTTTCCAGTCATTCTCTGGGTCTCCATCTGCATTGTTTTTATCAGCTTTTTCCAGTTCCTGCTTAACCTCTATTTCTTTACCTCCTGGACTGACCCTCTCACTCGGGCTCTGTTCAGTGGCAAGGTTAGGCAAATTGGCAGGCAAGGCATTTGGTACTACCTGTTCAAATATTTTGCTAATATGTTTCCTGAAATCAAAAAAGCCAATACTGAATGCCCTGGAAGATGAAATATCTGGTTCTTTTTCAGATATTGCTGCAGGCTGCCTGGGAACATCTACTTCAATCTTGGGAAGGTTAAATTTCTCTATAAAATCACATTTGCTTTCTTCTTGAATGTTACTGTGCTTGTTATCTTCACAACTTATATTTGTTGCAGTGTCTTCCTTACAATTTGCTTGCTTATCGAGTGACGAAAAGTTCAAAAACTTCCTTTCTAAACTTGAAAGGCTGAGTAGAGATTCTGCTGAGCTGTTAAGCTGCTGGGCTTTGAAATGTACATCACTTTTATCCCCTTTTAGTTTAATTGCCGAGATCTCGTCCTGCAGCTTCTTGAAATTAAATGGTGACAAATTTCTTTCAGATTGCCTGATTTCAGAAACATCCTGCATGGTTAAAACATGCTCTTCTGAAAGGAACTCTTGGCTTGGAATGCAAGATCCTTTTCCTGGGACAGCTTCTGAAGGAATATCATCTAAATTCATTACATCTGGTTTCCTTTGATCAGTTGTGCTGTTCTCTACAAAAGCATCATCTAAGTCAATGGGTGTAGCAGCTGCAGTCTGCAGACTGGGAGGGGTATCTAAGACATCTTGACATGCCACAGCTTCTGGCTCACCTTTTTTAAATTCACCATTAGGGCTATGATACATAAAGTCTGCAGGCTGGCAGCTTACTTGGCTGGGCCCCTTATGTAGAAGTGCTGATGTTGAAAGAGGCGTTGGTTCTGCTTGAGAGCTAACAGATAGGATGTCAGTCTTTTCAACAGGGTATGTTTTATGCCAAGCATCACTCAAAGGAACTTCTGGGCTATTAGGTAATCCAGGAGGCTGTTCATCCATTCCTATGTTTTCAGAAGGCAGGAAAGTTAAGTCCCCTTTGCAAGTTACTTGCTCATCCTTCAGAATAGTTTCATTTATTAAACTCAGGTGCTCTTCTATCTCTGTATGTAAACTTTGTTCATCCAATTCTGGTTCTTTGCTTGGTAAGTTAACATCAGTCCCGTTGTCCTTAGAATGTTCACCTACACAGGTTAAACTCTCCTGCAGGGTTTGTGCCTGTTCAGTACTGACACTAGCAGTTTTCTGTGTCACTGGAATAAAGTCTGTAACGTCAGTATTGCTTGTGTATTTGCTGTCTGACAGTTCATCTAAGCCACCCAACTGTTCAACTGTAATAGATTTTTCAGCAAATGCACCCCTCTGGCTTGCTCTTTCCAAAGCCCCATCTGAAAACAGAGAATTAGAAAGGTCTTGCTTTAAGTTGTGTAAGATTTCTTTGCTAAGATGACTTTCTTCCTCCAGTGGGTTTAATATATTTGGCAGGTTGTTGTTTTGTGTGGGGTTTCCCACAAATTCAGAAATATGTGTTAAAGATGCATTTTCATTTGATAGATTATTTGGTTCTGCTTCTGGCCCACCAAGTACTTTTTGGAGCTTGTGTAGTTTGTCTCCAGTTTGTTGTAGTTCACTTTTATCAAGCTCCTCAAGGCCAGTGAACTGGTTTAATTCCAATGGGTGTAGCCTTTCAGGAGATGTCTGGTTAGAGTTCTGTCCCTGGGAACTCGCAACTGCTTGAAGACCATCGGGGTCTGAAATACGCTGTTTGTCTTCACTTGCCTTGCAGATGGTGCCAGAGGGCTTTGAGCTTTTGTCTGACTGCACTTTGGGAGATGTCGTTAAAATGCCCACCATCTGTTGATTTTCCACAGACTCTTTGGGATGAGTTTCCAAAACTTCTTTGGAACCATTGCTCACGAATGGACAATTGTTTGCCTTTAGGCTATTATCACCTAAGTCTCCAAGCTTTAATGGCTGGGGACTGGTTTCTGCTCCAACTGCTGATGCTGAAGGGCTGCCAGAATAATCATGTTTTATACGAGGGTCATTTTCTTCAGTTGCTTGTTCCAGCTGCACTTGCTGTGTGGAGTCCAATTTGATATGCGTTTCTTGTGCCAAAGTTGTGTCAGGTTCTTGTTTTTTCATCCCTGTTTTGCATTCCTCCTGTCTAGCTTCATTACCTTCATTCTTCCCCACAGCACTGCTTTGTTCAGCAGTAGTCACAGGTACAGAGTTTGGGTCACTGCCAGCTGTTGAGGCACATCTTTTGCTTTCAGAGTGGGATTCATCCTCTAGAATGTTTGTTTTCTCAGTTGCAAGACATTCAGCACTTCTGGCCTGTTCATTTAAGCTGTGGAACTCAAGTTCTGTTTTAGATACTGCAATTATTTCTGCATTTGAGGCATTATCCTCTGAATTTATTTCATCCATCAACTGGTCTTCCAATTCTGATTTGGTTTTTTGAGCAAATGGCTGTTCCCAGGATTCCTCTTTTTTATTTTGCATAATATCATTGTCTTCAGAATGCAGAGACAGTGAGCCATCTGCAACCTCATTCTTTTTATTAACTGGAAAGCAGAGCTGAATATCTTCTACACTGGAATTTAAAAGATCACAAGTCTGCAAGTTGTCTTTTCCTTGTAAAAGTAATTGTTCAGAAGACTCAAGACTGGCTACTTTTTTTTCATTTATGGTTGTGTTTTTTTGCTCCAAGTTCTCAATTAATTCTGGTGAATGATCACTGAGTATATTCAGATTACATACGGAACTGAGGTTCTTTTCTAAAATGTTGCCACTGATATTGGTTTCTAAACCACTTACTTGAGAACTCCAATAATCATCCAAGGCAGCATCTGGACCGATCTGTCTTGAATTCATATCAAAACTGAGTGGTGTCTCTTGGGGGCAGTTTATATCTTCATGTATAACCTGACTTGAGGATGGGACCTCTTGACATCCATCCTCTTTGTTTCTGGAAGAAACAGCTACTATAGTTTCTTCTTTATTATACTCAGCAAGGTCATTCTCACTCATGAAATCTCTTGTTCTTCTGTCAAGTAACAACAGTCTATCCCCAACAGATTCTTCCTTCACCGTATACATAACATTTTCTGGGTCAGCTAAGGCTGTATTTCCCCTGCTCATAGATTCTGTTTGTGTGATTTCCTTTGTAATCTCTTCTGGTATGTTCTGAGATGCATTTGCTTTTTGCATTTTGTTTTTTATTTCTGGCAACAAGGATGCACCAGAAGGTTCCAAGCTAACTGGTAAATCCACACAATAGAGGTTTGGTTTTGGACTGATGGCCTTTTCTAGCCATTCCTTTTCGGATAAAAAGTCACCAATTGGTTGTTCTGTCGTGGTTAACGGTAACAGGTTTGACGTGTTTGAGGACAAACTGGATACAGTAGGAGGGTCCTCAAGCACCTCAGTATTCTTTTCTGGAAATATTTGGAATTGACTGTCCCCTCTGTTCACTTCACTGTTGCTATCTTCGCTGATGACACCTCTGAACTCAACAATGCTCTGATCAATACCAGATGTACCATATTTATTAATGTCTGAATTTCCTGTTATGAGATTATTTGGAATACAGTTTTCTTTTTTCATTACCAAGTTGTCTACACTATCTGTGTTCAGTCCCACTGGTTTTATTAAAGCCTCTTCCTTGTTACTCTCTTCTAATTTAGTCTCCTGTCTGATTTCTTTAGTGGTGTAAGAATCTCTGCCTTTCTCAGTCTTAGGCAGATGAGCAATGTGTGCCTTCTTTCTTTCAGTCAACAGTTCACTGTGTTGCAATGAATCTAATTCACTGGAATTGCTTTCCTCGGTTTCAGGTTCTGATGTCCAAGTAGAATCTGATGAAGGAATCTGTTCCAAAACAGTATTATTTGGATCTTCCCTATACTGTCTTGTAAAAGTAGTAGCATAATGGTCAGCATCTGTTCCACTGACAAGAGGTACGGTTCTTGTGTCTTTGTCATTCACAATAGCAGGGTATAACACCAAGGCAAGCAAACCTCTAGGGATATTGTCAAGGCTTAGTGCAGTACATTCTTTACCATGCTCAGAAAGCACTGGCATATGTTGACTTTGAGCTTTTCCTTCTTCTTCAGTACATTCTAAGGAATGTCTCTTATGCAGGTTATTCTCCAGCACCGTCATATCTGGATATGCCACAACAGTGTTTTCACTGATTGATTCTCCAGCAGTGTTACTGCAGAGGCCTTCATTATTTAGGCTCACTTCCAATTCAGTCTCCTGTCTGATTTCTTTAGTGGTAAAAGAATCTCTGCCTTTCTCACTCTTAGGCAACAGGTTAATGTGTGTCTTCTCTCCTTCAGTCAACAGTTCACTCTGTTGCAATGAATCTAATTCTCTGGAATTGCTTTCCTCGGTTTCAGATCTTGGTGTCCAAGTAGAATCTAATGAAGGAATCTGCTCAAAAGCAGTATTATTTGGATCTTTCTCATACTCTCTTGCAGAGGTAGTAGCATAACAGTCAGCATCTGTTCCACTGACAAGAGGTACAATTCTGGTGTCTTTATCATTTATAATAGCAGGGTTTGACATCATGGCTGGAAAGCCTTCAGTGCTACTTTCAAAACTTAGTGGGGTGCATCCTTCACCATGCTTAGAAAGCATTGGCATCTGTTGCCTTTGATCTTGTCCTTCTTCTTCAGTGCCTCCCAAGGAATCTCCCTCGTGCAGGTTGTTCTGCAGTGCCATCACATCTGGTTGTGCCACAACAGTGTTTTCACTGGTTGATTCTTCATTATTTAGGCTGCCAACAATGGAAACATTTATTCATTTCAATTTGGCAATAAATTCCACATCACAGAAGTTTCAAAGCCATGCATGCACATGCACTGAAAAGCTATCTGTTTGATTTCATGAGGCAAGAAGTCAGAGACATCAATGATATAAAATTTCTGCAAGAGAATCATTAGATGCAAATATATTCCTGTAGCATTTATTTATTTATTTGATTTTTATTCCACCTTTATTACTTTGTAAGTAGCTCAAGGAGGTGAACATACATAATACTCCTTCCACCTCCTATTCTCTCCACAACAACAACATTTTGTGCTATTGTATTAGATATTTGAATTTATGGAATTGTCAGTTGGTTCACCTGATGTTCATGATAGACTTAAAATTAATCCTGATTTGAATACAGAATATAGAAAAATTATCAGACCAGAAATGAATTTTAGATGATATAACCACATGTCTCTGGATTTTAAAGCTCTTCCAGTTTTAAGTTTAATTTAGATCATCATTTCCCAGTCTTGTGCTTTTCAAGTATGCAGCAACTGTAACTCCCAAAATTCTCAATGGAAATTCTGGCAAATATAGCTCCAATAGTCCAGAAACACCATTTGGATTTGCGAGATCTAGTTTAGACTTTTATATTGCATCCTTCTGTATGTAATAAATTACAGCTAAAATCCCAATCCAATTTAGTATGGAATAAATGCAATGAATGTAGCAATACTGAATTCTGAACAAATGTGTAGGATGCTTACCAATTCATGATATGCCTTTTTACTCTAAAGACAAATTAAAATACAAAGTATTTTCATGTACTAGAAAGCCTTGCCAAATAACATTCTGATTCTTATTCTACATGTTTCTCTGACTTATTCAGTTCCAATGAAACAGCCTTAAGCTGCTACTATTTCCATAATTTGATAACCATTTTCTGTTTTCCGCCTAACTTGAGTGATCTCCCTTCTTAAATTGAAACTGATCGGTTGTTTCTTGGTACTTCACATCATTGTTCTTCCCAGTTAGCAGATCTTGCCTGCAAAAATGCAGATGATCATTAGAGGGCAGCAAAGCTCAGGGTAATATTTTGCTGCAGTCTTGAGGTCTGGATTGTTGCAGTCCAGATCTGGTAGGCCTATATTTGCTGTCAGAAACTTCCATCTTGACTTTCTCAGGATCTGACCTCGCCATACTTGCTTTATGCCCAACTGTTTTATGAGTGCTGATGCATTTCAGTAGTTGGGAATGCAAACTATGTACTACTGTAGCACTTTCACTAGAAAAATGGAGAATACTGCATTCTTCCTAGATAACAATCAAGTTCAGGTTCAAGCAAGTTACAAGACATCAGATTGAATATAGATTACCAACACTGTAAGATAACTCACTAGGAATTCAATAAAGCTTCTCTCTTCACTGCCTTCCTAGAATTCAAAAATAGAAAAAGCCTTCAAGTAAAGTGGTGGCCACAGTACTTGGCTGGCGATATTCCACTCAATTTAGTAGATTTAAAACTTATAGACTTGATCTATGTTTATCTATAAATCGAAGCAACTCTATATCAGGTACCTGTGATTAGAGTGTACAAGACATGCCTTGGGTGAAGCCCTCAGAACCACTGCAAAAATTAACACTAAATTATAATTATTAATACACATGAAACAATCATATTTACAGTATTTAATTAATATAATTTTAATATAGCTTCTTTCTGTAAGATCCATTTCCTCGTCCTGGTTCCACCTCGTTTTTGCAGCATAACTCATGGCACATCATTGAAAATCAAGAGGAGTCTCCCCCTCCACACTTTATTTTCAATTTACTCTCAATTATTCATACAATCAGGAATCAATTTTTATGACTTTTTTAAAAAAAAATGCCTTTGCTGTTTTTATTTGAAATATATGCTACAGTCAGCCAGGCATTTCATTCTGTGTGCTTCTTACCAATTTTAGATTATTAGAGAATATGTTTAAATATAATGAGGTGCCTCATGAGAACAAACACAAAACAGATTATGCTGCACATAAAGTTTGATTTGCCACGCAAACACGCATTTACTTGCAAATATAGCATACAGGGTTAGGCCTGATGTAATAGCTGGAATGGTGGAAAGAAATTTAGCAATACTTTCAGAATTCCATAAGATGCATTTTACTTTTCTTATACCAGTGTAAGAAACTGAATTGAGCATCGTTTTTTATACTCAGACTGAAGAAACAATAGAATACTAAGAATCATCTGAAGAAATAGAAATATCAACACCATCAGACTTCTAGAGAAGCAATGGAGGACTGAATATTGTTCTGCAGAAAGCAGATGCGAGGGCCAGGAAGAGAAGAGGAGCCACTAAATAGACAGGCTCCCCAAACTTCTCTCAGATCAGGGAGAGGACCAGGTAGCCTGAACAATGAAGAACAAAAAGATAAGAAACCTGGTCAGAAACTTGCAAAATTCGAGCAGCACACTGTCATTCAGAAAACCGAAATCTAATAAACAGTCAAAAACTATGTAAGGGAAACAAGCTTATCTATGGTTGCTTTTAAAAAAAAAACAACCCTCCATAAACAAGATGCAAATCCAAATCCATAAGTACACAGAAAAACAAGGATATTTCCACAAATTAACTATACCTGCTCAGGAGAGGATTCTGGGACCTTAACTCTTCATTTATGTCAATCCCAGCAAAAAGAAGATTATTTGAGGCTAGGGATTGATGGGACTCTCTTTCCTCCAAGTCAGACACTACAGGCCAGTTTCCACTGCCAGAAAAAGAAAAGGGGTTGTAGAAAAAGGAACACATTCACAATTGTTAATACCAAATTTGAAATGGAAAAATCAATTTGGCATGCAGTCAATTTCCCTTAGAATATTATCACGGTAGAGTCAGACATTTGTGATTTGAATCAATGCACTTTTAAGTCTTCCCAGTGCTTTTTTTGTAAAAAAAAAAAAAAGGTGCCGGAACTCTCACATGTCATACAACCCTCCTTGCCTACCCTACAAGGTTCCATCCAAAAAAGGTGCCGGAACTCGGTTCTGGGTGTTCTATGACAAAAAAAGTCCTGAGTCTTCCCATCCTTTTTTTTAAAATCTAGACCTTCACTCTCTTCCCATAGTGATGAAGGTATGGAGTGGGAAATTAATCTGTCCAGCTTCTCATGCTGGACTTGGAATCTTATGACATTTCATAAGTTAGCTTGATTCTTTGGTTCAGTTTGGTAGAAGACTTACAGAGACAGCTTGGTTAGATAGAACTTTTATTGCAGACAAGAATAAATAAATAAATTGGTTGCCTACTGCTAGTGAGAAGATCAAAATTACCTTTATACCACTAGAGGCATAAAAAAATTAAACTTGTGACTTCTTCCTGCCCTTCAAACTGTCAAATATTTGGTACATCCTTTTGGAATTCTTGAGGTAAAATGATTCTTGTATATTTCCATAATAGACATCTCTGATCTGGGAATTGCTGGTTCCTACCTGAGCCCTCAGAGCAGTGTCCCCATAAATGGGCAGCCTTGCTCTTTAGCTGAAAAATCTGCTGACCTTTGCTCTTATGTGCTTCTAGAAATTATTCATTCCCTCCAGTTCACTTTCTGCCTCAAGCCTCCTGCTGAAAGAAGGCCAAGCTTTCCAGGAAGGAAAACTAGCCCAAACCCCCAAACATTGCATGCCTGAAATAAACTCTACAGTAGAGAATGTTCAACCTTAACTAACTGCCACACGGGAAACTAATATATATATACATAAAGGTATATTTTAATAGCAACGTTTGTAGTACCACATAAAGCGGGTCATTATTTTATTCTTTCTTAATTCAAAATAATTAATTCCCTGTTCTTTAATTCCCAGGTACTACATTGGATAAGAACCCTTAGGTCATCATATGCATGTACTGAAATGATATTAAAATCCTATTACATTCTTGTATTGCCCATGAATATAAAAAGGGAGTTAATTGGGTAGAAGTGACTTTTAATTTGTAATGTTACTTGAGTTACTGTGGTAAATTTCCCAGGCAACAACTTCCTGGGCAACAGACAACTTTAAATATGTTATGCCTTCCAATTACTTATTTCACTAACAAAGTAAAAACATCTCCTGCCTACCTTGTATCTTTTGCAGTTAATGAGAAACTATCATCTGGTAATGGTAATGAAACTGCAGAATCTAATGGTAACGTGTCCCAGTCATCTTGGTTGAGTGATTTGTCTCTGCTCTTTTTCCTTGACTTTTTAGTTTTTATTTCTTTCTCAGTACTAAGTGGCTCTGTTGATTTTGGAACTGAAGGGCCCTCCTGGGAAAGGAAAACAAAACATGAGTTTCAGTTAAAAAGCAACCAACCAATAGAATGAATACTTACTTTTTTAATAGCAAAATAAAAATTGTATCCTTTATTAATGTCCTATTTTAATGTTGCTCAAAGACAAATAATGAATAAACAAATAATCGTAAAATAAAAGTCTGGAACTGTGTGTTGTGTGGGAAGATGAACAACTATGTGACGCTCTTAGCTGGCCCTTAGGAATATATCCTTATCTCTTTTTCCAGCCCATTGACCATTTCCTTTTGATCAGGAAATCTATTAGTATGGCAGAGAGGAGAAAAAGCTGTCCTTCAAAATACGTTTTTTAAATACTTCAGAATGAGGGTAACTTGTCAATGGTACTTACATAAGAAGAAATTTGTGGCATTTTAAAAATTATTTTTTAATGTTCTTTTAATGTTCTTGTGTTCATATAACACAAGACTTTCTGTTGTCTTTGTTGTAATAGACTAAACGTTCAATATGTATCATGTTTCATGATAAAAAACATGAAACAATAATCTGTCAGTCTCAAAGAAAGCTTTCAGTTTCAGTATGGTGTTTGTTAGGCCACTGTAATAATAAACTGAAATATTAAGAATCATATGCATACAGAAGATAATGCTTAAACAATATAATAAGTACAGATACTAATCTTATTGGACTCAGTGCTTCTAAATTTTATTTTGAATTATAATTCCCATTGGATTATCCTTTTCATTTAGACTACTGTAGGTTTATGATGTTTCTTCCTAACCATGGACAGCTGAATTAATATACATTTTTGACAGCAGGATATCTGAGGAACATTTGGTTGGAATTTTCCCCTTTCAATATAGCTTATTATTTTCTAAACTATACCACACAACAATAATTCTGACTACATGCAATCCAGTTGTGAATGGCAGGTGACAACCCCTAGCCAACTTTCTCTGTGCTTCAAAGCTACTGTAAACAAGTTGAGTTTAGTTAGAGATGAAAGAGTATCAGGAAATTCCAGAGCTGTAAGTCAGACTGGAAAGGCAAAAGCCTTTAAGGAAAAAGACAATAGCAAACCTCTTCTGAATGGTTATCAAGAGAATTACATGGATATTACCATGTAGAGATAAAGACGCTCAACTAGAGGACGTGTTTAATCTCCTGTATTGTATTCAGCCATTATGTGGTTTGCTTTTCTTTCCTTTAATGTTATATTATATATGAACTAAAACGCTATTGTTTGAGAATCATGGACTATAGGAGACTTCTAGGTTTATGGCAGACTCAGTAATCTGCAGATAATTTTTCTTTTTTCCTTATATAACTCTAAGTATGGAAAACATTCCAACACCTGCCCTGAAAATAGAAGGTTTAGTCCACATTTAAGGTTTCAAAGATTAGGGTGAATATGAAGTTTGCTATTTTATCATTCTCATCCTAACCTTTAAAATCCTAAGAAACTCCAAACTTAGATTGAAAACAATCACTTCCCCCGTTGCAGAGCCAACACCACAATACTGGACAGCTTCCTTTGTCCCCTGGAAGGATGATAGATTGTCTGCAGCGCCCAAGCCCTAAAATGTTGCCCATCTATAACAGACTATTATGTTCTATACTTGTATAGAAAATGGAAGACTGAAAATGGAAGACCAGGCAGATCTGTAATTGCACTAACATCTTGATTATAACCACATACAGGTTTTGGAATATGAGTGTTTTAAGATGCAAGAAATCATTCAAGAGTGAAAATGAAAGCACAGATGATCTGAAGCTAGTATTACATTACTGTCTTAAATGAAGTTTTGGAGAGTGAACTGAAAGAATAGTTTCTTCCATTTATTCTGTATTCTTCAATGATTGCATGTGTGACTATATCAGTGGTGGCGAACCTATGGCACGGGTGCCAGAGGCGGCACTTGGAGCCCTCTCTGTGGGCACACATGCTGTTGCCCCACCTCGCCTCCCCCACGACCCCCTCCTCTCCAGCAGCCCCCCTGAAGGAGAGTCACCCCTGAGCGTGGCCCACGCGGAGCAGCGCAGCCAAGGACATGGCAGGCAGGCAGCATAGACAAGACTCTGCCCTCACACCCCATTGTGCACAGTTGATGCTGCAGGGCGCGGGCAGAAGGAGTGACCGCCATAGCACTGCTGGGCTGCCGGGGCGATCTGTGGTGGGCCCTGGAGGCGGTGAGTGGCCCTGCGGGCAGGCAGGGTGGGGGATGGGGTGGGGCAGGGGCGGAGCAGGGGGTGGAGTGGGGGCGGAGCCAGTTTTTGGGCACTCGGTCTCTAAAAGATTCGCCATCACTGGACTATATTATTCCACATACACAGATCCCTTATATAACAAATACCTCTCGTAATGAAAATTTATAAAAATCCCAATTTGGTGAGAAGATATCTACAACTGACCTATAGACTAATCCCTTGTCCTTCTACCGGTAGTAAGATGTCTATAAAAATAGGTTTGTTAAATTTATGAGCAAGAACATTTCTCCTTTCCTTGAGATGAAACAGCAAGAAACAAATTTGTTGGAAATTTGGGTTCTTTTGAATTTCTCTGGAAAAAGCAGATTGCTGAGGAAAGGAGAGAGCTTTTAAACTTGTATTGTGCATATATACATATACATACACATACACATACACATACACATATACACATATATACATACCAATTAAGAATACTGCTACTAAAGCAATGTGATTAAATCTTTTATGAGCAAGAAATTTCTCACATAATTTTTCTAGATGTGGTTAGTAACCAGATAGAGTAGTATAAAATTTGATTTTATTTTCTGCTCAAAGTAAGTGCTCTGTTTCTTTCAAAGATAATTTTATTTAAGGTCTAATCACATCTTAGATGAGTCTACTTATGTTGCCTTTATTTGTACTTCTGAAGCTTAAGCTCCTCCTTTAAGACTAATACCTATTCTTGTTTTTCATTGCTGTTTTGTGTTCTTAATAATATTTTAAGCAGATTTTTGAGAGGGGTGTTTTGGGAGTATGATTGTAAGCTCATAATATGCCTTGGAATATAATATGCCTAGGCCTCTCTATATTCTACCGATACTGGGTTAAAAGATACTAGCGATTCTTCAGATGGCAGAAAGGGGAAGTCATATTTCTTCTTTTGGACTTACTACATGGTTGACCCTGAATGAGGAGACTTATGAAGCTTGTCTGGTTGGTTGGGACAGGGCCAGTGATAGGCAAATAGAACTTTTTCACTCAGTACTCAATTTTCATAAATGTATAAGAGACACAGAAACAATGAATGCATGTATATACACACAATACATATATAGCAAATGGTAGCACTGAAAATGTAGGTATTTTAGTCTAATGTGCTGTAAAGACTCATGTTGTTACTTTATTATTCACTCTAATATGTGAACTTAGAAAACACGATTATGAATAGACAGCCATAATCTCAAGAGCATTTGGATAAAAAAATTGCATTAATCAAAAGTACATGATGATTCCCAGAATTAATATTTATACTACCATGGTTTTATATCTATAGTATAGTAATATTAAATATATTCTTATTTGGTGTAAAGAAAACAAATAAATTGCTATAATGTGCAAACTATCCTTTTGAGAGCAAGAGTAAAATAAGCATGAACAATCCAAGTACCCAAAACAAATGTTCATCAAACAAGTTTTTTTATTAAATAAAAATAACCTCACAGGCAAAGAGAGCAGGAATCTTGCCAATAAAGTCTACTAGTGAATTGGAACAAATTTTATTAAATAGGATTCAACAGGATAAACTTTTATCCATCAAATTCCTGTAAAAGTTAAGTTTGTAATTCTAGTCATGTCATTGTTAAGACAATGTCAATGTACAGGATGACAAACATCTCTGAAATTTCTCTGTTAATCATCAAGGATTTAATTGTCATTTAGAAAAGGGAGAAAAAAGAAAAGGTTTTGAACTTAAGTTTTGTACTTGGAAAGCCTGAAGGATGGGTGGGATTATTAGCAACCATTTTTAATTGGTTGAAGTTAACAGAAGTCCTTTCTCTCTATTCTTTCTCCCACCCATCCCCCAGTAGTCTTCTTCCTGCTGTACTTTCCTCATTATAAACACAGAGCCTTTTAAGGCAGTTGTTGCAACATGATATAGTTCTGTGTCTTGGCTGGAAGTCAGTTTGGATGAATTACACCAAGTTTCCATTCCTAATAACACTGTGCTTGCAGGGAGATGAAGTCCTGGAAAAATATTGTAGTAAAACTGACCTTCTTAGGGTTTTGTTTTTTTTTTGCATCTCCCATTTGTATTTTTGTGCTACACAGACAGACCAATCTGTTTGGCACAGACGTAAACCTTCATCTGTTAAATACATCAGTGTCCTCATTCTGAAGGACTCACTTCCTCCATAAGTGGTTGAAAGTGAACACTGGGAAGTTGACCAAAGGACATTCCCCTGGTGTCAGGAGTCTGATTTCAGAAACAATTGCTGAAGTAGCCAGCTACGAACACAAGACAATTGTTAAAATGCTGCCCTGAACAGGCTATACTGCTTTGTAGTCAAATAGTCTGTATCTCTGTAGATAAATGGCTATCTAAGTAATAGTCTGGGAACGAAGAGTTAAATTATTTTTGTTTCCATCAGACAATACAGTCCTATATTGGTAGTTAGAGTAATTCTAAAATTGTTTTACTCAGGAGTTTGAGTTTTACTGATATTGATTGGTTTAAACTAATGAGGCTTTTTTGCAAGTAGACTTGTACAGAGCTTCACTATCAATCTTCCTGTATGAGCACAATTTTGGCTTCTGAAACAGTGTATGTTGGAAGCCAGTTTGGTGTAGTGGTTAAGGTATCAGGCTAGAAACTGGGAGACGGTGTGTTCTGGTCCTACTTTGGGTGAGTCATTCTCTCTCTCAATTCTAGGAAAGAAACAATGGCAAATGGCTTCCCAAAATCATGCCAAGAAAAGTGTAAGGACTTGTCCTGGCATTTGCCAAGAGTTAACACTGAATTGAAGATACTAAACAAAAAACAACAAATACTCCACCAATTATGTTGGTGGGCACTATTTGATAATTATTTATAATTTGTTTTCATTGTACTTTTATCAATATTATTTTTTTACTGTAAAAGTCTATGAGTCTTTGGATTCTCATAGATAGATAGATAGATAGAATCCAAAGAGTGAGCGAGTAAATCAGTCAGTCTCTGTCTGTTGATCGATCGATTGATCGATCGTCTGATATGAAATGCATCAGCATATTATAATTTAATGGAATGTCCTTTATATAGGAATTCTCAGAGGAATGAGAAGGGAGTAACAATTTGCCAAAAGGAAACCAAATGACCAATCTATTGTCATGAAAGCAATTAAGTTCCACTATAAGAAAATTCAAGACCGTAACTTAATTTTCTACAATATACTGCAGTTTTCAGTAATACTAAATCTTAGGATAAAGTTGTGTCACAGAAGTTAGAGGTTTTCATTGTTTTTGTGTTCATTACCTTGTACCTATGGCAAACCTTCCAGTGCATTGCAATATTTTCTAAACACAGCATTAATTTTTCCAGCATTTAGGTATGTATGTATCTATTTACAATATTTAATTATTTATTTGATTTCTATACCTATTCATCTCAGCAAATGACTGCAGCAACTTGAAGCTGCAAAGTCTATGAAGCAACTTACTAAGCTTCTCACTAATCTTTGTAAAGGAAACAGTCCTGCTCAATAATGCATAACCAATGCTTTGCAGTGTGGATAATAATTTAAGTTCACAGCAACCTTGCCATGCTTTGTATTCTTGAAACAATTAACTAGGTTTTGTGTTCTCCCTCCTCTGAAAGATGGAGGTCCAATATTTTCACTCTCAAAAATATAGAATATAGGAAACACACGATTTGCTTCTCAGAGAATCCCCAAGCATTACTAATATCTAAAAAACCTGAAAACATACCATATCTCTACAGATGACAAAGACTTGGGCAATTCTCAGAATTTATATATAAAATAAATAAAGGTTTTGCAGCACTCTGTATGGTTATATGCGGGTGTGAAAGAAAGATCAGTAAAACTGCACAGTTTTCTTTAATTTCTCCTACATAATTTGCATAGAAAATCCAATTACACAGGATCTGATGGGTGGGGAAAATATACACAATTTTGGATGTAGGAGTACACAAACTGCAAAGTGAAAAGCTTAGGTCAGCAAAACAATTTAAGAATTGATAAGACAGAGCAAGGAATATTCATCACCCATTCTACAACTCTATTTTTCTAAAGATCTGATTTCCCCATTACCAGATCCTTGGAACTTACTGTGTTGACTAATATCTTACTGGCTATGTATTGCTTAGAATCTTGAAGAGGATTCCAAAATATTTCCAAACCAGTAATTCTTCTCCTCAACTGATGAATATTACTCTATTCTAGACTGCCGAAATCATAGCATGGGACATTTTTAGCACTTTCTAAATTATTTTTGTTTTTAGAGTTCAAAAATTACTAACTTGCCCCTTTGGCACACATAGTTTGGTGATGTAGATCAGGGGTCCCCAACCCCTGGTCCGTGGACTGGTACCGGGCCATGGCATGCCAGCAACTGGTCTGCACAAACAAGCAAAGCCCCTCCGTGGGATGCAGGCAGCAAACAAAACCACACACTCTCAGGTCTGTGGAAAAACCTTTCTCCATGGAACCGGTCCCTGGTGCCCCAAAGGTTGGGGACCTTTGATTTAGATCTTTGACTTCTACATTAGGAACTTTTGCATAAACAGAAACACAATTTGTCCTCTCTCTCTTCGCTCCATTCACACAAATGGCAATTTATAGCCTTGAATGCACTGAAGTCACTAGCATCAAATTTGTTTATCCATTATGAATCTTATCTTTTAACTTATACAATTTAGTAACTTTAAGAAAATGTTTTCTGTAATGATATTCATACAGAACTCACCTGACTTTCTTGACTGCTGTTTTCATTACCCATTTCAACAGGGAAATTTCAGAGTCAACTTTTGCATTAAGAATATCAGCTGAAAGAAACAAACAGTCATCAGGGATTTTCCAATAGTGAGGGAAAATAGCAACCCAAGAAGAAAATAACTGCTTTGTGCCTCCCTGAATCTCCATCTCCATAGAAATTCTCCCCAGGTCAAGCAGGTATGTGCCTGAAAAGATAACTTTACATTACAGATCTAACTTCTGCCAATCCTAGTTTTGAAGTTTTTGTTTGCTCAGTCCCATACAGCAGAGGGGAGCAATCAGAGACACTATGCTCTGACTATGCTCAAGATGTAGAATCAAAACAAAAAAGAAGATGATGGGTCCACATCATTTCAAAATAAGTTTCCTCTTTATTGCAAAATCAATATAACACCACCACCCCAACAAAGACTATCATCATGTGTCCTTTGCACATCTCTATTTCATCAGCTCTGTTGGGGAGTAGAGTGAAGTGACATACTTTTGACAACACCACAAAGGGAAAATAAATGAAGGTTGGAATCTGAAATCAATAGTTTGGCAAGATTTTTCTGGCATTATCCCTTGCAAGTATGGACTCCAGGCAATGCAATGTCTTAAGCCACCTCTGTTATTCCCCAGCCTGTTTGCTACATCTGTCACTGCCAATATGCAAAGGTGAGATTGGACAAGGCTAGAAGCTGAGCCCAAACTGCTCCATTACAATAACAACACACAGGGGTTAATTGCTCCTTCCATCCCAAAGTGGGATGTGCTTCTTTCTCCTATTTATGCAATATACAAGATTTGAATTTGATCGTTGATGTATAGGTCAAGAACCTTACATTCTGTTATACTTTTTCATAACAGCTGTTTTAGTTCTTGTTTTTGTAAAAAAAAAAAATCTAGCTTATCAAAAACCAAACTCTTGAATTACCATCTACAAGTTTTCTTGTTCAGTATCAGTTGGGACAGCCAGACACAATAGCTGGAAATTGCTTCTGATAACAAGTTTGTGACAAACTGAGGTTTTCCAGGTATTGAAGTCTGTAACCAGTGCACAATGTACATATAGATAACTTCAGTATAGCAGTAAGGTGATATGCATTCAAAAGTTGGGAGAATGGCTATTGAAATACTATGAATATGTCTGGGAATTTGAAATAGCCTCATATTTGAAACACAAATTCAGTCATAATTAAACCATGCTCGGACTATGATTCCAAATTCCACAGACTTCTACCACACCCAAAATCTGGGTTTATATTAACTTTTTTAAATCATTCAAGTCTTGAATGATCCCCATTAAATAAGGTTATATTTTTATGACTACATAGAAACAACTATAACTTTTTACGTTGACATGATTAACGTAAACATGTTTTAGCTGATTTTGTTAATACTCACTTATTAGCATGATTTTAATCTATAGCTTTAAAATTACATGAGGGTTAGGGTTAGGCTCTGTGGCTCCTTGATAAACAAGGGAATAAATCTGCTGTGACCTGATTTATGAAGCAACCTTGACCCCATGTTCCCTCTTTAGAATCCATCATCTGATCTATGGCTCTTGGCTGATGCTTATGTGGATTCTGCTTGTGAAATTCTGCCAAAGACTAAACTGGCTAACAATCCTGACTTGGCTCTTGGAACATTGGACTGAATCTGGACTATAGTTCTATGTGATCCTGTTAAAAGCAAAACCATTTAGACAAGCTTTTGGGTTTGTTTTCCTTGTCCGCTGTTACCTTGAGTAGACTAATAATTTCTATAGCAACTATGTGTGTAATGTATAAATGAAACAGGACAGAAACAAGACACTGCAACATTTCACCTTTCCACTTAATTCAAATAGAATTTTGACAAAATACAAAATCAGGGGGGACAGGGAGATAAATGGACAAAAAAGCAAGTATGTGCCAGCCATGAATGCTATATTGAGGACCCATTAGAGAATACAGTAATCAAAACATATCATTGTTCCTGAGTTCTTTGGTCACATGCTTTCTTGCAGCTATTGGTGAGCAAGAATCAAACATAGTAGAGAATTCACACTACCATACTAGCTCGCATGTTGATGATACTGCTGCCATTCCTCTTACTTTAAATTTCACTATTAAATATTTAATCCAGAAGGTCAGATTCTGACAGAAAGGAAATCTATGGCACATTACTATAGCTCCTAAGCAATAAAGGTAAGCAACAAAAGTGCTCACAGATCAGAAGCCTTAACATAATATTATTAGTATTAAAGAGTTATACCTAGTCCATAGATAGGTTTTGGGAAATCAAGCCAATTATCTCGTCAAAAGATATGTGAATCTAGCCAATTATGGTTCATTCAGCAAACCATAATTAAAGAAGCTATGGTTAAATGCAGTATATGAACCAGATCACACACACAAACGTATAGGTTTTTTATGTGCTAAAGGATTACTTCATCTTTTATTCCAACCAGAGCCAAAACTTCAGCATCTAATTCATTCCCACATGATATATGAATATGTATGAAGTTGATGATTAGAGCTGATCTCTTAATGTACATTTTACATCATTCACTATGTTGCAATGCTTTAGAATGTTAACAAGAAGCTTCTCCACCCTTGCCTGAGGCTGAAATTTAGGGTTTACTGCATTACAGTGTAATTTTGTTTATTGAGAACATATTCAACTACCTAGCATTGATCTTGCTCCCAAGTTAAGCATGGATACACTTTCAGCCTCGAAGATATTTATTTCATTTTAGTTTTGTACAAAGATTAACTACATGTGACAATGTCAAACCTAATTATGTGTGAGGACAGAATACATTGGATGGGGGAGAGGTTTGTATTTTCTCTCATCCATTTTATTATCTTTTGGAAGTTTCTCTTTCCACAATTCTGTAGCAGTTCCTTCAACTAAGTGTTTCTTGGGGAATAGGTGGCAAAAGTACCCTTGGTTCCTGTTACTTCTGGAGTCAGGGATCTTAGTGATGTACGTCTTCTGTTAGCATTATCCTAATGTATGTGTGTGTTGTTGTTTTTCTTTCTGTTCAATCAACTCTGATTCTCGGAGATTGCCTGGAAAAGTCCCTGCCATTTTCTTGGTAAGGTTTTTCAGAAATTTTTGCCATTGCCCCCTTCTTAGATTGAGAGAAAGTAAACTAGCCCAAGATCGCTCAGCTGGCTTTATGCCTGAGGCAGGACTAGAACTCACGCTCTCCCAGTTTTTAGCCTGATGCCTTAACCACTGCACCAAACTGGCTCTCAGTGTATGTGTTACTGTATTATGATTGACAAGTGGTGTACTATCTATGGGCTGCAAATATGGCAGCAAATAGAGATTTTTGTATTTCTTTGTTGCCATTTAGCAGTCATTCAGATTTTGGTTACCTGGAAGTGGTAAGTCTACAACTTCTACACTATTGAACTTCTCTTTTATGTATAGTCACAATTTAGATTGTTCATGATGGCTCAATGTCAACAATTTTGCTTTCATGTTAAAAAAGACTCCCAACCTTGTTTCATAGTCTGTCTAATTTGAGACTAAACCAGTTTTCCTATTCAGATGTATGATGAGAGATGAGGGAGAAAGATTGGTACTTGGTTTAATAAATCATGCTTTGAGCATGTTTTTCCTTTTAAATTTTTAGAAATTAAATTTGTTAAACGTCGGTAGTTAAACTGTGTGAAATATGTTTCTGAACTAGTAATATGCCAAGCTTAGGAGATCACAGTTCATGTACTGAGCCTTTAGTACCCTAAATATTAAGGCAGTATAAAGTTTCATTTCAATGTTTTCATTTGAAGGCAATTAGATATCAACATCATGAATGGGATCATGGATTTAATTTAAATTATCATTGTGAGTGTGAATGTTCTTAGTTTAATTGATTTGTAAAACCTGAGTTTTACAACCTGAGATTTCCAAATTCAAATTATCCAACTCAAATTATCAAATTCTATGGATCTAAATCCACAGTTTAAATTGGAATAAACTACACACATCTTTTAAATTGCATTCCAGCTCATTTTAGTCCTTTGTGTAAATTGAAGTATATTTCAATATACTTTACAGATATAAAAGTAAATACTTTTATATCTGTCTTTAATTCTTAAAATAGAAATACAGCTAATACCAGATCGACTTGAAAAACTTTGTATGTGCATATAGTATAATCTGGTTAAAATGGGACTACCATTTGTTAAATAAACTATAATAGGCTGAGTTAATACATTTCTGTAAGACAGAATTCATGGCTTACATCCTACACTTCTAGGCTGAGAGAAGGCAGCTATATCCAAAACAAACATTATCATGTTGAACCCAGTCAAACCTACATCCGTATTAGACATACATAGGTATTCTTCAGTTAAACTCCATTGGTCCCAAATATTATAGGGAATAAAAATGGGTTGCAAGAGTTGTAGTCCAAAACATCTGGAAGACTTAAGTGGTTTCTCAGTAGTCTAAACTCCTGAGTTACTAACGAGACAATAAATCCAACTCAGAAAAGTTTATTTCTGAATAAACATTTAGGATCTATAATCAAAATAGAAGAAGAAATGGCTACCATTCATTTATAAGAATATTTTCTCTGTTCAATTCTTTGTAGTCCATCTTGCAGTGTAAAGTTCTCTGGACTCTTTCACATATTCTAACACATTAGAATTAGAATATTGCTATTTACATAGGTAGCAATTGATTAATTTTAATTTCCCCTTCTAAGTTTTAGACAAGACATTTTTGAAGCATGCTGGTTTTATGTAATTAAAACCACATAAGCACTGTCTTTCCTAAGTAATGCTCATATAAAGCGGATCTAATGAAATCATTAGAAAAATTGTTCTCATAAGAAATTTTAGTACACTTACATGGGGAGATATAATCTGGGTCCTTTTTGGAATTCAAGCACTTCCCTCTTTTTCAATTACAATGCTTCAGCCAGCTCTATCTGTTTTCCTTCAGTGCTCTGAATCACATGCATTCACCCTTCATTTAAATGACCCACCTTCAATTAAGCATAACCTGTTGGGCAAAGATGCTGACTCCACCCCAGGTACAGAGTAGAGTCAGTCAATTAACACATTCAATAACTACTAATTTAAAAAGTGAGAAATATCATTCATATGTTGGAGTTATAGAAAATGAGCCAGGATGTTTGGTTATTTTCCTATATTTTTACCTAAGAAATACCTCTGAAACCTATGAACTTTATGGCGAATTACTTTTAACTACACTGAGATGGACCAAGGAAGACCTCCTATGGCCATAAACACTATTTATGTAGGAACTCCAAGTTGTTTCATGAGAAAAGACTAAAGCTTTATTTTATCCAGGCTATTATATCTGTTGTTCATTACAGCATGGACAAAAATGGAAGACCAGCCAATATTTGCTTCTCATAATGCTGCATTCAGAGAATTTACACTTGTGTCTTGGTACTCATAAAATAAATTCATACAGATCCAGTAGGTGTGGTTAAAGAACAAGTACAAAAAGAGAAATAGTTTTAAGAAATCAATCTAACCAGGTCATGTTTCAGCTGTAGGCATTTGTGGACAGTAAATAATAATTTAGAAGCTCTTTGAATGACTAGGTCGTGCATGGATTTGTTTTTCTTTTAATGAATTCAGCAATCCCTTCAAAAACGATTATCTTTTGTTTTGCTTGCTTTTATCAAACCTTATTTTTTTCTGCTGGAAATGACTTCCTGGTGAGTCATAATGGAAAGATGGAATATAAAAGCCACAAACTCACTGAAATGCTGATGCAAAAAACATGGCACCTGCTTTGTTTGATGACTTAATAGCTATTAATAACATTTAACGTCAGCACTAACATCTCTTCAAATCTGGCTTGCAGAAACAGCCAACGGAGACTTGCAGACTGGGAGGGAAATGGATATGCATTTGTAATCCCTGGGATTATAGAGCCAAAAGTAAGCAGCCTATTGACTAAATTTTGGCAGTGTAATTTTTCAGCTAAAATGAAAGAAACAAGGTGGGAATGGAAAGAAAAGGTTAAAATACTGCCATTCATATCTTAAAAACCATCACCAAATCCCTATGCAGCCCATTTAAAATAAAGAGCAGTGAAACATCATTCTCTTAGCCAATCAAGAGATTTAGCTGCAACTCCAGTGTTTTACACAAAGAGATTACTATGATTCTGCAGAGACGTGGTTTATACCTCGCTGAAAACCCAAATGTGTACATTTTGTTTATATTTAATTTAGCAATAACCCTAGCTACTGTGATTTGTAAGCCATGGTTTATGTCTTAGCATTAGATATAAACAAAATCAATTGCAGTTTCCAATATAGCTGTGTAGAACATTGTAGAGCTATGTAGAGTATAGCACTGTGCGGATTCAATTTTGCAAAGCAAAGGTTCATTCAGATGTCTTGGTTTAAGTGTACACACACACACACACACACATACACACGCGTGCACATTTCTAATCTTTACAGTATATAAATAGATTAGAATTTATATAATTTTTATATAATTGTTATGTGAATCCAACTGAAGCAGCTTTACCTTGCTTGCACTAATATTCGACCAAATTTGTATGTGCAAAGCAGTAATGTAATACACCAAAGCTGTACCAGACATCAAGTGTGTCTGCAAATTTAGCACAACTTGTAGAAACAAAATAGCAACTATATAACTGCGTACATTGATCTGGGGAGTGATATTTTACTTGAAAAGAAAGTCCACTGGCAAAGCACATGATTTTTGCATGCTCAGGCATGTCACCTTTTCTCAAGACGCTCCCTGCTGTTGCCCGACATGAGTCAATTAAGCAGATCAAGCTGTTCACTTTGACTTCTTCCAGAAAGGATGTACCTTATGCTACCAATCAAAAAGCTTTGTCTTGCCCTTCTCAAGAGTTTTCCTCTAGGAAATGCATGTAGGCAAATTATTATATATTATTTAGCAATGCAAAATACTAAAACTAAGAATGCAAAAAAGTGAAAGTTAACATATGCATTTGTTTGAGCAATAACTGAAAGAACAATGATTTACAACTGATAGGCAATGGAAGAGAGATTCAGACCTATGTCTGCTCCAGAATATTTGGAAGTAATACATTAATGGCCAGCTTAAGATGAGAAAAGGCTGGCACTCTTCCCTGAAGCAGCTAGAGTGAGAATTGTTAGGATAAATTTTCTTCCGTGTCATCTTCTTCCAGAATACATGAAGTAGCACTTGTGGCCTGTGCTGCTTTGCCCAATGATAAAAAGGAATAAATGTCTAGAAACGGAAGACGTCATCATGGTTACCCTCCCAGATCACATATGTGATCACAAATTGCTTAATAGTAGGGCTGACCCTGGATGCACTTTAACACCTTCTTCAATTTTATGAGAACTGCTTATCCATTACTGATTCCCACATAGCTGAGAATTACTTCTAAAGAAGCTAGCCTGTATAGACCTGTTTACAATAGAATAGAATAGAATAGAGTAGAATAGAATAGAATAGAATAGAATAGAATAGAATAGAATAGAATAGAATAGAATAGAATAGAATAGAATGGGATCTTGGAGGTCTTCTAGTCCAGTCTCATGCTCAGGCAGGAGAACCTATACCATTTCAGATAAATGAATGTCCTATCTCTTTCTTAAAAATCTCCAGTGATGGAGCACCCACAATGTTTAGGAAAACAAGGTGATAGATTTCTGGTTGGCATTACTTTACAACTCATGCAGATCACTATTTTTAAAATTCCTTATGTAAAAACAAGTATTCCTTATTCCTTTCAGACCACATAATTTTGCTTTTTTTTCCTATAGGAATTTGTTTTGCATTGCTTTGTTTTTCTTCCTATGACAAGAGTGGGAATTGTAGTTCTCTGATTCAGGTTTTTTCCCCCTACTATGCCAAGGGCATGAGCTTATGGTTCTCCAGATACAGTTGAATTGGAGCTGTCTGCCATCCCAAACAGCATGGCAAATGGTGAGAACATATCTACAGTATATTCTAGCTCCAGAACAACACTTAAAGTATGATTCTTCACTTACTACTTACAGTAATTATAGCTTTCTTTCATACTACTGGTCTCACCAGTTCCTATCTGCCTCATCGTTGTGCTAAAGGAATAAACTAATCTTTAGCAATCAACCTCCAGAAGTTTGGGATGTATAATTTCCAACCATTCTAACCACAAATTGGCCATGTTGGCTAGAGGTGATGGAAATTATAATTTAATAATTTGTTTATTTCACTGATTTGGGAAAGGTTAGATGAAGGCTGTCAAACCAGAGTTGCAAAAATCTGTGTGGCCACTAGACCAGGGGTCCCCAACCTATGGGCCGTGACACAGGACCAGGCCACAGGCTGTTGGCCAGTGGGACGTGGAAATGGCTGTCCGGTGCGCGCACGTGCGGTGCATTCCCCCCACTTGCGCTAGCGCCTGCAGCTCCGTTCGCCCATGCATGCGGGCACGAACGGGGACGCTAGCGTGGGGCAAATGTCGCAGCCCATTCGTGCATGTGTGAACAGGCCACTAGCCGCTGCAGGGCTGCATGGCCCTTCACACATGCACATGGCACCAGTGCATGCCACATGCGTGAATGGGGTGGCTAGTGCCGCGCCAGTGTGTGTGGCCCCATGCGCGCGCATGCACAAATTTTGAAGCTGTTCTCCTTCCCTCCGGTCGCGAGCCTGGAAAGGTTGGAGACTTCTGCACTAGATTATGAAATATGATATATTTATATAGAATCAATGGGCATTGCTTGAAACAATATGCAAGCATGCCCATTCAAATTTATGGGAAAGAAGTTGCTTTTTCTCCTCCAAGTGAGAATTTTGCAGAGAAATGTTCAAAGGTAGTCTACATTTTACTTCCCAGTAGCATATATAATTTTTTTCATTGCATATTTATCTTCCCAGTAGGCTACAACTTCCCTGGCTTCCCAGATGTCAATTATATTCCGAGAAAAAGTCATGGAAGAAGGCTTTTCATTGAGAGGGCTATTCTACACAGGCAGAAAGAGCAGCCAGAAAGGTTATAGACTAGAGCAGAGGTTCCCAACCTTTTGGGCACCAGGGACCGGTTACATTGAGAGAGATTTTTCCGTGGATGGAGGGGGTGTGGTTTTGTGTGCTGCTTACATCCTGTGGATGGGGCTTTGCTTGTTTGTGCGGACTGGTTGTTGGCATGCCACAGACTGGTACCAGTCCACGGATTGGGAGCTAGGGACCCCTGGACTAGAGGTATCCAACCTTGACAACTTTAAGATTTGTGGACTTCAACTCCCAAGATTCCCCAGCCAGCATGGCTGACTAGGGAATTTGGGGAGTTAAAGTCCACAGTCTTAAATTTACCAAGGTTGGACACCCCTGCTATAGACTGAGGGTGGGTATATGATGGAAAACCCTATTACAATCAAATAAGTTCAAGACAGCCACCAAAAGAAAGTTGAAAACATCCTAAGACTGAGAAAGAAAAACAGAAGCTTCTTTTGCAGAGACAAAATCAGAAGGAATTTAGTCACACTCTTTCCAACTAATCAATATTATGAAAAAGTCATAAGCTTTTGTGAGCTTTTGTGCCTTTTCATAAAATTGGCTAGTTGGAAAAGGCGCAATCCAGCTCCTTCTGATTTTTATTACCATGGTCTAAAACAGCTGTCCTTCTTCAGTTTCCTGGGAAAGACATGCTCAGGAAATGAGATGACAGACTTGGCAACATATGAACGGAGGGCCAAATCACTAGAGGATTCTTCTCAGATAAGTCGCTTTCTGACAAATATGCACATGATAGTCCCCTCCTCCATAGCTAATTCATTCAGATGATTTCCTGGATACATGAACCTGTTCCTGGAAAGCTTAATCAGAAGTAATCATGACTGCTGGTGGATGGAGCTTTATAATTTACAGACAGTGGGTTTTGGTTTCCCACAAAGGTCAGTTTTCCAAAATGCAGTTACCCTTGGGAGTGCTGGTAAAGAGACAGGAATCTTCAGAAGGAAGAAAGAAAAAGAAAATGGTAGGCATTTAGTACTTAGGAGTTTTTCATGGTTATTGTGGTGTACCTCCCATAAATAATAATGTGCACATCATTTAGAAAGAACAAGAAGTCTTATGGTCTGTGATTTATTGCTTTAGCGTCATTTGTTAAACAACATTATCACACTTTCTAATTGGATCATGAGGGTTATTTAAAAGAAAAAAGCAGGCCATGGACAAAGCCAGCTTCTGTTGTCCCAGATGGCACAAACCTTCAGAGCTTCAAACACAAAATCTAATCTGCTACTCTAATGACAAAACTAATCTGGATCACATTTCCTATGCCAAACCGGCTCTAGTTCTACTAATAGCTGATGTTACTATCTTTCAGTCATAAAACCAAGTTGCTAAAAGGGTCAGGCCATATTTGTTTTCAAAAGCTAAACACATTTAAGGTTGGTACTTATTGACTCCCACATGTGTGATTTCAGTACACATAAACATTTTAGAGGATGTGGGAAATGTAGAAAGGAACCAGACAAATTACATTACTTAAGGGACATTTATTGTAAATCAGGGGTGTCCAACCTTGGCAACTTTAAGACTTGTGGACTTCAACTCCCAGAATTCCCCAGATTGGAGAATTGTGGAGTTGAAGTCCACAAGTCTTAAAGTTGCCAAGGTTAGACACCCCTGTTGTAAATCTTACTAGTAAAGAGTTTTTTTAGTTATTTGTGAACATGAATCAGGATTGAGCAGACTTTGGGTTTATGGGATTTATTCTGATTTTTATAACATCCTGGGATCCATAAAGTCGACTTAGGTACTAAAAGCAGCTGTGATTTAGTCTTAGATTTAAGGACCAGGTTGCCCCTGAATTCAAGTTTAACTTAAGAATTTATTGCCAGTATAGAATTGAATTCAACCTGGTCACATAAAAAAATCAGTCCCTTTCCTTCTGCTCAACTTTCAATGTACTAATTTAAAAGGGATGGGACAAAATATTTGTTATAATTGTTGTTATTAGTGGGTATGTAAACCTTTTCTGTTACAGATTACCTTCTTAGATCAGACATATACATATAGAAATGTTCTCTATATTCATCACCTGCACTGGAAAATTTATATGGAGGAATTTGCTCTGTCATGGATACATCATCATACCGAGAAACAGTGTATTCAGCGATGTCTGCTCAAAACATTTTCACATAGTGTTGCACTAAGTTTATTTTGGGTGTTGTGCTTTGGCTTTTACTTATTGTGTAAACCTAGGAAATGTCTTTATTAACCTTCATTTATGGCTTAGTCCAATGAGTAAAAACAGCCAACAGTGGCTTGTTCAAAAAGGATGGTTAACATAAACTATGGTTAAACATAATGTATGCTCTCAGCCACTGTAATCGGCAAGTCTCGTTTTTCCTACAAGAGCTGACTTTAGTTCAGAATGATACTAGAGAAGAGATTTTTGTTGTTGTTATTCCTGCCCTCTTTTGCTAAACTTGTCCCAATCTGTTTACCACATTGTTATCACATGCTCATCTCTAAGCTAAAGTGGCTGGTTTCATGACAATTATTCTAATGCTAAGCCAGGGTAACAATAATATAAACTTTTTGCAAGTATTTTTCTTCCAACTTTCTGAAATTTTAACAATAATTGTGGCATTCCCTGCTTGTATACAGGGCCCGGATTGTCCACAAAGGCCTCTCTTCAGTAATGCACTTCTCTTCTGCGGAGGAATTGTTCTTAAAAATACAGAAACTCTATCCTCAGACTTTAATAGTTTAATCAGGAGAGGAGCCAAAATAGGCCAGACTCATTGGCTCCAATCCTAAAATTATCTATACCCATGAAATCCCTATTTTAAAATAATATTCCAAGTCTCCAACTTTGCAGAACTGAACCTGATCTATATATAAGATTAGAGCAATGCTTGGGTCTTCAGTGTTGACATGGCAGTTTGAGAGGATCAAATGCATGCATCTAATTTACATCTCAGTCCTCTCATGATTGCTGACATTTAACTTTCTCTTTCCCACACCAAGTCTTCAATATTACATCTGCTATGGCATAGGGGGCTTTGTGGCATCACAATCTAGATTATTATAAATCATGGGTGGACAACCTGTGGGTCTCACTGTTTGCCTGTTTGGCCAACTATGGATGCTGCCTTCACACCAGTGATCTCAAGTTGAGAAATTATCCCAGTGGTGGTATATTCTTCCAGGCAGTTCTTCTACTAGTAACTTGGTGTTTGGTAAAGTGTCTGGGAGTTCTTACAATCAACAATCCAGCAGGAATAATAGCAGGAAGGGAAAAGCCATTTGCATTTCTTGTGTCTCTTAGTAATCCTGGTCAATATTGTGGTATTTCAGCTGTTTGTCAGCAGAAGTAAACAGCTGATAAAATCATTTTGTGATGCCAGGGATCTCCAGTTGGGTCATTGAAAGGAATGAAGAAATAACAAGGCTTCTGGCTTTTTTTTTTTTTTTTTTTTTACTGAGATGACGACTTATTGTTAGAAAGGAAAAAGCTTTTGGGGGAACCAGATTAAAGAGTGTAGAAGCATCAATGGATACATAAATTCCTGTATCTAAACTTGACAATGAATTTGGCCCTCGGACCAGTATTTCGTAATCCTTGTTCTGGAGACTTCTAATTGGCATGGCATACCCAGAACTTGATATACTATATCAGGTTCTATATATAGTTTTCTGAAAAGCCTAAAGTAACTTTGGGAAGTTGTGGATTTATTTACGTTCCCAGAAATATTACACATTGTTGTGGTCAAAATGCTAGCTCTGAGCTGCCATAACTATTCCTTGAATAAGAACTCTGTAAAGTACTTTGGGCAAGTGTTAAAATTGGCCAGTGTTGAAAATAAAACACTCCATAGACTTTCTTTTAATAAATAAATGATCTTTTTCCCTATGTCTGCTTAAAAAAAGTGAGGCAATTGTTGAAGATAGATTCTATAAATTTTCTGTTGAATGGTCAGTTTTGGCTCAGGACATCTGGGACAAGCACAGCCAGCATATATCATACTCCAGATTTGTGAGTAACTGTAATATTCTCATGTAGAAAGTAGTTCAGCATTGTTATCATTTAATAGTTTGGATGTTTCACAGGCAGTTTTCCTAAAATACATTTTTCCCTTCAATATTTGCTTTGCCCAAGTAATAACTCAAACCATCTGCAGGAACTACTTCGGTTCCATTGATATTTATCCAGCCCCAATTTTTTGCCAATAAGCACTTCAAGCTACAAAAATGATGACATAAGTGGTGTAGTGCACACAAGAAACAGCTACCATACAGCAAGTTAAGTTTGCCATTCACCTCAAATCATATATTTTCTCAGAAGCTGGTCCTATAATTAGCTGTTTTATTCAGTAATAAAAAAAAAACCAAATTGCAAGATGGTAACTAGTTAAGGGAGAATATGTTTTCAATCAGAAGGGTACATGTTTTCTGGGCTAAAGATCACACATGGCTCTTGAGTGACAAGCCAACACCCGCATCCCAAAAAGACAACAGTGGGGCCAGGACAAAACTATTTTCATTTAGTTGACATTTATATGTAAGTAAAATTACATAGCGTGTACGTTTGAATCACAAATTTTAAATATGTTGTCTTTTTTTCTGCCAGGTTAAAAATTATAACATTGAGTTTTCTGAGTTTGTCCTAATTTCAGGGAGATATATGAATGAAAACTTTATCACAGCCATAGCCTAGCTCTTAAACCAACCAACAAGTGCTAAAGGGTTAGACATTATGTCCATTCTGCTGTGGTTTAAAAGAGCTGTGAAGACCAGACTCTTCACCCAGGCTTTTGGCAAGGAAGAGGGAGATCAATGTTTCTCTCCATTGCATACCATCCAGTAATCAAATGTAAGAAAAAATAAATAAAAAGCCTTTCCTACCTACTGCAGCCACACCTAATTTTGCACACCCAGTCAAGAACTGGATCTAGTACCATTTGCATCCAATGCTTGCACAGATCTGCTCTGTTGTTGAAAGATGAATTCATTCACTAGTGGCAATAAAATGTGAAAATGTATAGGGTCTCCCCTCCCCCCCATGTTTTTCATGCAGCAACTTGTTCAAAATAATTGTATGAATAACTGAGCATATGCAGTTCTTATCTAGGTTTCCAAATTCCTGAAGTGGGATGTTAAATCTTGCTGAAAACAGGGGATTAATATCTTACCTTCCATTTCATTTGTCCTTGATCAAAACTCAGAATTAGGAAAAGCACTTGTCAAGTCCCAACTTGTACATCATGAGAAATCTAATTAGTCAAAGAATGTGTTTACTTTAGATCTGCTAAGCAGTGTTCCTGATACCTAAGATATTTCTTTCAAAGCTATATAATTCAGTGTGTAGATTCCAGAATGAAATAAAGAGGTTTTTCTATAGATTTCATTACTTCATCCTAAACTATAATCAGTGGGCATGTTTCTGTTGCTTTACAACAATACCGTAAGAAGAGAAAGAAAAAAAAATACAAACATGAACAGGGAAATGCAAAGAAAAGAAGAAAAAAAGAGCATTAACATTTTTTTTGTATTACAGCAAATGGAAAGAAGCTCAAAGGCAAATCTATTTGCCAGGACTATGCTGTTCTGTTTGCAACACAGACATGAGACGAGGCAGTTGATGCAAAAAAGATGTTCTTTATTTGGTACTTGCACTGAACAGAAGCAAGCGAGGGAATGGCAACATGCCCTTTTATACTTCCCCTGCAAGGGGAGGCTCAACCAATGAATGCAGACTATTCTCCCGCCTCGCGCATGCGCACGAGGCGGGAGACAGCCTGTCTGGGTCCCGAGCAACTTATGGCTGCCCGGGTCTATGTAACCGGTCCCGGGCAAACACGTGGTCTGCCCGGGTCTCTGCAGTTACCCTGCAGGTTGCCTGTGCCTTGCTGATTGACTCAGCAAGGCTCAGGACACAACACCCCTCCCCCCTAGGCTGGGACAAGGCCATCCCGAGCTATATCAGTATCATGTAACATTTAATCCAAATGCCACCCTGGCTGTTCCCCGTACCCCTTTGTAACCTGGTTCCCCGTGGATTCAAATTAACCCATGGTCTTTCAGTTTTTGATAACAATCGCCCTCTAGGGACCGCACATACTCTTGCAAGTATTTAGGCGGGGCCTTAATCCGCCCCGATCTTCGCGGATCCAAGGTAGGGCCGGGTGTGATGACATGTGGGGGAATTAATTTGGGTGCCTGGAGTGTTGGCTCCCGGTCTGCACACAACAAACCAGGACTTTGTCGCCCAGAAGACTCAGGGGTTCCCCCTAACTGCTGACTGGCTGGGTCTGCTAAACCCAAACCAGATTTCCTTGGTGGGGTCGAGTTCCCCGAGTTCCTTGGTGGGATGGAGTTCCCCAAAAACCCTTGGAACTCCCCTTGGGAGCAATGTCCTTCGGGCCCAAGGCCAGCAGCAGGGGTGCCCTGAGTAGCCAATTTACGGCCATTTGCCCTAAGCCAGGGACCTCTGCCAGAGTCAGGAGCCGCCTCCATGGCAGAACTCCCTGCTTCTATGCCAGAGTCAGGATCTGCCTGCATGGCCAGACCCTCATCTGGGACATTTGGAGACCCCTCTGCTTGGAGAGACTGTGATCCACAATCGTAATTGGGGTCCCCCTCCCCCCCCGAGAGCAGAGTCAGGGGAGTGATGCCGGCCTGGCAACCGCCAACGCAGCTGGTCTATGTGGCGCCGGAGGACATGCCCATCATCCAAGACCACTTCATAGGACAACGGCCCAGAAACCTTAGAGATGATAGCAGGTACCCAGAGATGCCCCTGCCCATAGTTCCTGGTCCAAACCGGATCACCCACTTGAAGTCTCCTAGGTGCCCGCGGCTGCAACACCTGTGAAGCCACCCAGTCTGGGTGAAGCCTGTCCAGCTTTGTGATGAGTCTGCGACCCCAGCGGAGTTCAGCTGGGCTCTTTCCAGTGGCTGTGCATGGTGTGGTGCGGTATGTGAGAAGAAAATCAGCTAACCTGTGATGCCAGGGTCCTTGAGTGATTCTCTTTAATGAATCTTTAGTGATGCGCACCATGCGTTCAGCCTGACCGTTGGTGGCAGGATGGAAAGGAGCAGATGTGGCGTGCCGGATCATGTTGGCTTGTAGAAATGCCTGAAACTCAGAAGAGGTAAATTGTGGACCATTGACTGAAACTAAAACATCAGGAAGGCCATGGGAAGCGAAGATTCCTCTGAGCACCTGGATGGACCTGGTAGTAGTAGTAGAGGACACAGGAACGACCTCTAGCCATTTGGAATGGCTATCCATGAGGAGGAGGAAGAATTGCCCCTGAAAGGGCCCAGCATAATCAATATGAACACGTGACCAAGGAGTGAGTGTCTCCTCCCACCTATGTACAGGGGCCTGGGGCATTTCTGGCCGTGATTGCTGGCACACTTGGCATCCCTGAACCTGGGCCTCGATGTCTTTATCGAGGCCAGGCCACCAAAGATGCCTGCGTGCCAGCGCCTTCATCTTCACTATTCCTGGATGTCCCTCATGAAGAGAGAGCAATACTCTAGTCCTCAATGAGGCCGGGATGAGTACTCTGTTGCCCTACAGGATACACCCCTTAAATGTGGACAATTCGTGCTTCCTGCGCCAGAAACTCTGGAATTCAGCACCAGGACACGTGTCAGGCCATCCTGACAACACACATGTCAGCACGCGTGCAAGCGTGTGATCAGTGGCAGTTTCTGCAGCCACATCCCTAGCATTGAGGGGAGATTCTGGTAAGTCCTGAATGGACAGAATATGTACAGCTGGGGCAGGGTCTGCCTCTATTTGCTTAAGAGGTAACCTGCTTAGGCCATCTGCATGGCCCATCTCAGTACCTGGTTTGTGAACCAGTGTGTAATCATACGCTGCTAAGAATATAGACCATCTCAGCATCCTAGGAGATATTATCTGGGGAGTTTGTTTGTTGGTTGTGAACAACCCTAGCAAAGGCTTGTGGTCAGTATAGACTGTGAATTGGCGTCCATACAAGAAATCATGAAATTTCTTTATGCCTGAGATTATTGCCAAGGCCTCCCTGTCAATCTGAGCATAATTTCGCTCTGCAGATGAGAGGGTCCTGGAATAATAGGCCACAGGGACCTGTGTTCCATCTTCCTTGAGATGGCTTAGCACTGCTCCCACCCCATAAGGGGAAGCATCACATGCGATGCACACTGGCAATTTCTCATTGAAGTGAGCCAGTACAGCATTTGAGGATAATAAGGCTTTGACCTTTGAGAAGGCTTCCTCATGGACCCTTGTCCATGCCCACGGAGCCTGTTTGTCTAAGAGCCTGTGAAGTGGCTCGGCCACAGCAGCTTTGTTTGGAAGAAAGGAATGGTAAAAGTTCAAAAGGCCCAAAAAAGCCTGAAGCTCAGTTTTTGACTGGGGACTAGGGGCCATTTGGATGGCCTTGAATTTGGATTCCGCGGGGTGGATGCCATCTGCATCGATGCGGAACCCCAAGAACTCGGTGGATGGCACCCCGATTTGACACTTGTCCTGCTGAAGCTTCAGCCCAGCTTGGCGGAACCTCAACAAGACAGCCCTCAGCCTTTCGGCTAAGTTTCCTGATGATTCTCCTGCAATGAGGATGTCATCAAAATAGGGGAAAACCCCGGGAATCCCTCGGAGCGTTCGCTCCATCACCCCTTGGAAAATGCCAGGGGCTACATTTACCCCAAACTGCAACCTCTTTACTTTGAACGCACCTCTGTGCATGACTATGGTCTGGGCTTCAGCAGTTGCCTCATCAACAGGCAACTGTTGATATGCTTGAGCCAAATCAAGCTTAGCAAAGTACTTCCCTCCCTTCAGTGAGGCCAGAATGTGGCTCACCACGGGCACGGGATAAGCATGCTGCTGCAAGGCCTTATTCAGCGTGCACTTATAGTCCGCGCATATGCGGACTTCCTCATTGGATTTTAAGGGAGTCACTATGGGGGTTTCCCATGGACTAGAGTCCACGGGTTCCAGGATGCCCTGTTGGAGCAGCTTGTCCAACTCGGCATCAATCTTACTTTTTAAGGCAAAAGGCACCCTCCTAGGCTTGACCCTTATGGGTGTAATGCCTGGATCCAATTTTAATGTAATGGGAGGCCCCTTGTACGATCCAAGTTCCGAGCTGAACACATCTGCAAACTCGTTGCATACACCCGCAAGGTTAGCCGTTTGCAGCTGGTTCAGACCGGTCACCTGGATCCCAAGTGCCTCGAACCAGTCGAGTCCGATGAGACTTGTTCTGTCCCCCCTGACAACGACTACATCCAAGGCACCATTGAAGCCCTTTTGCTGTACTCTGAGCGTGGCTTCCCCTTTTACGCTTACTCTCATGTTTTGAAAATCAGTAAGGACAAGGTTGGAAGGCCTGAGCTTTACTCTCGAGCCACTCCGGAAACAAATCTTGTTGAACGTGTCCATTGAAATAATAGACAACGCGGAGCCTGTATCCAGCTCCATAGCCAGGGGAACTCCCTGCAACTTCACATCAATACGGAGCTTTTTCTAGAGGGGCCTATGCATTCCTGTCTTGAACACCCCCCTCCTAGATGCGCAAAAACCCACCCTGTTTTGGCTGGGGACCTTGGTACCTTTCAGAGGCAATTCTGGGGACCTGTTCTTTGGACGGCCCATGCAGGCCGATGCAATGTGGCCTTCCCTTCCGCATGCTCGACAGACGGCAGATCGAAACCGGCAGTCGGCCCTCCTGTGGTGACCCCCACAGCCGAAACATCGAGGGGATGCAGGCGGTGGCCCTCTCCGATCCGGTCGCCGTCTCTCCGTCGATGGCTGGATCTTGTCCACCTCTTCCTCCTCGGAGTCTTCCCCCGAAACCTCACGGGCGGCCTCCTGGTGGATCGGGACGGTCACTGAATGACTCTTCGAAGACCACAAGGCCTTCACGGCGCCTCCGGCTGCTTCTTCTGCTGCGATCTCTCGGAGAGCATCTTGGAAGGTGACGTCCGTCCTCGCAAACAGTTTCTGCTGTACTTCGCGGCTTCGCAACCCGCACACCAGTCTATCTCGGAGCCTTTCTTCCAAGTCTTGAAATGCACAAGGGCGTGCGGCCTGCCTCAAGGCCACGACGAAATCCGCAGCTGATTCGCCTGGCCGTTGGTCCCTTTGCTCGAATTGATGCCTCCACGCAATGATCGAGAGCTTGGGCTCGAAGTGCTCTCGCAGCATCTTTTTCAAATCGGCATATGCGATTGATTCTAATGGTGCCGGTGCGACAAGATTCTCCGCTATTTCAAATGTCTCTTGCCCGCACACACACAGTAGGGTAGCCGCTTTCAGGCCATCTTCCTGGATCTTGTTTACTCTAAAGTAATTTTCAACGCGAGCTGCATACGAGCTCCAGCATTCAGGATGCGCGATGTCAAATTCGTCCAGACGGCCCAGCTTGGACATCTTCAACTAGATGGCCTCGTCCACGCCTCTCGCCGTCAGGAATTGAGAAGGGGTCTGACGAAGCCAAGCCCGCCTCCAGCGTATGTATGCTGGCCGGCGGCTGCTCCTCCTGGATGCCGCGCTTCTTTCCTGGCCTTGGTGAGTAGGCCTACTTCTGTTTCTTTGGGATCCCCAACGGCGGATCCCACCTTCGTCGCCAATGTTCTGTTCGCAACACAGACATGAGACGAGGCAGTTGATGCAAAAAAGATGTTCTTTATTTGGTACTTGCACTGAACAGAAGCAAGCGAGGGAATGGCAACATGCCCTTTTATACTTCCCCTGCAAGGGGAGGCTCAACCAACGAATGCAGACTATTCTCCCGCCTCGCGCATGCGCACGAGGCGGGAGACAGCCTGTCTGGGTCCCGAGCAACTTATGGCTGCCCGGGTCTATGTAACCGGTCCCGGGCAAACACGTGGTCTGCCCGGGTCTCTGCAGTTACCCTGCAGGTTGCCTGTGCCTTGCTGATTGACTCAGCAAGGCTCAGGACACAACATATGCAGTCATCAGCAACATACTAAATAGTACTTTTGTATGCAGATGTCACTATCTGGATTATGTAGTATAATTTTAAGAGCCTATTAATTGCATATTCAGAATGTTCTCATACAGTATTTAATGCTATTCAAAAATGCATTCATACTAGCAACATTCTCCTGAATTTTTTTACTCTTATCAGTTCTTGTTCTCTAATTGTATGCAGGAATGACCAGGGGTGGGATGGGGGAAGAAAGAGAGAGACTGCCTAGAGGACTATTGGATAAGAAAGGGTATAGCCTACAGCTACATAATGACAGAGAAAGAGACTCAGAAAGGAACCTCCTTTACTTCTCAGGCTGTAAAAGAGATGGTGGAAGATTTGTATTATCAGAGTTGCAAGATTCTGTTAATGTAGCCTTATAATAAAGTATAATTAACTCATCCGGTTGTGCTTCCTGTCTGGTCTGCCTGACATGTTCAGTATAATCTAGAAATGTTTTCAAAGCTGATTTCAGAAGGGAAGCAATTTTACAATAAATTATCTCCTCTAAAATAGTATATGGCAAGTTTTTTTGGCAGTTTTACCAGATTTACTCCTTTACTAGGAATAATGAAGTCTGCTTAATTTAAAATCAGTTGGAATATTAAAAGATAGAGAAAATTTATCAAATGTTTTGTTGGCGCATTGGTTTAAGTATATTACACTGTATACTGGCAAAGGACAATTTGGAAATTGTCTGTTTCCCAATCCCTTATACAGAATTAAATTTGAAAAATGTAACTGGATCAGTTTGTTTTTCTTCCAAAAACTTTAAGACAATTCTGGATATAAGAACTGCTTTTTTTTTAAAGAATCTAGTTAATTCAGTGCAGCTTCTATTACTGTACTGGAATATTTCTGGAATATTGACAATAAAGATTATTTTACCTCTTTTTTCTTCCTATTTTTAGTGCATGCTCTTTTTTGTAAAAGCAGTAATTAAGATATGAACTGTAACCCAGTATTTATACAGTATACTGGATATACAGTAGTGGCCCAAATTGTGGAAACCTTTTGGGAAAAGTGTACAGTAGAAATGCCACCTTTGGTTAAGTTTCCACCAATTTTTCTTCTAATTTCTTTATAACTGTAGCCTTGTTCACTTAATAATACTATTTTACATTGCTTTCTGGGCAACCAGTCAACTCTTTGCACCATTACTTTAATTTTATTACGTTTTACAAGCTCACTAAATGAAAGAATACAAAAAAGCCCAACCAACTTGATAGCAATCACATAACACACTGACAAATATCCTCCTCTCAGCTTCAATACATGACATCAATAACTGAATCCTACTGTGATCTGATTGGCTCATTGCCAAAACAAGATGACACCTGATTGGCTCTCTAAACACTCATGCTCATTGGCTACAATCAGATGAAGGAAAGCTATCTGATATCAACCTAAGCAAGTTGTGCTTCCTTTTTCTGGTTATTTGGCTATAACGTTTCATAGAATACAGTACAGATAATTGAACAAACTTTGTTGCATTACATTCTTGATTAAATTATCTTTTCATTGATATATAATTTTATGGTACTAGTCAAAAACAAAGTGGTGTTATTAGCCATCAAATCTCAAAAATGCACTTTCCCCAAAAGATTTCCACAATTTTGGCCACTACTGTATTATAAAATAATAAAAATACACTCTATTCAAATACTGGAATACTGTATTTGTATTTCCAGTATTTGAGGGGCTGCCATAAAGAAGAGGGGGTCAACTTATTTACCAAAACACCGGAAGGCAAGACAAGAAACAATGGATGGAAACTAATCAAGGAGAGAAACAACTTGGAATTAAGGAGAAACTTCCTAACAGTGAGAACAATTAACCAGTGGAACAGCTTGCCTTCAGAAGTTGTGGGTGCTTCATCACTGGAGGTTTTAAAGAAGAGACTGGACAGCCACCTCTCTGAAATGGTATAGGCTTTCCCAGTGCTTTTTTTGTAAAAAAAAAAAAAAGGTGCCGGAACTCACACATGTCATACAACCCACTTTGCCTACCCTACAAGGTTCCATCCAAAAAAGGTGCCGGAACTCCGTTCTGAGCGTTCTATGAGAAAAAAAGCCCTGGGCTTTCCTGCTTGAGCAGGGGGCTGGACTAGAAGACCTCCCTTCTTTTAGCTCTATTCTGATTGAACCCACTTGTAACCTTTCATGCAACTTAAGAAAGAGTTAAAATTTCAGATGCTATTTTAAGTTTCAGTTTACTGAATTCCTTCTCCTAATCCGTAGTGATATAAACAAACATGGAAAATATTCTACAAAGCATCTTTAGATAAAAAAACAACAACAGATGAGGTCGATGCAGATTTCCCCTCCTTTTACATAACTTCAGATGTATTGTAGGATTCCTTCTGTTATTTCTCCTATTTCCCTTTGCAGTTCACTAGGTTTAAACTCCTGGGTTTCAAATATTTGTTTTTTAAAAATTCAGTTTCTATGTCTCACGTGTTTTGACAATATTCCAGCTATCCAAATGGAGGTACAATATAAAATGCTAAAATAATAAAAATGAATATCCAGTGATGTTACCAAGATCACTGTAGAACTCAGCAGTTTGCAGGTAGGGTGGGACTGGAAGAGTCCAAGCAGTAATTCCTATGCATTCATGAAACACAACTGCTTTCTCTCATTGTGTCTCAGCCTAACCTGTTTCAAAGATATAGGATGAAATGGTGGGGAAAGAACCATCAGATGTTATTAAGTATGATGTTATGTTAAGCTAGGGTTGTCATATATTCAGGTTTTTGCAATATGTCACCCTTTTTAATCCTTATGTTTTTGTTCATTTTTTAAAAAATTTTAGATTTTGCTTTTCTTTTTTCCTCTGTCCTAACAATGGTTGTACAAAATGTCACTCCTGTGGCTTGGGGATTCATCTAGCTAAACAATAAAATTGTTTCAAAAATTATGAGAAAAGTCTAAGTACTTAAAGGGATCATTTAACACCTGTCAGTTGAATAAACTTCAGTAATAGGTCTTGCGCTTTACCCAGACAAAAACCAATAATTATAGAAATTGTACTATAGTCATGAAGGTGTACACATAATTTATTAATGGGTTTTTATTATTTCAAGTTTTCAATTTGAAAGGATAGAGATTGCTTCCAATTTGGGTTTTCATTCTGCAATCAACTTACCTCATTCACGGTATGTTATGAGGGAGGCACTTAGCGATTTCATCAACTAAACACGTCATTTTCAGTGTTTTTCAAATGTTTTCCCATCTTTTTTCTTACTAGAAACATCCATGAAAAGGAAGTAAAAGAATAGTATAAAACAGGATTTCTCAACCTGGGGAACTTTAAGGTGTGTGGACTTCAACTCCCAGAATTCCACAGCCTGAAATGTTCCACACCTTAAAGTTCCCAAGGTTGAGAAAGACGGGTGTAGAATAAGAACTTCTCTATGCAACATGATCCTTGTGACTCATTCCGTGCACTCACACTGGGTGAAGATACTTTACTATGACATGACTTAGCAGATGCTGATACAGATTTGTATCTTCTTTTGTAAAGTTCACAAAGGGTATCAAGATGCAGGCAAACCACAGCAGAAAAGTATTGTTGCCTTGCTGGAGACTCATTATTTACTATTTACAGATAGTCCTTGACTTATCACCACAACTGAGTCCAAAATTTCTGTTGCTAAGTGAGACATTTGTTAAATAGGTTTTCTCCATTTTATGAGAAATGGAGAATGTAGCAACTTCTTGCTACAGTGGTTAAGTGAATCACTGCAGTTGTTAAGTTAGTAATACAGTTGTTAAGCAAATCTGGCTTCCCCATTGACCTTGCTTGTTAGGCTACAAAAGGTGATCACATGACCAAGGGACCCTGTAACCATCATAAGCACGAGTCAGTTGCCAAGTGTCTGAATTTTGATCACGTGATCAAAAGGGGGTGCTACAATGGTCATAAGTGTGGGAAAGTGTCACTTTTTTCAGTGCTGTTATAACTTCGAACAGTCATTAAATGAACTGTTGTAGGTCGAGAACTATCTGTACTATTATCTAAGTCACTGTTTTTCAATCTTATTTTCCCAGAGTTCCCCAGCCAACCATGGTTACTGAGGTTGAGAAATACTGAATTTAAGTTACTATTTAGTCTGAGAAACTGAAAGCTAAACTAGATAGGCCTTTGCCTAAATTAGGACTGCCCTTCTTATGTAACCAAGCTGATTAATGCCTTGGAGGAAAGGTAAATATAAATTTGTAGCAAATACAAAACAATGATAAGTTGAGAAAGACACTAAATATGGTTCGTTCATTTTCTTCCATGCATGATAAAAAGATTTAAAATGTAGTTTTAATATTCTGCGTTGCATTGATTTGATTTTAATAAACTGCAGAGATTATTTCAATTAATATAGAACACAGTAAAATTAACAAGATAATGAGATTTAGATATTGGGATAAAAAGCCGTGGAGACTACAGGAATGTGTCAGTATTTTTATTTTTAGAATTACTCAAAATAAGAAAAAAGAATCATATATTTCTATGACATACTTGGGTGGATGGAAATCAAAAACACCAAGCATAGTACTGGGGTTGGAAATGTTTTCCTATATTTTGCTATATTGTGTGACACTGAGAGCCAATAAATAAACTCCTGAAAGTTAATAAATAAGTTTCTCACAAGTTAAAAAGAATAACTGGTATAATCCTACCCTTTAGAATAGTTACATTAACATAACTCATGTTAGCATAACATTCTTATTTGGCTTTATGACACATGGGAACATTACTCCAATTATATATGCTTAAAAAAATAAAATATACTTTCTACTTTGATCATCACATGGGCTAGCAAACAAATAGTCTGAGAATGATTGTTAAAAGAAAGTTTCAGTAAGAAATACAAAATATAAAACAAAGGTCTTTTTTTTTTGTAACACTGCAAACTTGAGTTGACAATATACATCAAGCTTTCTGTTGTCAAGGATTTATAAAAGTGTGATTTAGGATGTACTTACCTAGTGTTCCTTCCTTAAACTAAAAGAGAGTCTTCCTTAAACTAAATAGAAAGAGAGAACTCATTTTCCCAAGTCCTTCACTGCCTTTCACTCCTCTGGGTTGGGATCCCTTTCCCCCTGGATCACATGAAAGAGTTCTATTAATGTGAATTGGCTTAGGTTTGAGAACACAGGGCTGGATAACACCGAAGGGTTAGGAATCTGACCCGGGAGCTCTAAGCTGCAGTACGTCACTGCTCTACAGGAGCCGCAGGAGCTATCAGCTATTTGATCGGGAAAACATTACAAAGAAAAGGCCTTGTTATGTGCTTCAGAGCTAGCTCAGGTGCTGGTGTGTCCTTTTCTCTCACATAGTCTTAATGGATTTTCTCTCTAGATATATTTCTGCTCTCTCTCTCTCTCTCTCTCTCTCTCTCCCTCCCCCTTCATTTACACACACACATTTATAGGAATATAAATACCTACTGTATATACTGTATCTCTAACACACACAGAGGTGCAGGATAAAGGTATTAATATTTCTATGGAAACTAATCAAGGAGAGAAGCTATCTAGAAATAAGGAGAAATTTTCTGACAGAACAATTAATCAGTGAAACAGCTTGCCTCCAGAAATTGTGTGTGCTCCAATGCTGGAAGTTTTTAAGGAGACTGGACAGCCAGTTGTCTGAAATTTTATAGGGTTTCCTGTTTGGGCTGGGGTTGGACTAGAAGACCCCCAAAGTCCCTTCCAACTCTGTTATTCCATAAAGGTGTGGGTATATCCCCTTTTGCCTGCTTAAAAAGAACCTGTCATTCCCTCATCAAAATTTAAAGTTTACATGCATAATATTGGGTAAATACATGATGCAACAAAGGTATCCTCACCAAAAACTCTTTTCTGGAGAATCATGTATACCAGTCATGAGAGCCAGTGTGGTGCAATGGTTAGATGCTGTCACAGGGTTGGGGAAGCCCAGGTTCAATTCTACCCTCAGCCACAGAAGTTCACTGGGTGATTAATTGGCCAGTTACTCTCTCTCAGCCTAAGAGCGGCATGGTGGCCAGGAGTTGACAGTTTCAATTCTAGGCTGGAACAGATGTTTTTCTATTTGGGTGCAAAGAGAACATATCTGCTGCGAACTCCACATAGGTATCTGGAAGGGCATCTAGCCAGCAAAATACTCAGCTCCATTCAGTCACCCCAATTTCACCCCAATACAAGGGATTACAGGATCGTAAAAAGAAAAAAAAAACCTCTCTCAGTCTATGCTACCTGAGAAGATTGTGGTATGGAGAAATGAAAAGAGATCCAATATATATCTAATATATATCCATGAGCTTACAGATAAAAGGTACAGTATAAATCTAATAAATAGCTATTTCTAAAAGTTGACAGTACGCTGAATGAAACATCCCATTCTTTTCCACAGAAAAGTTAATCCTCAAATGCCATTATTTCATTTTTCTATAAATTGGCCTGATACATAACCTGCATAAAATGATGTCTGGCTTGTTCTTGAGACACTCTGGCTGTTCTCCCACTGCATTCTTCTGACACTATCTGAAGGTTATCCTTAGCTTGTTTTTTTTTTTTAATCCACAGTTTTGTAATAGGGATGACAGTTACAAGTCAAATGTGCTTGGCAAGGCTCCTGTTTATTGAACCAGAATCAGATTGCATGCAAGGGTAGCTGGATAGAGCTGGCCTGTTTTTCTGCAACCAAAGGGCACAGAAAACCATGCACTGTTGCGAGAGGAATGAAAGGAAAGCAAAAAGAAATCCCTTCACTCAGCAGGGCTGGTGTCAGAAGCAAGGATTTAATGTCTAAAAAGTAACAAAAAACCAAGCTTTTGGTCTTGATTTGTGGGAAACAATTTCACAGTGGAAAATTAGTACTATTTATTTTATTATTCATTCATTTATTAGTTTATTTATTTCATATATTTTTTAAACTTCATATCTGTGAAGAGTTGAGGCTTTTTAAATTAACAGAGTTTAAAAAAAATGACAAGGAGAATGATTAGAATATAATTGCTAAAAATACACATGACCTTTCAAACACCTACTTCTCCTGTACTCACAATACTATGCTCTGGTATAAAACTCAATGCTTACAGTAATTGTATTAAAAATAGTCTAGCTTTTCAGGGAAAAAATATAGTTATGAAATCATTGTTTCCATAATATACATGGTTTAGTAGCGTAAGTGTAGACCTCTATTGTCTGATCAAACCAGTTTTTTTCTTTCAAATTATTGAAACCTCCTGGTCTGTAAATAGAGAGTATTTCTGGATAATGAGAGCAGCTTCTCTTTTAATGCTTCAATATTATTAGATCCTCTCCAGTCCTGGTACTCTGACAACTGAATAAACATAACTATAGAATGAGAAACTGACTGTCTGTAGAGATGGGCAAGCCTCGGGATGCAGGGAAGGAGATGTGGCACAGTTAGTGCAGGAAAAACACTATTGCAAAGTATTCCTCCAGATACACTGCAGTGTAAAGCATTTAATTGCAACCAAAAATAATCCATCTGGAGGCTCATTATGCACATTTGTAATAGAGTAGTTTGCTCCTCTAGCTAGCAATGGTGATTCAATCTGAAGTAATTAAATCTGAAGAAACTACACAAAAAAGGGTTCATAGGCTACACTCAATCCCAAATTTGTCCAGCATAGGTTAGCACAGCCTTTCTCAACCTTTTTGCCCTTGAAGAGCCCTTGAAATAACTTTCAGGTCTCAGAGAATACCTGCGTAGATGTATGTGTGTATGTGTGTGCATGTGTGTGTATATACAGGAAAGAGAGAGAAACCAGAAATATATAGAAATCTAAAAATAAACATGAAACCTTACGATACAATTTACTTCTAACTTACATTTTGCCACATGTACAAGAAAAGCAATGTGGAAGGCTGGCACTTAAACCACAGCACATAAAAATTCCCACTACTGCGGGTATAGGCAATGTACGGCATTCAAAGTTTTTTTTTTTTAATTTCTTTTCAGTCACAACTTTTTGTGGAACCTCTTGCGACTTCTCATTGTACCTAGAGTTCCATCCAAGCTTAGCTGAGAAAAGCAGGTCTAGCATATTGTATTATGTCAGTCTGCTTGGTTAGTCTATGATTCAAGGTATTGTGCAAATAGAGGATCTAAATAAACTGTAATTGAGTTAATCATGGATAATGAACCTAGCACTGTGTATTTGCAAGCCCAGCCCATTTGAATGAGCAATAGTTCAGTGTGTTGTCCAAACCCAGGCAATTGTATTCATTCAGTAAACCATTTTCAATTAAACTTTAGTTAGTTTGAAGTGCAAACAAACCCAAGGATCATAAAATCTTGATGGTGCTCATAACAAAATTCAGAGACATTAAAATGGCATTATACAAATGCCAATATTAGATACTCACAACATGACACCTGTTGTAAGTACATACTGTAAATCATGTGATTTATATGATGACAATCTCACAAGTATGAAAATCTCTCCCACACCCACTCCTACTAGATGCTCATGGCTCCTGAAAGCACATTAAATCACTTTCCAATATGTGAATCATAGAATGGAAACTGCACAGCTCATTTTTGTTGATGACCTATGTTAAGTCTCAGGTTGTATAGTAGCTGCTTAGAACTGAAGATGATTCAGAGTCTCACAGCCTACATTTTAGCAAGATTAATAAAATATAAGAGACTTGCTTCCAAGAATACCAGCAACTTAATTATTTTTAATTTAGAGCCAATATATCCCTGTCATATTTCAAGACTATCCAGAAACTTTATTTGGAGCAAATTACAGTTGCCTATATGCTAATAGCTATCAGCAAGATGACAGCCTTTCGACAGGGTCAAGAAACAGGACCAGCACCACAAGTGCTCTTTATTGGTTCAGGGTAGGATAAAAAAGCCTGTTGGAGTTTCTCCCTGCCAAACAAAATCAAGGTTGGGTTATTTTGAGTTTCCTTCTCACGCTTCTTTCTTAGGATTGTGTAATCTTTTCTCCTTATTAAATTGCTCCCTTCCTTCTTCCCAAGGCCATCTCTTTTTTAACATATTGTAGTGTTTCACAACCTCAGTAACTTCAGGATGTGTGGACTGCTGGGGAATTCTGCGAGATGGTTCATACAACTTGCTAACTTTGAGAAACAACATTTCTCACAATATTATCATACAATTTCCTGTAGCATAGGAGCTGCACTGACATCAGTTTGGTTCCAAGTGCAATTTAAAGAGTAGGTAATAATTTATAAAATTTTATAAAGGGTGCTGGTAGAATATATACTCAGAATTTCTTCTTTCTTTGTGGTGTGGCAGAGAAGGTACAAAGGGAAATATGTTTTGCCAAAGGTCCTCTCCTGCGGAATTTCTTCCCAGAAATATACTAGCAAAATTATTTAATTTTTGAATTAATATTTTAATTTAAAAAGCTTAAGTCCTACCTGTTTAAATTGAGACTGAGATTTAATGGATTATGTGTGTTGGTGCTAGTTATTGTTATTTGAACTACTGAATTTGTGAAATAGCATAAAATCACCTGGAATAATTAAAAAAATAGGAAAGCAAATAAACATAAAAATAAACAAATAAATAGGAACAAAAATGTAAACAATTACTATGTAGTTTATGCAGCCTGGCTTGCTGGGCAAATGGTTAGATTATGGTTCTATGCATCACTAGGGAAGGATAATCATTGCAATGAAAACAAAGCCAGTTGTTCACCCAATACAGAACAAAAATGTATATATCTTAAGTTATCTGCAGTTTGGTTGTTATTGCTATCTGAAAATATTTTGATATTGACTTCTACATATTTACTGTACATATACAGCGTAGCGTCCAACAGTAGACCAGTACTTATAGAAGTTAAGAAAAAAATTATTACAAAAATATGTTAGCAGTTTTAACAGGTAGCTGCAATTTGATACATGTCATGGTTCCGACAGATGAAAGTCTTCAAAAGAACCTTGAGGCATTGTTTACCTTAAAGAATCTTTTATTCGAGAAACAAAGTATCGGCACTACATAGTTGAAACCAAAAACTAAATTCCCCTCCCCTGGATACAAAGTATCAAAGCACAATTCCTTCCTCCAATAAACTGTCATAAATCACATTCTCCAGCCCGCCAAAACTCTTATCAGCTCTGGGCCCAATGACCTTGGATTCCCATGGCTGAGTTATTATTGTTATGACTAGCTGGACTCTCATCCACATTCCCCCTCCCAGCATCAACTAACTAGAAGCAAAAGAGAAAAATGGCTGCATTTCCATCTATTGTCAAAGCCAGAACATCCGATGTTAGCAGCATTGACATTTTAAAATAAGAAAATGTATTTTATGCATTTTAAAATGCAATTGACCATCCTGAAGCTTGAAGAAATATGAGTTTAAAGTCTGTAAACCATACTAAAAAAGTGACTTCAAATAAACCTCAGTCAAACATCATCAGTCTTTTTGACCAACACATTTTATGTATTGGCATAGGTTTTCAGGAGCTGCAGTAATCACTTCATCAGATTAATGAAGAGCTAGACTGATGAAGGATACAACCGATCCTGATTTTTTTTTGCCACCACAGACTAACATTGTTCTGCTTCTACAATGTCTCCCCCAAATCCCCCACAAATAAACATATTTCTACTCAGTAGGAGTAGAAATAGTAAGCATATAGTAATGGTTTGTTCTTCCATTTTTTTTGTCAAACTCATGTGTGGGATGAAAGGTTCATATCTTAGTCATATGTTAATGTAGAAACAAAGCAAAATACAACACAACAGTTATGTTGCCATTGGAGGAGGTAACCTAAGTTTTTTGCACTGCCAAGATGTAAGCAAGACATCAGTTCTCTAAAAAACAACAACAACAAAAAACCAAATTTAGGTATCTGTGTACTTTCACTTAACAGCATTTCCTGAAACTTAGAACTAGATTAGGAAAACAAGAGCAAATTTCTTTACTAGACATCCTTACTTAATTTTATACTGCATGTTTTAATATTTAGTTTATACACACACACAAAATCAAATATACACAAAATTATAAATGAAAAAAGCTGAAAAAGACAACAACATATTTACAATTCATGCCATGATTCATCAATCATCTGTAACTGATTTATAAGCAGTGAATATTTTAAAGTATGTTTGTCTTTCCCTTGCTGAACAGTAAGTCTTTTGATTGTACTGCAAGTCAATTTCTTTAGTATGGAAGTCAACTGCCATGTGGTTAAGATAAACTTAAAAAAAATATAAATATCTGAAAATACCAAATCTTGACGTTGTTGAGTTACTACGTGTCATTGCTTCTTACCGAAATGGAAAAATCTATTTTAACAAAGCATTAATTTTACTGCATCTCCAAAAACATAAAAGCAACGAGATCTTTTCTAAAATACAGTAGTATTTCTTGTTGAAAAGGTGACCTAAAAACCTACCACTATGTGGTGCTGTGAACCAATGCCATTAATAATTACCTTCGTTTTGAAAGATAGGCATGGAAGCAACTGAGCACCACAACCCTGAAAAAAAAGGTTTATTTATATATCGTGACTGTGTCATCCACCAGTATTTATGGAAACAACAGCCTCAAACTGGTACGTACAGGAGAACACGCTATGTTTTCCCGCTGGTCTTGCCGAGAAAAGACGCACAACTCATTCATTCTTCCAGGTGAGCGTTTCTCAAATTCAGCAATAAAATGTGTGGACTTCAAGTCCAAGATTTCCTGAGCCAGCATGTTGAAATTCACATATCTTAAAACGGCTGAGCAACTGATAGGTGATGGGGAAAAGACCCACCACTATCAAACTTCGGAAATTGTAACCTTCGCGTTTTGGCTTGAAACCTCCGACTTGCCGTCAACATTTTCAGAACGCTTCCGTGGATCAGATCCACAGCTTTAGATATGTCAGCCTACACAACTTTACAGCTACACGGCCACCTTTTTTGTTAATTTAGAGCTCTCCTAACGTTTATATCTATCACTACAGCGAGATTTACAACCGAAATTTTCGAGGGCTGTTCGCCACTTCGTTATCAATTGAAGACGGCTAAATGACTCTGCCACGTTCTAAACTCTATTGTGACAAGACCGACTTTCCTCTTGGCATTGAGGGTTCTCTCTTCATCGTTTATCTCTATGTCCAACTTCGCACCTCCTCTTCCCGGCGTTCAATGCGCGAGAAGGAACAGCTGGCCCGCGAGAGAGTGTTAGGCCGGAGGCCGGGCCGGAACCGGGAGGGCTGCCTCATCTCGGCCCTCGCTGAGATTCTATGCAGTGTCGGTCGGCTCCAGAGCCGGTGATTGTGCCCGAAATGTCCGGCCGGAGCCATTCCGAGGAGAAAACTTCCGGGGAGGAATCTGACGAAATGACGACGCGGCGCTTGATCCGCCAACAGTACCGAGAACTAATTTCTACCGTTCAGCGTAGGTTCCTCCCCACCGAGCAGGAGAGAAATGGCGCAAACTAATCCGGGATGAGGCCTCCGTTGATCCAGGAAACTTGCTTGGTGGCCTTGGATCGGTCGCTGCCGCTTAACTCTGTCTACATGGCGGGGATGATATGGGGGTGGGGTGGGATAAAGAGGGAAACTCCTGACTGAGGCTCTTCAGGCTGTCTTAGGATCGAGGGCTCCTTGGTGCCCTCTGAGCTTGGTTGTTTTCTTGCAGACGTTTCTTTGCCCAAACTAAGTAACATCATCAGTGTTAGACTGAATGTGCCTTAAGATCGTGCGAGACAGCGGTGCAATACATAAATATATGCTCTTCTCCTGTTTTGGGGTCATTTTTCCTGTCTGGAGACGATGGATGGGGTGCATTCCAGTCATGCATCTTTTCCATTCCCACTTTGCTGTGATCGAGGTGGTGGAGTTTGAAAGCTCCCACCTTTCTGAAATCCCCCCCCCCAAACCTTCATTCTTCTAACTAATGAAGTCTAAATGCCTCAGTGTGGGGGGTGTCACAATCTTTTTTTTATAAAAAAAAAACCATATAAAATGTTTTTTTAAATCTAAATCTTAATTGGAATCTTTGGGCATGTTGTGCTTCAAGAAGTGGAACTCTGCCTTGCAAATTGGTGCATATACTGGTTTTAACGGGGTGGCCTTTTTGGTTTAGGTATCTCAATGATTAATTATGTTTTTTCCCCCTGTTTTCCTAGAGAACCATGAGCTGATGCTGAGCACCAATAATGATAAATTGACAGAAGCTCTAGAAGATGCTGATAAACTATTTACTGGAGGTAAGATGAGAATTTCCCCAAATATCATTTTTTCAGTGCTTGATTTCTTTCTAGAAATCGCTTCAAATAAAGAATATGTGTCACATCACCACTTTTATTTAATCCATTGAACTTATTCTAGTGAGAAAAATATAAACCATTTTGTTTACTAATAGTAGCCTTTTGTATTCTTCAGAAAGCATGAAGAGTAACTTTCTATCAGCCTGAAGGAATTAATAGAGGCAAGCAGAGAGGAAAATTACTTTATTATCCAATCTCATCTCTCTTTTTCTTCTCTCTTGTCTTAATGATATGCTACTTTCTTTTTGATTGATAGGCATCAGTGTCATTTTTATTAATACTTCATGTTCGGTGGGCAGTATATGTTACATCAAGTGATATAATATGAATATAAAGTGATAAAGTATGAAACTCAGCAGTAAGAATAGTTCTTATTGTTTTAAGTATTAAGAAAAACCCAGAGCATGCTTTTACAAGACAATAATGTAATAATGAACATAATAATCACACATAGGATAAGCAAGCAATATGCTAAGTAATATAAATGAAAAAATGTTACCAGGTAATATCAGTAAAGAAATAATCTTTGTTGCCTTTTCAGTTACAAATGGCTATATAGTTCTGATTGATAGTGGGCTTTGTTTTGGTCCCTTTTGTAATGACACTGTAGTGCACTTTGGAGACAACCCTTGATTGGTAAACCTCAAAGCTTAAGCTTCAAGGAAGGATTTTTATTACTTTCCAAAATATGTGAGGGTAAGGGAATTTAATCTTATTTCTTCTTAAAATCCAGTACTGAGAAGTAGCTAGCCTCATTAATGTTTGGAGATAAAGTGTCAGAGACACAAGTCTGCAATTTTTCAGAGACTATTGAGGCTCTGTAGTTCTATCTCTTTATTTCATTTGGAGAAAAATGGCAGTTTCTAGTACACCTGCATGCTATTGTTTTTAGCCAGTAGATTACACTGTGTTGCTGATAAAATATTATAAACTTAATTGTGAAATGTAATTGTCATTCTTGACACTGCTCTCCATTGATTCACTTTGTTATCTTGAAAGGATTAAAAATTGAATTTCTGAAGTTTAGGACATTTTCAAAAAATATAGAGCCTGGTGTTTGTGAATCTAAGGCCTTATTCTAATCTTATCCAAGATTTTTTAAACAAATCTTGGTAGAGAGTCAATGCCACATTGTCCTTGCCATTGTCATTAAATCATGATTTAAATTGCTAGTAAAAGGGCTTGATTTAAATCAACTCGATTTAAATCATAATTTTTAAAGAGCAACTGTCATCTCTGTCCCACAGCGGCTCCTCCTCTGACCTGCCGTTGACTCACCGACAGTCCCATTCACTTTAATGGGACGGCTGGTGATGTGGCAGTGCCACAACAAGGTGAGGGACGTGGCGGGCAGGTGAGTGGATGCCCGCTACCAGGCGCTGCCATGATGGATCTGAAATGACAGGTGCTCTTTAAATGTAAGGACTCATTCTTGCTGGTAGTTAGAATCTTTAATATTATTATTTGCAAACAAAATGAAGGTTTCCTATTTAGAATAATAAGCTGTCTGGTTAATAAAACAGTGATTTCGGAACCGATTTTAGATTAATAGATTAATCACATATACCGTGTTTCCCCCAAAATTAGACCTACCCCGAAAATAAGACCATGATTTTTTTGGGGTGGGCCTAATATAAGCCCTACCCCAAAAATAAGCCCTAGTTAGGACCCTGCCCACTCCGTCCCACCTCGTTGCTGCAATGGGGCAGGAGAGCGCATGTCGCGTCGCTGCCACCCCAATGAGGCAAAGCAGGTAGAGGGGGTGGAGCTGCCCCATGCGCCCTGCACCCGCTTACTTCAGCCCCCCCTCCAGCCAGACCATTCCTTGCTCGGCGACCTTCCCTTTCACTCCCCTTCCGAGCTGGACTACCATGCTATGGAGGATGGGTGGGATAGGCCCGGACCCCCTCTGCCATTTTGGAGCCAGGGGGAGTGACGGCAAAAGGCTCCGCTGCCGCTGTTTGCCGCTGGAGGAGCTTTCTTCGCGCTTCTCCCCACAGCTCACCTGCCCGGCGGCAGCTGCTGCCTCCTACTCCACCAACTCTCCCATGGCTTGCGCCGTGACAGCGCAAGCCTCCCCTGCCGCCTTCCTCCGCCAGCCCTCTGTCGCCGCCACTGGAGAGAACGAGGAGGGGAGTGGCTCTGCGCAGCGATGCAGAGCAGAGAAAAGCACTTGCTTGCCGCCCTGCATCACCCTGCGTCTCCCTTCTCCATTCTGGAAATGGCAGTCCTGTTTCCTTCCGCTTTTCCTCCTGGAGCTGCTGTAGAGCTTGGCGCACCACCGCCTAGCTCCTCTCTCTTCCCGAAAGCATTTCTTCACTAACCTGCTTTCCAGCTCTGGCGCGTTTCTCTCCTGCTGCAGGGAAACGGAGATGGTGGGACTAAAAAAACTTCAGTCAGACCTTCCAACTTCTCGCAAAAAAAAAAAAAAAAAAAAAGATCTCGCAAGAAGTTGGAATGTCTGAACTTTCCCCCCCAAACAATCATACAGTTTGTAGTGTATGTAGATTTGCAAAACAATGGGATAAAAGAATATTCCTGAACTTTGTTTTATGATTTATCTCATGGTTACTGTGAAATTGTGTGAATGCATCAATGCAGTGCATGTTATCTCAGCTTGCAAAGCTTGGATTCATTGAATGAATTTACCAAAATGTAAATATTGCAGAATATACAGCCTCATGCTATATAACTAAGCTCCATTTCATGCTGAATAAACTAAATTATTAATGTATCTTAAATAGAAAACTATATTTAGATAGATTTTTACTCCAAAAGCATTTTATTAAAATAAATTTCATAAAAATAAAAAAAATCCATTTTTTAAAAATTGTTTTTTTTAAAAAACATCGATTATTATCCACCCTGCATACACAACATATTTCTCTCACAAAAATGCACTTTTTCTTCTAGCCCCTTACCTTGAATTGTTAACTTAATCTTATTTAGTTAACCTAAACAACAGGCATCCATCAGAAGTTGAATATTAATGAAAATTATTGTGTTCAATTCCCTTTGAATCTAGCAAAATATTTTTCTTCTTTCAAAACAGTGTCCTGGGCAAGGGAGGCCGCTTTGGATGCCCAGTTCCTAGTTTTGGCATCAAATCTAGGAAAAGAAAAAGCAAGCCAGTTACAATCAGATATGACAGTATTTGATCCATCTGCATTTGCTGAAGATTTAGTAAGTTTGCAATGATGAGCTGCATAGTAGTATAAGGCTTTTCTGGTTTATTAAATAGAACTTAGTAATTCATCATGTATTCATTGTTTAAATGGGAAACAAAATATATATTTTTTAGCAAAGCTACTATCAATATTTAGAAGTATACTTAAATCTTTCACTCATATAAGCTGAAATATAAGTTTTAGAGTCTGAAGCCAAAAAAAGTATGCAGTGCACTTGAGGTCCTTGAGTTCATGAGAACCAGACTGTTAGCTTGCTGTTGCATTAATCATATATTTTAATAGGAGTTAGAACCCCTTTGCTTATTTAAAATGTAGGCTGTAACTCTTGGGCTATCACACTCTAACCTCTTCCCTGGTTATCTCACTAACTTCAAATTAGTGAATTCTTGCATTATTGAAAATTAAACTATTCTGTATCAAAAATGTAGTGATCTAGATATGTTTTTTTGATCCTGCAGAATTATTTTGCTGTACTGGGTAGTTAGAATTGTAAGCCATGCGTCACAGTTAATAATTCATTTTTGTTCCATCACCAGTCATGAGCCAAAGAAAATTAAAAACTACTGCTCAGGTTTCTTTAGACTTTCATTTTTTTTAGCTGGCATCACAGACCTGGCTTTGGAAAAAAACATATTTGTCTGCTTGTCTTGTCTGGAATTACATATTATAGTAGCTAAGACAATTCAAATAGTTCTTTGTATCACTGCAAAGAGAGAATTGGCTGCCTCCTCAATTTAAGTTATGTAAATAGTTCTGCATTTTTGGAGATGGTGGGAGGAATGGTTTGTGCAAAGGGATAACATATGCCATATATTTTAAACTGAATTTCCTATTTAAAAAAACCAAGATAAATTGATTAAGATGTTGTAATTTCAGATCAAAGTTGCAATATACTTTATTTTGAATTATTTACATATGCAATTAGTATCATTCAGTATAGATTTAGACATGAATGTAACTCCGTAAGCATGATGTTGTGCACCTTAACATATTTCTTCTTGAGTTCTAATTTAATATTGTCATGCATTTTGTATAAAAATGCAAACTGATACCATAATATATTTCTTCTACAGTTATCACTTATGGGTCTAAATCGTTTGGAAACAGAAGAAAGTGATAGTGAAGAAGAACAGGTTGCTAGTGGATTCTTACCTCATAATGCTTGGCATAAACTTGGTGAAGAAGCAAAAAAATACTTTAGGAGGGCACCAGTTTTCCATTTCATGTGAGTTTATTTGTGGTACCCTTCCATTCAGTCTGGTGTGATATCTTTCACAGGAATTATGCTATAGATTTATTGTAGCTTTGGGACTTATATAGCACAATTAAAGCAGCTTGCACAATGTAATTTGAGATGTGTTTCTCTACTGCTGTCTTTGAGCTTTGATAGCAGCACTTGCACTTTGGGAAGCCTCATATATGTTTTCTGAGGACTTGTTGAAGTGAGCAAAATAAACTAAAGACCTTTTATTAAGTTATCATCCCTATATTCCATGTGACATACATCAAATGGGTTTGGGGCAAGGAGGTTTCTGAATAGAAAATGCTGTTGACCCTAATTTATTCTGTAATTGGAACAAGTTATTCTTTCCAACAGTGCTTTAGAGGTCTTCTATAAATGTTTCCTTTTGTTGCTCCTAGGTAATAACGTTTTAAAATTTGAAATAAGAGCAAGAAATGTGTATAGTTGAGAACAACCAGACTAGGATTTTGCATTCATATGCATTAGTCTGATATGACTCTAAAATTAAAACATTATTAGGTCTGAAGGCATGAAGCTGAAAGAAATTCTAATCTCTCAGCAGTTCAAACACCAGGTTTTTTTTTTTTTTTTGAGGCTTATGTCGCTATATCCTTCTAGTTTGTTAGCCATGTTTGCAAAATAGAATTACAGTGTTATGTTTTCAGATTATTTGGAATGTTACATAAGGAATTTACAATGTTTTCATTGGCTTAGGTTGGGCACATTTACTCCTGATCCTCCTGTTGAAAGGCCACGCGTTGAAAGGCAACGAAAGAAGGCAACTTCAGATGGAAACAGAGTAATGCCTGCACAAGTGAGTTACCTGTGATAAAGCCTAATATTACTTTGGGGATGAGAAACTTTCAACTGAAATTCATAGCACAGTAACCAGAAGAGGAAACGTAAATAGATTTTTTTGTCATAACAAAGCATTATGGTAAACAATGATTTTTATGCAGATGTTTGGTTCTGGCTTAATAATCTTCTAATATAAATACATGGAAAAATATTTATTGAATCAGCTGATTCTTGTAATTTGTAAATGGTGCATAAAGCTTTAAACTCAATTTTAAATGCTTGTTTTTCATATCAGTAGAATTATTTCAGGTCAGTTCTATTTTTGCACGTTCTCCTATCTTTTTTAAAATACATTTCATTTATCCCAGAAATCAAGTTTACATTGATAAAAGTATTGCTGGTTATGAGGCACCACAATAAAATACACTTTAAGGAAAACTGCAATATTTTTTAAAAGAAATTCAGAATATTATAATGGAACAGGAAGACTGCTATAATATTGTCATAAAATATAGCTATATTAATAATAGCTTGTTAAATTAATTCCTTCTTTAGTTAAAGAAAATGGAAGAATCTCATCAAGAAGCTACTGAAAAAGAAGTAGAAAGGATTTTGGGATTCTTACAAGCCTATTACGCAGAAGAGCGTAAGTTAATGGATTTCAGCATTCTCACAGTTGCCTCTCTTTCCTTTAAGTATTGTTATGGGGGCTAGGACAGAAAAAGTATGATATTGAGAATGCTATGTAAGAACAAAAATATTTGAGTAGAAAAGATCAGTTGAAGTTATAAAGAGATTGTGTGCTTCAAATATTTAGCTTTATTTTTTCTGCAATCAGCTTAATTTTCAAGGTGATATTTTTACTGGAAATGCTCACTTATATTAATTTGACTCCATATGCACATATTTCTCAATCTGATGTTATGATAATACTTTGCTCTAGGAAGAATCATTCAGACAGCATATAAGATTTGTTAAGAAAATTCAGTTTACATTTCTCATTCTGCTGCAAACCATAATTAAATGTCTTTAAATAAAAAAAATAGTGAATAGTGAAAATATTAAATGTGGGCTTAGGATTTTATCCCCATTCATAGAGGAATGATAGCTAAATGATATTGAACATAGAAAGTAAACTAGAAATAGACTGAATAGCTAAATGAACTTATCAATATCAAAAGTATGTTGTTTTTACATTATAGCTGATACACCAATATCTTTCCTTGAGTTTGTGACAGACCCAAATTCTTTTGCACGAACTGTGGAAAACATGTTTCATGTCTCATTCTTAATAAGGGTAAGGAGAAACAATTTGCTCCCTTAATTATAAGCAAAATGTATTGTGCCACAAATATAAGCACAGGATCTGAACCATCCATGTTGAAGGGCTGCTATTGACTAATTCTTATTTCATCACTTATGTAATACAAAGTTTGATGTATGTTTATAATTTACTAACCCCCTCCCCTTTTTATATACTAGATTTTTGTTCTTTTGACAGTTGTAATAAATTGATTTTGAAACAAGCTTGATAATTATAAAGAATTTAATATATTTAGACACTTGAAATATGGATCATGCTTTGTTTTTGTTAAAAAAAATCTGATTGTTTTTTCATAATGGAAATAAGTTGGTTTTAAGTCTTATATCTATCTACTGTTTAAAAGATTAAAACTGGAAAATTAATTCCTGAATGACTGGGATTGCTTTTTGTACTAAATCATAACAATCATGGTTTATTTCATATACCATAACTGGCTGTAATCATACAATCCACTTAATCAAAACCAAACAAATAATAGGTGGCTAAATTTGTTTACCATTCTTATCACTGTTGAATTCAGCTCGGTAAATGTATTTCAGATTTCATAACTTGTTTTTGAAAGGTTTGCTATCTTAGGAGTAAATTGAACTTTTTTTTCTAGGATGGACTTGCAAGAATAAAACTGGATCAAGATAAGCTTCCTGTAATAGGTAACATTGGAATATTTCTAATACTAGGAATTGTTTTAAATAAATGTCTTTATGTCTCTTAATTTGATATATACTTGAATTTATATTGTTTTAGTGAAATGGCATTTTTGTTTTTTAAATATAACTGTGTGTCCCCAAAATACAATATTTTATTAGAACCTTTACGTCCAGAAGGAGTAGAAAATTATGAGGATACTCACGCACGAAAGCAAGCAGTCATATCAATGAGCTATCAAGAGTGGAAGGTATAATTAAATATTTTATTTCCTGAAGTTATTTTAAATATCCCTGAATTGCGTTTCTGTGCCTAAAATGCTGTAACTAGGATTAGCACATCTATATTATTTAGATCTTAAAAATAGGGAAAGACAAGTTCCTGGTTCTGTAATTTGGAAAGGAAAAATATATATTCTTCCTTCAACTTGTGTATCACAGTAAGATGGACTGACTGTTGGTTAAAGTAGCAATGTATTTCATTCATGAATTTTGTACAATCTCCCATCTTAAAAAAACATTGCAGAACTTTACCAGAATTTACATTGTAAAAGTATGATAAAAATAAATGCTAGTCAGACGTTCTGTTAACGTGTAATATACATAACTTTGCATTTAACAGCTTAGTATTTTAACTAATGGTGGTTGAAAAGGTAGATATGTTTATTAATGCACATTTTTATCTATAATACTATGAATTAAAGACATTAAATTTTTATTTTCACATAGAATATTGTGGAGATATTTGAAATTTCACAGGCAATGATTCCACCTGCTTCACAGTCACAGACATGAGATGAAGCTCATCTGAATGTAAGGTACTATTTTTTAATTTCTCTGATATCGTTTTTGTTGTTGATATTCAAGCATAATAAATGCTAGTTTGGGCTGATTTGAATTCTATCTATTTTTTTGCAGATTTCAATCTCATTTTTTACACAGGTATCCATAGTTCTGTAAGAACCAGCCTGATCTTGGAAGGAGAATGGAAACGAGCAAAACTCCTGTTTAAGTATTGCATATTTGCTTGAATAAGGGGAGTGCTTCCAGGTTTTCTAAATAACAATGTTGTATTATACAACATACTGTACATTGTTTATTTGCTGTAACAGCACATTAGTCTCCAATTGTTGTAGCTTTTATGTTCTGAATGTGCTTTGTCTTATTACAATTCATTTGGTCAACATTATGTTATTTCAATTTGTATTTCACCTTTCCACAAAGCAAAAAGAAGTTAGCTAACAATAAAAACAAAGTATGATTCTCAGTAAAAGAAGACATCTGATCAGTCTTCAGAGGTGGAAAGAGTGGTGGCTTGTCACCACTCCCAAGGGTGTTTGCTCTGTATTTTTGGAGTGACACAGAACGTGCCTTCTTTTATGTGCCTGACAAAGACCGCTGTAAAGGTCCTTTATTGTCCAAGCAGATTCATACAATTCACACACAAACAGATTCACACACAAACAGTTGTGCCTGAAACCATTTAGATGTTAAAGGAGTAGAATGGTACTATCCCAGTTTCTTTGTGTTGCAGCACTATGTGTTAATTATATTTTAGTTTAGGAGAATATGCACTTTTATCAAGCTTATTTATAGTTCTGTAGCTAAATTAGCTTTTGAACCTCATTATTTGTGAATGATGGTACAGAGAAGAAAAATGGGGAGTGGAAATGCAAGGCCAAGAAGAAAAGTACATCAGGTTCTCTACATCATAGAATGTACTCATCTCGTTGAAATACTTTGCTTTCCTCCATCATACTATTTTGGTGTCATTCTGCATTTAACATGAGCATTCAAATGTTTATGGTAGAATGCCTTTGAGAAATGGCATATAAAAACAAAATGGCTTCTATCGTGGATGTCATTCCGTGTTACAGATTATTGAAACTTGGGCAGAAGCATCCATTTGTAATTAAAATACTTTGAAACACTTTTGCAATAGTTGTATGTTTCAAGATTAATAATTTCAAATGTTTCTGTAGTCATTTTTGAGTTATGCAAACCTGTTAATCTTTAAATAATAATATAAATATTAAATATAGATAACATGGAAGCTTTGGCTTTGAAAAGACTATTTTTTGGACTAAAGATGCAATCTAGTAGATCCTGGGAAGCTGCCCTGCACCTTATAAATTACTCTTTATAAGTATTTTCTTGGAAAGTTGCATGAGATAACAAAGTATAGTGGTATTGTAGCTGATACAAAAATATGTAGAACTGCATTAGTTGTTAACTTATAAAATTCTATGGTGTTCTTCCACTCCTAGCATATATTATTCTGTCACTAAATTTCTAACAGTAATATGCATATGGGCATCATACAAATCATACATAATATAAATGCATCAAGGAGATTTATTTTTGAATCCAAATGATTTTAGACAATTGTAGCCTGACTGCATTAATAAGTGCAGAGAATGCAGTCTTGTCAAACTAAACTATTCAGCTATATAAGGCAATAATGTAGGATTATGGGAAAAATAGGAATGATCCCTCCTAGCATGCATGTATACCTACTACAATTATTGTCAATGCTGCTAACATCGGATGTTCTTGCTTTGACAACAGATGGAAATGCAGCCATTTTCTCTATTGCTTTTAGAATTAGTTGCTGCTGGGAGGGGGAATAGGGATGAGAGTCCAGCTAGTCATAACAATAATAACTTAATCGTGGGAACCCAAGGACATTGGGCCCAGAGCTGTTAGTGTTTTGGCGAGCTGGGGAGAAAGCCCCCGCTTCAAGCTAATTGGGGAATGTGATTTATGATTGTTTATTGGAGGAGGGAATTGCACTTTGTTACTTTGCATCCAGGGGAGTGGAATTTAGTTTCTGGTTTCAGCTTTGTAGTGCCGATACTTTGTTTCTCAAATAAAAGATTCTTTAAGGTAAACAATGCATTGAAGTTCTTTTGAAGAGTTTCATCTATCGGAACCATGACAATTATGTTAAATCTAAAGATCATTGCAACAAAAAATACAGGTGTATAAATAAAATGATAGATCTATAGAATGATGTACCAATGCTAATGTGTTTCAGGCCTCTTTTTTAAAACAACATTTTCTACAGTCTTTCCCCACTGTTAATTATTACCCTTGTGTTTTTAATGGATGATTTTTTGTTTTGTTATTGTATAATTTATTACCATTATATTTTATTTCAGGATATGGATATGTATGGTGCATATTTTCAAATTATATTTTAGCAACTTGCATAACAAAACAATTATAATCTTTGAAAAAAAAAGATCAATTTTAAACATTATACTTGTGTATAATGTATGTGGTTATGCTGCAAATATTAAATGAAAATCTTGCACAGGTGCCATACAACCCTTTATCTATGGCAGGTGAGGACTTGAATCAAGTTTGGCCAATAAAGGATACCTATCCTGCCTAGTTTTAATAGTACGGCTGATTACTTGAAGGATAAATTACTGGAATATACCACATCTATCCCTTCAATATGTTTCAAAATTGTGGATGGCCTACAGTAGGATAGCATTGGTAATAAGTGGTACCTCTTAGAGGTGCGGTATCATTTCTGTATTGAAACAATTTACGGTGGATTGCCAAATTGCTTTGTGAAACCAATTTAAAGTGCTCCCTTTGATGTTCAAATCCTTCTATGACTTAATCCTAAATTATTTGCAAGGCATGCTCTCAGACTTTCAATGGGGCATTTCTGCACATAATTGTGGTGAGATGTGCAGCAATAAAATTCTGGATTTTTTTTCAACAAGAAGGGAAACTTTTTTGGAAGACAAAAGAGTTGGAGTTTAGGCAGAAAGCCTGATTATAGCTTAGAAACAGGCTTGAAATCTTAGTTAGATCTTCTAGAATTCATTTACTGCTGATTTGTAATGATACAGGTGGTCCTCAACATATGATTAATTGAGCAAGGAATTATGGTCACAAGTTATACTACTTACTCACGTGATCGTGCCTGATTTTGTGACCTTTTTTGCATGGTCTTTAAGCAAATGGGTGTTATTTTGTTGGAAACTGGAAGTAAACACCAGTTAACAGCAAAAAATGTTGCAAACTGATCATATGACTGGGATGCTGCAAAAAGCTGTAAGCGAGCTCTATCTGTATTGTGCCCAGGCCATTTGGGTTGGGTGATATATACATTTCATCTCAGTCTTTAGTATAGCTATTACAATATATTGATGCCAGCATCATATGAATTCAAAGTACAAAGAATATTCCATCACCTTTTGTAAATATTGAACACATCTCTTAAATATCTTACTCTGAATCTGCAACATTATTTCTTCACACCTAGAAAAGTATTTCCCTCCTATAAGTAGAACAATTAAATAAGGACTAAATAATGGATTAACTAAAGGCAAAAATCTGTGTGGTTGCTAAGAGTCAACAGCAACTTGATGGCACATAATCAAAAAGCCAGTAATTTTGAAGTACAAGTACCCCTCACTTAGCACCAAGTGTCACGGTTGTTAAATGAAATGTCACATGACTGCTCGACTTAGGGAGGGCAGTTCTGACAATCATTGAATGAATCCCACATGGTTGTTAAGTGAGGACTCACCTGGATCCAAGCCATTCTTAGAAGAAGGGAAAGGACTGCCTCCAATTCTTCTCAGCAACCTATCTTCCCCCTCCATCTCTGCATTTTTGGCTTCCTGCTGATCCACCAACTATCCTGCCCCCTGGCCGTCGGCTGCACTGCCTATTACTACCACCTGGGTCCTTCTTTTGTGTGCTGGCCAGGGTTTCCTTTCAGAAGTGGCGCAGCCAAGACTGCCATTTGCACCAGCTCCTTTTGTGCTGGCAGAGCTGGGTTGTTTTGTGAAAGGAAGGCTTGGCAAGTACGTGAAAGGACGCCCTGATCAGTAGTTGGATGCGGTACAGCACACACCTGCCTATAGTTGTTACCTGCTGGTCTATAGGACATTTCTACAGCATCTCCCCTTGCGTGGCCAGGATGGTGAACCCAGTGGAAGGGAGGGAGGCAAAGACAACAAAGGTCGACTGTGGGAGGATAGTTGTAAACATGGGCAGGACTGAATTTTGTTCACATGAGCCCAGGCAATGGCAAAGGCCAGAACCTAGAGGACTAATCATAAGGCGTGTTGTTCAGCCCCATCATAACTGAATATGTGCTGAATGAAAGGTAAGCAAGGACTACCTATATATTTCATTCTCTTTGTGTCTAAAAACCCATAACTGATTGCATTCTATGACAAATGAGTATGTACTTCTGATCCTGCCATATCCAGTTTCTGCAGCATATCTCAGAAGTAAATATGTGCTTAATAAAAGCTAACAACATATTGGAGTCCGAGTGTCAGGTTCAAATTATATGAAAATGCGGTCAGAAAAAAATAGACACAATCTTCTCCCTGTGCACACATAACATAGATGTATATAAAATAAGAATGATTTGGGAAATCATTTGAGAAAAATGTGCAACTCCCAGGTTAAAGACCCCAGACACATACAGTAGTGGCCAAAACTGGAAACCTTTTGGGAAAAGTGTACAGTAGAAATGCCACCTCTGGTTAAGTTTCCACCAATTTTTCTTCTAATTTCTTTATAACTGTAGCCTTGTTCACTTAATACTATTTTACATCGCTTTCTGGGCAACCAGTCAACTCTTTGCACCATTACTTTAATTTTATTATGGTTTACAAGCTCACTAAATGAAAGGGGAAAAAACCCCAACCAACTTGATAGCGATCACATAACACACTGACAAATGTCCTCTCAGCTTCAATACATGACATCACTAATTGAATCCTACTGTGATCTGATTGGCTCATTGCCAAAACAAGATGACACCTGATTGGCTCTCTAAATACTTATGCTCATTGGCTACAATCACGATGGACAGCTACCTGATATCAACCTAAGCAAGTTGTGCTTCCTTTTTCTGGTTATTTGGCTTTAACTTTTCATAGAATACAGATAATTGAACAAACTTTGTTGCATTACATTCTTGATTAAATTATCTTTCCATTGATATATAATTTTATGGTACTACTCCAAAAAAAAAAGTGTTATTAGCCATCAAACCTCAAAAATACAGTTTTCCCAAAAGGTTTCCACAATTTTGGCCACTGCTGTACATGCAAGGTATTCTGGTTTCTTCATTGCTTTTATATGAACAGATATGCTCTGAAAGGATGAAAAAAAAAGTTTAGTGGAAACCAGCAGACAGTGTCATTTGTTGTGATTTATTGCTGCTGTACTGAAATTGATAATATTGTTAAATTTAAAACAGCAGCAGCAGCACGTCCCATCAAAGATAATTCATTGTCCTGAAAAGATCTTAAGAAATATATTTAGTGCTGGATGATTCCCCCCCCCTCCCAAAATGCACTTGTACAACAAGACTGAGCTGAAGCAGGATGAAGGTTGAGGAATGAAGCACATTTACTTTCCTGAATCTGTTGAAAATACAGAAAGAGAATACATAGAAAGTATGGAAAAGCACTTCCTCTGAAGACAGAGAATTAGGCAGTTAGAAGGCAAAGACTGTTTATTTCCTAATGCTGAGGGGAAGCTCCACATTGGATCTATTTTATAAGGATGCAAAAAAGAACCTCCAAATGGCCATTGTTTGTTCTCTCCTATGTAACAATCAGCAGTGACTAACAATTGTCTTGGTTAGCAAATGTAGCCCAAAAGAAAGATGGAAAAAGGTACATTAATTGCCCATCTGTTAGCCAAATTTCTCCTCCAAGGCTTCATTAAAAAAGCCACCCAATGCCCAATAAGATGATCAGCCTCATCAATAAAGAGTGAGTTTAGAGATGTGTGCTACCAATCCAAGGGCAAATAAGTTAACATTACAAAAGCACAAACATTATTGCAATATGCACTGGCTTTATTAATTTAAAATTAGGCTTTTACTAACAGGACCTAGGGTGCCTTCCTGAAGCAACTGGCAGGCGTTTTCAAATGTTCACTTGTAATTTTTGCCTTTAGGGCATCCTAACTTTTTTTTTTTTTTTTTTGGTGCCGGAGGAAGTACAAGAAATGGCATCCCTTCAGAGCATCTTGGCACCTGAAGGAGAAAAGGCCTCAATTTCTTCCTGGTCTTTAGCAGTAGAACAGTAACATTACCTTTCATTGTATTTACTTAGCTGAAGATAAAGTTGACGTACCACAACCCTGCAACATTTTACTTTATGCTCTTTTGGATAGACAGTCACTAGAGGGACCCTGTTGTTTCTAAAACACTGCAAAGAAGAGGTAGAAGAACTAGTGGTTCCTGAACTTCTAATATGTATACATATATAAAACTCCTGAATAGATAGATACATTTGAACGTCACATTTTTAAAAATAACCTGCACTTGTTTCTGTGGAATTCTGCCTGTCAGAACGTTTTTGAAGCCAAAGCCCAGTAAGGCAGCCATATCAATCTGTTGCAGGCTAACACTTTTATTATAGCTTCATCTTGCGGCGAGATGAGCGACAAACAAATTTAATAAATTAATAAATAATAAATAAAATCTGCCTGGTTATCTTGAACCAGGATGCGAATCTTCTGGAGGCTGTCACACCGAAGCATAGGGATAAAAATCAGCCTTTAATGAGTTTTCCCCCTTTCTAGCTTCAGGTTTGGTCCCGCAAATGGAAGCTCCGTGCTTTGCCTTTGGCAACCGGAAGATGGGCTCGCAAGTGGAGGCCCTCCCCGTCGCTCGATCGAGCCGCCTTCTGCCCTTCGTTAAAATGGCGGCCGCAGACGCCGCTGCTTAGGGCGCCCGAGAGGTCCCTGGCTGGACGGCCGGACACGGGGTTATCGAAAGGCGGAGGCAGCCGGCCGGGCGACAAAGATGGCGGGAGGAGGATTCTTGAGCATCGTGGAGTATTTGGGGGGAGACAGCGGCTACCGCTGCGGCTATTGCAAGAACGACACCGGCAACTTCTCCCACGGTACGAGTCGGACACGGGAACAGAGCAGAACGCAGCGCCGGAGAGGCGAGGAGAGCCGAGCCTTGCCATCATTTGCCTCAATGGCGAGTCTCTCGGTTGCCGTTTGAGGCTGCGATATTCCTTTTAAAGGGTAGGCCGTGCTTAAGGTGAAGGCGAGGAGTCGGAGCAGGACAACTTCAGGCCATGTTAGGCTTCAGCCGAGGGCAAAAGGCAGCCGGCGCTCGGTGCCTCCTATAGCCCGTTTCCAGGCGCCTCTCGAAGCTATCCTTTTAAAAACAGTTCACGGAGCGATGTCACAATTCGCAAAAGGTGCCGGGCCCTGCCTGGCCCATCTCTAGTTCGAGCCCTTGGCTGCAATTTAAGTTATCAGAAAAACAGAACGAGGGAAACGAAGCACCTGTTTGCTTCTGACAAGGACCATGGTGTCCGTTTTCAGGGCGCGAGGTACAAGTGATCTGAGGTACAAGTTATTTTCTGTCTTAATTTTGTGCCCGGTTCCTCTCAATGTAGCCCTTGGCTACCAAAGGACATTCCTGCCCCTGAATTGGAAGAAACTGCCTTGCATAATAAGAATCACAGGGGTGGGAGCCAATACAGTTAGTTCTCAACTTGCAACCATAATTGAGCCCAAACTTTCTGTTGTTAAGTGAGACATTTGTTAAGTGAATTATGCCCTATTATTACGACCTTTCTGGTCATAGTTGTTAAATGAATCACTGCAGTTGTTAAGTGAATCTGGCTTCCCCATTGACTTTGCTTGTCACAAATGACTCTGGGACACTGCAACCGTCACAAATATGAGTCAGTTGCCAAACGTCTGAATTTTGATCATGTGACCATGGGGATGCTGCAATGGTTGTAAGTTAGAGAAACAGTCTTAAGTCACTTTTTTCAGTGGCCGTTATAACTTTGAATTGTCACTAAATGAACTGTTGTAAGTGGAGGACTACCTATACTCGGAGTCTAAAAGCACATTTTATAAAAACCCATAAGCCTTTGTAAGCCCCAGCACATTTTCTCAGGAACATGGGTACAGATATAGAGTGGGTTGGGTATGTGTGTGAAATATTTGTTGTTATTATTAATGTAAAGACGCACAACAGAGAGATGGGCAAGAAACCAGTGGAAATTAATAGAAATGTGTAGCATTCCCACCATACATGGAACTATAAACTAGCCAATTACTGTATGCACTCAGATTGTGTTTATTGTACTTTTATGCTTCATTGTTTTGTGCAACCCCCAATTATGAAAGAGAATAATAGATTTTAAAGAAAGAAATAAGAGTTGTATGAATTTGTTGTATGGAAACAAGGTAACAGTAGAATAGAGGATAACAGAATAAACCAATGACAGATATTTACAATAATATAATTGTTTTAAATTAAATTTAAAGGAGTCAAAGGAGGTCTTGTGGGAAATACTATTGAAGTAGATGGGGTATTGAGCTGAACTGCATTGTCAGATCCATCGACAGGGTCTTCTGCTACATAAGTACTCTTCAGAAATAAGATCATTAACCCAAATTTTGTAGTAATGTTCATGCTGGTTGGCAAATTCTGGGAGTTAAAACTGTCATATCTAGAAAGTGCTCAGATTCAGGAAGGCTTATTTGAGAACTGTATTTTTGCAGCATACCAATCCACGGCTTATTTAATAGACCCAATTGCCTGGGTCATCTAACACACTGAACTATAAATTAATTCATTGGCTGAAATCATAGAACATATTTATCTGATGTATTATATGAAGCCAAACATAACAACAAGTAATCTAATGAATGAAAATAAGTACAGTGTGTTGAGGAAGCCATATATGCTTGTAGCAGAATATAAGGACACATTCCTTTAATGTTAATTATGTATTTTACTTATGATTTTGAAAAGTTTCAATCATACTTTTAAACATTGGGTTATTAAGACATGTATGTGGGGAGGTTTCCACAGGGGCAGATTTTTTCATGATTTGAAGCAAAATTCTTTCTATATTTTGTATGAATATTTTCTATATAAATATTTGTACCAGGCATGTGGGCTCATTCACTGACTGTTCAAGACTATCAAGATCTTATAGATCGAGGATGGCGAAGGTAAGTGATTAATTGAATATTCCTGTTCTGATCTTTATTTTGGTCCCAGACTAGTATAACATGGGATCATAACCAATCAAATACTATTTATATCCTATAAAATATATAAAATCACTCAGTACCCCCATATATTTAGACATTACTTGATACCAATTGCCATCTTACTACATGAAGTAATTTTCCAAATATTATCTGCGTAATTACAAGTATTTTAGAAGTGCAGTGTAAAATAGAGAGTAAGAAGTTATACCAGCATGTATTTTAAGTATTAACAGTAATATAAACAATTAGCACTCTGGATAGATCCGCATGTAATCTACTGCTTCTTATTTGTAGTGTGTTCTAACAGAATGAATATTGGAAGAGGGAATGCTTGATAGATCAACCTGCCCCAACTCCACAGGCATGGGTATTCCAAATACCGGATCTTCTTAATTGCTGGTTAAACATTTAACCACAACTGGGGGACCCAGGTTCAGGTCTATCTTAGCTATGGAAAATGGACATTCTCTCTGAGCTGAAGAACTTACAAGGTTGTGATTGGGTTAAAATTGGAGAAGACAATACTTGTAGATTCCTTTTAGCCACGGCAGGAATGTTGTGATATAAGTCAACCAATAAAATAAAATTTGGGGACTTTTTAAGATATGGTACACTAGCATTTTATATCTTTGACTATCAGGGAATGGAAGTTTGGAATGGAATCCTATCTAGATTACGAAGTTTACCTCTCTGTATCATATATTTATTGCTTCATTAGAGAGAAAATCTTAAATTCCAAGAAATTTAAGTAAAAGGGAGACAGAATTTGAATATCCACATCTTTCTCTATATAAATGGGTAGTCCTTGACTTACAACAGTTATTTAGTGACTGTTCAAAGTTACAGTGGCACTGAAAAAAGTGATTTATGACCGTTTTCATCTTAACGACTATTGCCGCATCCCTATGGTCACATGATCAAAATTCAGACGCTTGGCAACTGGTTCATATTAATGACGGTTGCAGTATCCTGGGGTCACGGACAAGCTTTTGTGACCTTCTGACAAGCAAAGTCAATGAGGAATCCAGATTCACTTAAAAACCATATTACTAACTAAACAAATGCAATGGTTCACTTAACAACTGTGGCAAGAAACTTCATAAAATGGGGCAAAATTCACTTAAAAATGTTTCACTTGGCAACATACATTTTGGGCTCAATTGCGGTCGTAACTCAAAGACTACCTGTAGTTTGGAAAACGTCCATTAAAGTTAGAAGAGCTAAATTGCTAGGATAACTAGCCAATATTTGTATAGCCATCCAAAATATTATAATAATGTAAAAATATCAGGAAATGAAGATGAAGACATTGTTTTTACCAGCATCATTTCATCAAAGGGATGATGAGATTGCTTAACATTATAAAGCTCAAAAGATTTATGTGATGTATATTCATGCACGAAAGATTTGAATGGCTTCTGTAAAGCTTATAAATTTCTTGTATAATTAATCATATAATTGTGATTGTTTATATAAAGCTTTTTCATCTCTAAGTATGATGTATATATTTTATTAATGTTTATTAAGTATATATTTTAGCTTAAGAACATTGTAAGAATTCATTAAAATATGTTCATCATCTTTTAAATTCATAGGAGTGGAAAGTATGTTTATAAACCCACTATGAATCGGACATGTTGTCCTCAATATACAATAAGGTAAGACATGCACAATACTTAATATTTTTTCTAATTCACTGCCTGTGTGGTGCAATTGATAGATTCAAATGTCCATTTAGCATTACGTGTTTAGCATGTCCCAGCCTAATTTGCCTTCTAAATGAGTCAACAATTATATAGCAGAATAATTAATAATTCCCATAGAATGCTGTAAGTAATCATTACAAGAAATGCCTACATGAAACTGCTTTAAGAAGCCTCAAATCTCATTATATATCAAAATCTTGCAAGATCTTAATATTTTCACTCAAAATACCTGTGAGAGTTTTGTATTCTTAACTAAATTCTTGCAAGATTTCAAAGAGGACTAACTGGAATATTGTTAGATTTGGTGATGTTGTGAGATTATATTTGTTTTAATTATTAATAATAATTTTTATTTAAAATTGGGATTCCACAGATTTCATGTTAGGGCACGTGTGCCGTGTTAGGCTATAGGATGGTTATCAAAGACTTGCTATACGATGAAAGTTTGCATTAAAATCTTTATAAAGGCAAACATCAGATACTGTTGACCTAGCTAGTCAAGAAAAAAATATTTAATTATTTATCAAACTTACATGCCTCAGAATTTTAAGACTTACATAAAATTAAATGAGTAAAACCAATGCAAAACAAACAAACTACAATAAATCAACTACCATACTAAGTAGCTAATTTAAAGAATTAGAAATAAAAACTGGCTTCAGATGGTGCTCAATCTGTTCCCAAGGCTCTCTGGAACAGCATGATCTTTACTACTTTCCACCGGGGTCACATTGAGGGAGCTTGTCTAGATATATGGAAGATGTTTCAGAAAAATAGCATTTTTGACCCCTGGACGGAACTCTCTTTTCCAGCCTTGTTATTTTTTTCATATTAATAACTTTCTTACATTTTACTCGTCTTCTGGAAGATGCTGCACTTTGCCCCCCTTCAACAGTTAATTGCATTGTGATGGTGAGAGCAGAGGAGGGTTATCTATCATCTTGAAGGATGCATGATTTCTAGACTAAACCTAAGACAAGATTGGAATATTCTGTACCTTGTTTACCAGTTCATTTACTCCTGCTTGTAGTTTCTTTTTATCCACAGATAACAGATAAGACACATTTACATCAGATTATTCTGTGTATACAGTGTTAATAATGTGCTTAAGTAGCCCTTTGTCAAAATGCTGTGTAAATATTGATAATATTGTACATTAAAAAAACATATTGAGAGACTGCATACTTCACTGGATTTTAATTCCAGAAAAAATGCAGTTGTTTAAACAGGATTCGTAATTCCAATTTATGCAAAGAATAATCACAAATTTTGACGCTACTAATCATATGACATATATTACTAATAACTATATCTACATAGCTTTATCTACATAAGTATGCTTAATTACTATATTACTTAGGGCATACCTTGATTGCACTTATTCTTTTTTTCCTTTGAGATGCCAAGTATTACACTTCCAACCTTCCAAATCACATAAAAAAGTTTTGAAGAAGATGTTAAAATTTTTAATAAAAGGAGAACATTCTAAAGCAGATGTTGAAGGTAATTGTTTAGTGTCCTTTAAGTGTTATTTGTTGCTGTATTCTGGATTTTTTTGAAAAAGCAGGTAGTTTTAATTGACTCAATAATATAAATACTGTACAATATTTCTGTATCAGTTTAAAGTTAGAATTTGGGGAAAATTTTATAGATTTTTTTCATAATTCTCATTTGTTGTGACTTGTTTCTTTAAAATTTCCATCCATTTGCAGTTTTTATGTGTTCTGTCTCATTTGAGTAACAGTGTACACACACACAAGCCCTGATTTATTATGTCCCATTAAGTCATTTCAACTCCTAGAAACCACATAGATAAATTTTCTCCACGATGATCTATCCCTAATCTGTTGAACATTTTTGTTATTATTCTATTTATTATTATTATTTTGCAGCCTATCTCACCATGGGGCTACTCTATGCAGCCTTATCCAAGGCCTTCATGGCTTTCTACCAAGTATTAATCTCTGACATATTTCTTGACTGTTTGTTCCCTTACTGCTCATGGTTGATCCTAAGACAGAAGTGATCCACTATTTTGATATTTGCAGTGTGTGTTCTAAATATATACGCTTTAGTAAGTGGAATTGATTTTGTATGAGCATTTTAAATTCTATCATTTTTCTTAGAAGATCCCTATCTTTTGGGGTCAGTTTTTATTCTTCCAGAAATTTGTGTGTATAACAATCGTGGTATATTCCCAGCTTTAATGAAATTGTTCTTCATTTGTCTTTGGTATACAACTCCATTAATAATTGCCAAAATAGACAACTCATATAATGCTGAAAATGCCTTGAGACAGAAGGAACATTTTATCATGTGTGGTAGACCAGGGATCCCCAACCTATGGGCCGCAGCCCACTATCGGCCACCGGGCTGCATGAGGGGCTGGCTGGTGTGTGTGTGTCCGTGCACGCGAGTGTCGTCATTCACAGCCCCACTCGTGCAAACATTGCGAGCGCTCCCAGCCCCACTCGTGAGTAATGGGTGTTCGTGCGCGCACATGCATTTACCCCCCCCCCCCAAAACCATCCCTTCTCCCCCTTCACTGAGGGCCTGTAACCCCAAAAGATTGGGGAACTCTCTGGTAGACGTGTAAAAAAATACTCCTTAAAAGTATTGGAACAAAATACATAACCTTATTCAAAACATTTTAGAAGTCAAATTACAATTGCTTTGACTGGACATAATTCCCAAAACATATTAATTAAAAGATCACTTTGTATTAAAATACATATTCAAGGCAGCAAAAATAAATTTAGCACATCTTTTGCAAAGAGATATGTTACCAGTAATTGGGAATTTAAACTTGGAGAATATGCTGCTGCAGTGTCAAAATTAACAGGGTATATTAGCAACAGATGTTTAACAAAGTTTAAGCAAGAACGGCGTCCAAACATTTATATATTACACAGCAAAGTGTAATATATGAAGTATTTGTAAGTATAGTTTTTAAAGAGGAAAAAGAACTGCCTAAAGAACTGAAATTAGAAATTATAAAGATTTATAAACTGTAGATTAGTTGAGGTTAGAGTTAGGGGATGTTAGAAACCAGTATTTATATTATTTTAATAGATTATGATTCAAATCTTTTTTCACATTGTTAAAATAATTTAATTTTGGGTTTTTTTATGGTTAATTTCTCATCATTGATATATTGAATACAAATCATACCATCTCGGGAATTCTTCTGTCTAGCTACTGATATACATGTAGTCCTTGACTTACGACCACAATTGAGCCCAACATTTCTGTTGTTAAGTGAGACATTTGTTAAGTGAGTTTTGCCCCATTTTATGACCTCTCTTGCCACCATTGTTAAATGAATCACTGCAGTTGTTAAGTTGGTAACCCGGTTGTTAAGTGAAACTGCGTTCCCCACTGACTTTGCTTGTCAGAAGGTCACAGAAGATGGTCACATGACCTTGGGACACAGCAATGGTCATAAATATGAACTGGTGGCCAAGCGTCTGCATTTTGATCACATGATCATGGGGATGCTGCAAGGGTCATAACTGAAAAACGGTCATAAGTCCCGTTTTTAAGTGCCATTGTAACTTTGAACAGTCACTAAACGGACAGTTGTAAGTTGAGGACTACCTATATTTCTTGCCAACTATTGTTTTACCTTCATAACAGAAAATATTTCCCAATGTAGAAGTTAAGATATCAGCTTATTTTTCCAATTGGGACTTAAAAAGAACTGTTACTGCTTCCTGGTTTTTGTTTTTTTAAAAAATTGAGTCTTCTTTGCTTTCTCAGTTGCTGTATTCAAATAGTTGCCATGTTAAGAAGGCATATATGTTGTTAGAATTCCACTTTAAAGGTGGCTCCTTTGTTACAGCAGGTTGTTGTTCAGTCTTCTAATAAAATGTATGAGGTGTCACCTAAATCCATTCTGTGTATACACTCTGTATGTACATAGCATGGGTGAAATGATTGTACAATTTCTCTTGACAATAATGTATTTTTTTTAGAGTCTTGGGACTCAGTCGATACATAAATTGAATTAACTTATTTTGAAAGTTCAATTATATCGTGGGATCATCTAAATATGCTAAAATTGAGGTTAAAATTGTAATTTGTTCATGTTAAAGTAGAAATATTAATCTTTTATTGACATAAAAATTGAATTTTCCTACTTTTGTATCTGTGTTCTCTACATTATTATTTACAGTAGATCCCATGGAGTCTCATAACAAAGAAACTGACGGCTGTAGTTTTCTCTTAAAAAATCCACCTGTCAGAAGCCAATCTGAATTGCAGCCCCTGAGTACTGACACCATAGAAGAGGAAGAGATGGCAGAAGAAATAAATGTAAAGGAAGTGGACTCAAAAAATTCTGAATTGTGTAATGCAGAATTGAATGCCGATTCTAGCAGGTCATTACAGATAGCAGACATTACTCCCAAGCCAGGTAATGCCTATTTTATGCTGTCTTTTACCTCTTCCAAGTGAGAAAAACAGAGGCTAATAATTGCATGATGAACCCTATCACTTGAACAATTTTTTGCCAATGTTGTCTAAAAGGACGGGCTTAGAAAATCCTCTTTTCCCAAAAGAACATATTGGCATTGTTACTTTACATGAGTCTTTACCCGGTATTAACTAAGTTAGTTAGAACAGAATTTATTGTAGCTGTCTCTCAGCCAAACATAAGAAAATGTATTTCATCCTTTTACTAATTTTTTCTCCTTTTTGCTCAGGTTTTCCTTTTTGCTAGAGAAAAAGACACTAGAATTAATTGTAGCTGTTTAAACTAACTTAAGCTCTGCTTAACTAAGTTCTAACATTAAATGTGTTATGCCTCTTTTATTTATCAAGAAACTTGCTAAAGATAAAGGTAAAAAAAAAAGTTACAGTATAGCTGGTTATCTTCACCATTTCATTAACTCCTTCTGGTAAGGTACTTGTAAGTTTGTTAGTTCACAATTCTCAGATTTATTTCATTATATTGGATACATCAATTAGCATCTTTGTCTGGGTTCAACAAATAAACTTCGTGGTTTTTACTTGTATTCAGCAGGCATTCTGCCAGAGCAGTGTTTCTCAACTCAACAGCTTAAAGATATGTAGACTTCAACTCCAGTGCTGGTGGGAAATTCTGGGAGTTGAAGTCTGCATATCTTTCAAGGCTAAAATTGAGAATCGCTGTACTAGAAAAAGGAGGAAAGTTTTCATTTGCCAAATAATTTTTGTGCCTGCTAAAATATGCCCCAGATGTGCCTATTTTTTTTCCAGCTAGCATAGAATAACACTGATGCCTTTTCTAGTTCTTCTGATGGCTGTGGTGTTGCTTCTTTCAATTCCCCCTTTTTTAGGAATATGGATTTTGTTATTCAACAGTTACATAGTTAATCTTCTATCTGAGTTTTTGAATATAAACCTGACTATTTAATGCAGGGGTGTCAAACTGCCGGCCCATGGGCCGGACGCATCATGAAGAAATCGCGCTCACCCCATTGCCGGCAATGAGGAAAAAGCTCCGATACGTCACGTGACGTCGCGAGTTTGACTTGTCTGATTTAATGAAATAACTTAGAGCAGAAAAAAATTCTCATCCTCTATCAAAGCTTCAATATATTCTTGATCATAAGATCCTTTTTTCTGGATAGAAGGCAAGCTTTCTGTTGTATCTAAGTCATAATCATTATATAGTCCATTTTTCTGTACAGTTAGATTGCGTACAATAGCTTGCAGATATAATAACAAATAAGAGGATACTAGAACCTTAGCATTTCAATGGTTAGTGGAATCGCAACAATCAAAATATTACAGAATGCCTAACTTCTTTTAAAGAAATGCTTCCTTTGTAGACAGTCATATTAAAAGTAAAAAAATAAATGAGTGTGGCTTCCTTCAATATATGCTTTTCCCATTGAATAATATATTGGCATTCTAGGCAGAGGAGCTGACTTGAGTAAACCACCATGTCGTAAAGCAAAAGTCATACGGAAGGAACAAAAGTTGCAGAAAAAACTGCAGTGCCAGACACGGCCAGTTTCACTTGAATCAGGGTCTCAGAGTTTGACCAGTCAGAACTGTCGTCCTAAGACAAACCAACCAAAATCAATCGAAGACTTCATTTTTGCCACCTTACCTTCCGAAGCTCTGCACCAGATAGAGGTATTAAGATATTTCTATTGCTTATGGCAAAGTATTTTTGCATTGTTTGCTAATGTTAAGCAATACAGTAAGCAAAATATGAAAGTTGTTTTAAATACAAAAGCAGGGAACACTGCAAAGTTTTGAATTAGAAAAACATAAACAGTGTTACTTGTACAGGTAGTCCTCAACTTACAACCACAATTGAGCCCAAAATTTCTTTGCTGAGCAAGACATATTTTACAACCTTTCCTGCCACAGTTGTTAAGGGAATCACTGCAGAGTTGTTAAGTTAGTAACGTGGTTGTTAAGTGAATCTGGCTTCCCCATTGGCTTTGCCTATCAGAAGGTCGCAAAAGGGGACACTGCAACTGTCGTAAATATGAGTCAGTTGCCAAGCATCTGAATTTTGATCATGCTGAATGGTCGTTAGTGTGAAAAATGGTCATAAGTCACTTTTTTCAGTGTCTTTGTAAGTTCTAACGATCACTAAGCGAATTGTAAGTCAAGGACTACCTGTACTTGAAAAGTTTCATGTTCTTTGCAGAAACACAAGGGGGTGCTGTGGTTCCATCTAAGTAAATGAAATGCTACGGAACAAAGATATTGATACCTATAACTTTAATGAGAACCTAAAATGTACCATCCTTGGAACAAAATTATAAAAATGACTACAGGTATTTTAATTTTTAAAAAGTGGAAGAAAGGAATAGAAGTATATTTTCAACCATTTGATGAAGCCCGGAATGAAACATTTGTCTATGAATGTAGGCATTTTTTAGGTGATAATGTCCTAGCTTAACTAGATGTGTAAAATTGTTAATCATACTATTGATTTATAGCTAGGAGGCAGTTGTTTTGATGGCAGTTTTTTTGTTATTTCTTTGAATATCAGAAAAATAATGCTTGTGGGAGAAGGACTTTGCTATTCAAATTAGTGATTATACCCAAACGTAAATATTTGTAAACTTGATAAGAAGAGAACATCTAATTGTAAAGAAAGAAAATTGTAAAGAAAGAGAGGTGACCAGTACCTTTAATAATGGAAATTATCCATTTTTACTAACATGGCAGGCATTCATTAATGTTAAATATGCTTTACTTAAAGAACTTTTAAATAACGTTTCCTTAGCAGTTATGCCAAAGCAGTTAATGTTCAAAGAACATAGTTTTTAAGACCCTGGCTTAAAAAGAGTGTCTTGTTGACTTTCAGTATCAATTTAATGTTGTTTTTTTAAAAAGATAGATAGCCACCCATATTGTAACAGCAATCCTGGGTGGCATAAAAAACATTAAAACCAACTAATCCCCTCAAACCAGAAATTAAATCACATAAAACTCTACAAAAACTCATGGCACCATGTTCACCATGCTGACTGTCCTTTATTCCATTTCTAGTCTTCTATTAAAGATAAGATAAATAAGATAAATAACCTTTATTGTCATTTTTTATATTGTGGGCACAATGGCACACATAAAAAAATGAAATTTCTTGCCACATTATAATGAATCTTCATTGTCCATAGCCAATGCCATGTTTTCCAGTATCGAAACATTGCTTTTGATAGAGCGAAGATAATCCAAAGGGCACATTGGTTAAATTTTTAAAAGAATATTTAATTTTTTAAAAAATAATATTGTAGAAATAGCTGATTCCAAGCATGAGGTTTTTTATGCTTCTAGGACAAGGGTCTTCAAACTTGGCTCTTTTATGACTTGTGGACTTCAACTCCCAGAATTCTTCAGCCAGCGTGCCTGGCTGAGGAATTCTGAGAGTTGAAGTCCACAAGTCATAAAAGGGCCAAGTTTGAAGACCCCTGTTCTAGGATAATACAAACTTATGCACATGAATTAGCTAATGCAAACCTAAATAAATTTATTTTGCTCACCACTGAACTTTGTGACACTTCACATTAAGCATGTTAAGGAATTCACCAATATTGTATTTTAGTACATTCAAACTTGAGTAGGTATCCTTAAAATAATCATCATAAATCTAATGTACAATTAGATTTAAGGAAACCTAAAACAAAGTTGTGTTTCAAAATAGCATGTAAATGTGAATTGACTACCAAAGTCCAAACTAATGCTAATACGAGTGTGTGTGTGGTATGTGTGCATGAACATATATGTTACATTTACGTTTACATTTGAACATCACATGACTGCTTCCGATCAGATTTTGTCTACAATCTTTTGAAAACATTTAAATGAAAGGCAGTGTGATTGGAACTTGAGCTTTGAATAGTGACACAAAATAAAGCTAAATGTTCTGTTTATGAAAAATATCCATACAATGTTGGGTTAAAATATGAACAAGAATAACTGTTTAAATGTTATCTATATTGCTTTCAAACATTTAGATTCATGATGTATATTATTGCAACAATTGTTTTTAATTCTTTGGAAGGTGAGGCTGGTGCGATCATCTCCACAAAGTTCCCAGTTCAAAGCCACATTTCAGGAGTCTTACCAGGTTTATAAGCGTTACCAGATGATTATTCACAAGGACCCTCCTGGTAAACCAACCGTCAGTCAGGTCAGGCAGCGTACTGTTTTAGTCTACTCTGAAAACCAAAAGCTATTTTTTTTAAGTATCTTAATCATAAAAATTATGAAAATTATCTCAGTTATACTAAATTGAATATCCAGAAAACACAAGCAGCCTTTCAAAACCCATGAATGCCACAAAATACATTTAGAAGGAAAAAGAGAAGCAATTAATTTGTCATAAATATTACTAATGCTGTCTAAAGAGGAACTCAAGTGTAGTACACTGTAAATTTTCTAAACAGGGCATCTAAGATTTTCTAGACAGTATTTATGTCACTACTGTGAGCTGGAATTATATTCAAATGATATTAATACAAATGCAGAATGCTACCATGGGAAAGTTTCCTTGGACTAAACTTGTGATGAAGGTCCTGTTCATAAAGTATATTTCACAGTAAAAGCATTAGACAAAGTGGGGAAGGAATATCTGAAATATTTTCCAGATGAATGTATCCTATTGTTCTTTCTTTCTTTCTTTCTTTCTTTCTTTCTTTCTTTCTTTCTTTCTTTCTTTCTTTCTTTCTTTCTTTCTTTCTTTCTTTCTTTCTTTCTTTCTTTCTTTCTTTCTTTCTTTCTTTCTTCTTTCTTTCTTTTCTTCATTCTTTTTCCCTCTCCCTTCCCTCCCTCCCCCCTCCCTCCCTCCCTCCCTTCCTTCCTCCCTTACTTCCTCCTTCCTTCCCTTCCTTCCTTCCTTCCTTCCTTCCTTCCTTCCTTTTGCCATCTCAAAGAACTGACTCTGAGTGGTTAACAACAGTTCGAAAAATAGCAAAAAAAAAACCCTCACAAAAATGCAAAATAAATAGACAGTCGGCAGCTGTGATTAAAAACAGCAACATACCCAACCACCAATACAAATACAACACAGGTAGTCCTAGACTTAGAACAGTTCATTTAATGACTGTTCAAAGTTACAACGGCACTGAATAAAGTGATTTATGACCATTTTTCACACTTATAACCTTTGTAGCATCCCCATGATCGTGTGATCAAAATTCAGATGTTTGGCAATGGTCATACTTGTGACCATTGCTGTGTCCCAAGGTCATGTGATCCCCGTTTGACAAGCAAAATCAATGGAGAAGCCAGATTCACTTAACAACCCTGTTGTTACTACCTTAACAATTGGAGTGATTCGCTTAACAACTATGTCAAGAAAAGGTCATAAAATGGGGCAAAACTCATATAACAAATGTCTCACTTAACAACAGACATTTTGGGCTCAATTGTGGTTGTAAGTTGAGGACTACCAGTGCAGATATTTCAATAAAAGTAATTCACAGGTTCCAGCAAACTTTGACTCCAAGTTCAAGCCCATGTCTTGTGAAAGATTAAGCGAGTTAGGGACAATCTGATCTCCAGGGCAAGTGCTGTTGAAAGGAAAGTCTCCTGGATCCTACCAGGTAGCCCTCTTTCCTAGTATACCTCTTCGGTCAGATTTGACGGATCGGGTAGTCATGTTTGAGGAGAGAAAATCCTGCATACAACCTGTCCCCATGTCATGGGAAATTTTGTAGATAACCACCAGGATGTTGAATTTGACTCAGAAAGATACTGGAAATAATGTAACTTATGGAGAAGCATCTATAACTGTCCACACTGCTGCATTATGTACCAACTGAAGCTTCTAGGTATTATACAAGGGCAGCCTTATGTAGAGCACTTTGGAGTAGTCCATCTGAGAGGAGACTAAGTTGTGAGTAATTATTGGGAGAGCCTTCTCGTCTAGAAAAGGGTGCAATTGGTGCACCCTTGATTTTTCTGGTTGCCTACTAGGATTTTTCATTCAAATGCTGTTTTGCTAGTTCTTCAGGGGTGCTATAAATGTTTCATAAAAGTCACAGATTAAGGCAGGCAAAGAATAGAATCTATAGTTAGTATTCAGTACCTGTAGTCCCTGACTTATAACCATTCCTTTAGTGACCGTTCAAAGTTAACAAAGGAACTGAAAAAGTGACTTATAGACCAGTCCTTGCACTTATGTAGCATCGCCACAGTCACACGATCAACTGCAACTGCAGTGATTTGCTTTACTAACATGACAAAAAGGTTGTAAAATCAAGTGTGACTTACTTAACAACCCCCTTGGTTAGCAATGGAAATTCTGGTACTATTGTCATAAATTGAGGACTACCTATATTTTTTCTTAAGAATCCTGCTGGTAGTAAATGATGCTGTTTTGCCCATAATGCAGTTTATTATTGTGCTCTCTTTCATTCTTTAACTATTTCTTCTTCTTTCCCCATCACTTTTCCGTTCTCAGCCCATTTTTATCCTACATTATGCTGTCTCTCTCATGTGACAGAATATGTAGATTCAGTACAGAAAAAAACTTTAAAAAAGCAACCTGGTAAACATTTTATAGCATGTGAAAATTATTTGAGAAAATGTTAGTGCTTTTTAAGGTTAGTTGAATTAAAGCCCTTTTAAGGTAATGATTGGTGTTGTGTTAATTGTGTGATAGGCGAGGGTCTGCTAGAATGACTGGTTACTAAAGATGTGTCACAGATTATAGATAACTCCTTTGGCATTAAGAGCATTCATTATCAGCTCTTATTTTGGCACATGAATGGAATAATGGCAGAGGTTCAGAAATTACTAGAAATTGACTCAGATAATTAACATTTGGGTTGCTGCCCCAGCTACATTCCATATTTTTGCTTATAGCTTGTTCATACTGTACATCTCTATAAAATAAGAGATGATTATGTCTTTTGCTCTCATTTAAAATTAAAACATTCATTTTCTTTTGGGGAAAAAAATCTTTTGAGAAAAATTTATGATAGCAGCTTTGATTGTTGGAAAATTTCAGATAATCTCAGTAGCTCAATAGTAGCCTAGTCCTTAAAGGCAGAATCAATTCACGTGGAGAAAATACCCTTTGTTAGATGTTGTTCCGTGTGTGAACCGAGGATATTCCTTAGAACGTATTTATCACTCATTGACAGGTGGAGAATACTGATCTCAGTGAATTCACATCACAACTAGAAAACTGAAGTCTAAAAGTTAACTGTCACAAAGCTTTACAATTTCTTCTGTGTACAAATTGTATTTTATCATTTCTGCGTAGTATTTATTTACATTTATAGAGATATTTGTATGCTGCCTGTTCTATGGAGTCTAGGCATAGACTGTATTAACATGGCAGAAACAAGTTAGCATGTAAAATGGGAGGGGGATTTGTGGTCATTGAGGGTTCCTTGTATGTCTGTGGTAGAGGCTTTGAAATGGATCTGAGGAGATGATAGCCTGGCCTACCCTTCAGGAATGTTAGGACAACTTTAAATAAAATGTTGTACTTTCCATTGCTCTGAAGGTGAGGTTAGTACCAGTTTCTTTTGAGGACCCACAGTTCAGTTCATCTTTTACTCAGTCTGCCACTTTATTTGCCAAGTATCAGATGACCATACACAAGGACACTCCTCTTGAATGTGACGAGGACCAGGTACAGTTTACTGCATGTATTTTTTTTTTGTCCATATTATTAATATTGTCATCAATAGACATAAATGGACTTATTTCCAGTCATTTAGATCGATCCAGTCTTTCAAAACAATATTTTTCCCAATCTTGCTTAAAGTAAAAACAGGAGCCCAAATAAATCCTGGTATAGAAAAAAGTCTACAGAGCTTCCAAGAGTAACAGCACCAGTCCCACCTTGTATCTAATCAGAAATGCTTTGGTTAATATCTGGATGGGAGATTGACAGGGAAATCCAGGGTTCAAGTTAGAAAAATAAAGAAAATGTCACAGTATTTTCCTTACTGTTACCAATAAAATTTATCGTCTCCATGAAATCATTAGGAGCTGAACTCAGTTTAAGTGTTTTTTACCTAAAACAATATATGAAAATATCTGAATTATTTTTTTAACAAAAACATACAATACATGTCATACATCAACAACTGTAAATGTTGAAATCAGATAAATTAGATATATGCAGCCCTGAATCTGCATGCACATGACTTAAAGAAGGAAATAAAACAAATATTCAGACTGCAGCTGGGGTAGATCTATTCAAGAGATACCTTGTGGTCCTATGGAATTAATAGAAATTAATTCTAAATAGACATATAGAGGATTGAGAAAAATTGTACTGGCCCAGATGGTTAAAGCAAGCAAGTAACTTTGAATAACAATACTAATTGCAAGAAGTAGAATGGTGATTCCTGTGCTCTGTGGTTAGATTCAAATTAAATGAGATGATCTGTGATTTCAATAAAATTTATGCAATTGAAGTCAAGCTAATTTTATATTAATTTTAATGGAACTTAAATGTAATTAACTATATCACTTTTTAGTAAACTGAGACCTGGAAAAGTAAGCTGTAAGGATATGATAATCCTATGTGGATTTCACTTGTAACTAAAACAGCTTGAATATAAATGAATTATTAAAAAAGTTCTACCAGATGGGTGACAATAGATAATGGATGAATGATAATTGGCCAACTAATGTGACCATTAGTCCCTGGTATCCTGGACCAAAATTGTTCCATACAGGATGTCCTTAGTTAATGAGCACAGTTGGGAATGGAATTGCTGTCACTAAGTGATTTGGTAGAGCGTGACATCATGTGACTATGCTGTTTAGCAATGGAAATTCTGGCACTCCTGGTTGCTGTTAACGAATCATTGTGAGTCATTAAGTGAGAACATCACGTGGTCATCATTTGTGATCTCTTGCCAGCTTCCTCATTGATTTTGCTTGTCGGAAGCCAGCGAAGAAGATTGCAGATGGCAATCACATCACTGTGAGGATGTTGCAGAAGCCACAACTCCGAGTACCCATTTGTTCAGCACATTGCAAGTTTGATCACTGAACAAGTAGTCATTGAGCGAGAACTACCTATAATGCAGTTATTTTAAGAACTGACAGCTGAAGACAGGTTAGATTGTTTTTCATAGATGTTTCATATAATTACTAGAAATTAATTGAATTAATAGAAACAGCTGCATCCAGTCGCCCTAACTCAACCCCGAATAGGGACTGTAGGGTCGTAAAAAGGAAGGTAATTGAATTAATAGGAACATTTATAAAGTACACATTAACAGCTACAGTACATCAGAATAGTTCTAATGTTACCTATCCAAATACCTTCCCTGTTTTCTTAGGCAACCCATGCCTGTTTTAGTTACCTGCATGTTGTCCCTAGTCTTTCCCTTCATTGATCTTGGAGTTCACATACTAAGTGAGTATCAGCAAAAACCTTTAAGCTCCTTGGTCAGATCTGTTCTGCAAATAACACAGAGTTTCTCACAGGCAAACTACTAAACTTTGTTATAGTACTTTAAAGGAATGGAATTTCCTCTGAGATGGTACTGTAAGCAAAGCAGGGTTACTTCATGGTGGTCAGTGTTTTTACAGTTATTTACAATTCGTGTTTGAAAGGGTTGTACTGAGTGCTGGGTGCTATACATTTTACCAAAGGTAGGTGTATTGCTCTGCGGTTTACTACTTTACTACTATGAATGGTTCATTAACACCATAGAGATCCTTGATAGTATAAAAAGAACATTAAGGTTGCACTGCTAGTGTATCATCTCTGATGGACCTCTAGATCAGGCATGTCAAACTGCCGACCCGCGGGCCGGATGCGTCACACCGAAACTGCGCCTACCCCATTGCCGGCAATGGGGAAAAAGTCCCGATACATCATGCGACGTCATATGACATCGCGAGTTTGACATGCCTGCTCTAGATGATGATAATTCATCATAGGCTTTCAAAAGGAAAATGTGTTTAAGGTATTTTTGTGCAAATATTGAAGATTTTGGGTATCTGAAATGAGCTCACCTTTCATTCTCTTTCTCCCCGCCCTTTTACTTTTTCAATGAAAATATGATCAAGGAAATAACATTAAAGGGATTGGGTATGTAGAAAGCTTGAATTCTTACAAGTTTGGATTAATACCTTGTTTCCTTCTTTGCCACCTTTGTTAATTTTAATATTTATGATCTTAACATTTTAATTTTAACATTTTGCTGTTTTTATTATGTTTTAAGCTGCCTAGAGTTGCCTCTAGGCAATACGAGTGGCATATAAATTTAATAAATAATAATAAAGATATTCCCGTGCAGCTGGACAGTATGACCTTAATTTTAAATCTTGTTTGCTTCATTCTGTGAAGTAAATTGAAAGTTCTGACACCAGCAACCACGTTTGTTCCCAGAAAGCCTGACTTCTTATTAAAGAATATTCTACAATTTGCTATAACTGAACTGTTTATAATTCCATCTTCAGAAAAAACTTTAGCTGGAGCATATAAACAGAATACATTTAGTATCCATGTTGCTATATTGTAGTGCTACTTCTTAATGAAACTTTTAATATGGGATGGAAGTTGTGCTACTGCTTGAGTTGATTAAGTGTGCTGAAAACCTGTATCCGATTACAGATTTTTTTTTTAAACCTTAAAATATATTTTTGTCTTCTTTAACTGCAATTGATAATACAGTGTTACTATTTTGGGGCTACCACACACAGCTTCTATAATATTTCTGGTTATTAAGACCCTTTATGGTGTTCTATGTCTTCTGAATAAATAGGGTAACCAAAGCAAACCAAATGGCAGTTGCACCAGTTAGAAAACATTTCCAGACATGATCATAAGTTGGTGGGTAGTTCTCTTAAATAGCCACAGCAAACGATTTTATTGCAATACTTACTTAATGGAGCAGGCATTTTCACCACTGCTTTGGGTATATTTCATAATGACAAGTTTATAGGGGGAAAAAATGCTACGTAGCTCAGTTTCCATTGCAAAACTGGACAAGCTCCTTACCTTGAGCTTAGTCAAATATTTGTTTTGGAGGGAAATTTATTTAAAGACCTGCAAAATATTCTCTGTCAAAAACGCTGTACCAGTGTGACTGAACTGGTTATGAATAGTCCTTTCCTTTCTTCGTTACTCTTACCCCCACCCCCATCCCCAACATACAGTTGAGTTTAAAAATGTTTAAAATGGGAAATGGAACGTAAAGGAAAAGAAAGCAGTTGGGAGTATGCCGCTCTGCGTAAGAACATATTTTTTTCCCCTTCCCCCTTAGGATAGAAATATCTGAAACAAATGTGCATTTTAAAACATGCTTTCTTTGTGAACTATTAGCAATTGGTCCAGATATTTATTTACTATACTTTGATTCTGCTACATTCACAGCAGGTTAATGATAGTATATAAGATACAGTTATACAGTATCACAAAATCAATTAATAGGCATTTAGATAAGTAGTTGTAGTTAAGGGATCTCTCCTTAGGAGACAGATCTAATTATAGTATTAAATAATTTGTGTGCTCTCAAGAACCACAGAACCATGATTAGATGTTATAACTTTCATATAGTTATCTTAACAATAAATAGTGAAATACTCTTACAAAAAAGACTGTACTGTATAATCTTGAATATGAGCAAATATTTAGAGAATGTGGTTACATTTATTGAGCAACAGAAATTTAAAATTAAAATTATTGGAAGGTCCTCCAGTATCAAAAATATTTCTAATGGAAAAAATACTATTTAATTACACTCTGTTTACCAACTGATTTTATGTATAATTAAGAAATTACCAAGTTTACAGAAAGCCAAGCAGGCAGTTCCTACTATAATAGACTGTTTCTCAGATCTGAATGGATCTTCAGGAAACTGTTTTAACTCCTTTCAAATTCAGGAATATAATTAGAATAATGAAACCAACAATTTTCTCTTAAGTTTATCATATAGCTTATATTTATTCGAGCTTTGGAACAGCTTGGTTGTGAGTGCGTGAAAAAACTACCTGTGGATGCCACATTGTTTCATTGTCTTTCAGGACTGATTTAAGTTTATAGAAATCTTCCATTTACTTGCTAAATAGATTGTAAATATTTACTATTCCTTTGTAGATTAATTGTATTTTCTTTGGGTTGCAATAAGAATAAAAATGACATCAAAAAGAAATACTGTTCTTGGGAGGATTTGATTCTTTAAAATCTATCTTTCAATGCAAAAATAATGGTGGATGCCATGCACTTATGTCAGTTTCCACTTTTCATGGCAGTTGGGATTCTTTCGTAAAAAGTGGAGTGGTACCAGTATTTTTGGCCATGTTTGTATCTGTCATTTGGTATATCTTGGGGGGGGGGAAGTATTTATCTGCACAGTTAGGCTTCCTTTGATTTTCTTTTTCCATTCCTTTTGTCTGTTTTACATCATGAAGTTGATAGGTAATCTCTTTTTGCTTACCTAGTTACAATTTCTGTAGCATGAAAAGTTGCGGACCTTGGCTTCATGTGGTTTCTGGCTTCTGCTTACAGTACTGCCATAAAGAGAAGGACGAGGGGGGATATGATAGCAGTGTTCCAATATATCAGGGTTTGCCACAAAGAAGAGGGGGTCAAGCTATTCTCCAAAGCACCTGAAGGCAGGACAAAAAGCAACGGATGGAAACTAACCAAAGAGAGAAGCAACCTAGAACTAAGGAGAAATTCCCTGACAGAACAATTAATCAGTGGAACAACCTGCCTCCAGAAGTTGTGAATGCTCCAACAGTGGAAGTTTTTAAGAAGAGACTGGACAACCATTTATGTGAAATTGTATAAGGTTTCCTGCCTGAGCAGGGGATTGGACTAGAAGACCTCCAAGGTCCCTTCCAACTTTATTATTATTATTACATGAATAAACAAGTGGGATTCTTCAGATTTTTTGATTTTTTTTCTATAAAGATGCATCACTATCAATTTATCAGGCAATGCAACATTTGAATTGGATATTATTTTATTCTAACAATATATACACACACATACAAACAGATTTTTTTTTAAGTTATTGCATGTTACATCCTAGTCTTCATGAATGCACATAAGGTTTATGGCTGCTATTGTTGGAAAATTTTGTTTGCTGAAGAATTTGTATTCTCTCAAGATTTTGCTGAAAAAGCTTTCTTGAATGTATCTGTAAACATAACTTTTTTTTTGTTCTTATAAATTCTTCAGAACTATTTCTGCATTCAAGTTAAATGTGAAACTCCATCCTTTTTAAAAAGTATGCTTCTGAGTGGATTATATTGCTTCTTCTGTCTTGCTTCTGTGTAGAGAGCCACTTTGGTCTAGAGATTAAGGCACCGGGTTAGAGAGCAGGAGACTGTGAGTTCAAGTTCCCTCTTACCCATGAAAACCATCTGGGAGACTGTAGGCCAATCACTCTCTTTCAGCCCAACCCACCTCACACGGTTGTTGTGGGGAAAATAGAAGGAGGAACGTATGTTGGATATGTTCACCACCTTGAGATATTTGTAAAAGTAATAAAGGTGGGATACAAATAAAAACAAGGAAAGCAGGAGCGATAAGCTGTTGAGATCAAGGGAAGGGCATGTTAATTAGTACAGGTAGTCCTCAACTTATGACCAGTTGTTTAGCAACCTTCCAAAGTTATGATGAACTTTTAAAATGCTACTTATGATCCATCTCAAAGTTACAACTGCCCCGCCTATGGTCATGTGATCATGTTTTCGGCAACTAGCTTCCATTTATGACTGATTGCAGTGTTCCATGCTCATATGACAATGGTTTGTGGATCATAAGTAGCATTTTAAGAATGAGGAAAGGGCATGTTATAAATTCCAGGCATTATTGTGGTAAGTCAAGGCCTATCCATAATACCAGAACTTTGTCTTTCAAGCAAAATATTAAAGCTCATTTTCAGCATTACTGGACTTTAATAGAAGCCCACACAGCATTTCATAGAGGATATCTAATAAATATCCTGTCTTGACAATAGTCCTTACAGGTTTTATGTGGTCCCAGTTTGTTCATCTGATTGCCTCACAGTTTTGAATTTGTAATAATATCATAAAATATTCTTCTGTGCACTGAATGAAATAAAAGCCACTTGAGTGCTTTTAAATGCATTTGTTCAAGTAGAAATACCAAAATATAATCTAGTTCATTGTGCATGAATAAGACAGCAGGCAGCAGTTCCAAAACAGCATAGCAAAAGTTATAGATTTTCAAGATCTAAATTTACAAAAATATTTGTTTGTTTGTTTGTTTAGCTGCTCATCTCAACAAGTGACTTTTCTTGTTAATATTCAGACAAGAACTGTCTCTCTTATTGCCAGTCTCTGTATTGATAGAAAACTTTGAAATAAATTGTTGATTTATTCCATCAATTCACACAGTTAATAATAGTAGTGCTAGGCATCTTTTCAATGATATATAATCATTGCAAACAATATTAACTTATTTTATTCTCTTTGTGTCTTTCATTGTTTCATGTTGATCTGACTCTTCTGGTGATTTGGACTTCTGATAAATACATCAATGACAGTTTACACGATTTCTCTGTGATTCACCACTTGAGGTATGAAATCACCTTTAACACTAAATCTTTATATTATTTAAATACAATAAATAGTTTCTTTTCACTATCTAATGTTTGCTACTATATTTATAATAGAGAAAATGAAATGTTCCCAATTCCATTAATTTAACATTAAATTAATTTTCTTAATTTTGTTATTGTTGATTTAATTCTTTTGAGTTTCACTTGAAAGAAATTGATGAATTTTATTTTATTTTTGTTTATTTGATAAATACATTACTTAAGGTTGAAGTGCACATTCTTTAGCTTCGTATTTCTGTTTGTGAACAGCTGATGAGTTTTTTAATACTTGATAGATTGACTATTTTATTTTATTTTATTATTTTATTTTATTTTATTTTACATCCATCTTGCTGTCAAACGATTCTGGACAGGTCACAAACAAATTAGTGATGTGTTAATCTGACTTCAAAGTTAAGCAACATTTGTGGGGTTTTTTACAATAGGTGATATAGGTATATAGGAGATTCCTTAGGAACTGTAAACAGAATTCTATGACATGCACAAGGGAGGGAATGTCAAAATGAGTATTACAGCAGTGCAATATGACTTCTGCCCCTTTTGCATTTATATCATAAAATCACAAGCACATTGTCAGATTCTGCAGATTCCTCTAACTGAGGAATCTGATCAATACATGTTCAATAAATTTTATTTACCTGAAGCTATAATTTGATATAGTCATAATAATATAATAATAAGATTACAAATTAGCAACAATGGTATATTGGAAGATCTGCAAGAAACACCATTTGCCTAGAAGCAAGAATTGGTGGAATCATAAAAGAGACAAAGTAATACAAATATAGAAACCAAAGTGCTCTGGGACTTTAGAATTCAATAAACACCTGCCACATAATACTCCAGACTTAACAGTTATTGCAAAGAAGGAAAGTTTGAATAGTGGACATTGCAATACCTGGAGGGAGTAGAAGAGAAGAGAAAGAACTGGAGAAAATCACAAAATACAAAGATCTACAAATAGAAGTAGAATGAGTGTGGCAAAGTAAAGCAAAAATAGTACCAGTAGGCACCATTTTGAATATCATCGGCATTGACAAAATCACCATCACTCAATTGCACAAAACAATTTGCACCTTCAAACAACATTTGTCTGTCCCAGTTCCTTAGATGCCCCCCCCAAACACATAATATTTGATCAAATTTAGTCTGTTGTATCTCCACAATTAACCCTAACATGGGTTTGATTGATGTCAGTTTGCTGATCAATTCTTATCTACATAACATTCCTATACAATTATAAGTGGCTAATTTAAAGTTTGAGAATAAATTGAGGTTCTGAACAAGACATTTCTACTGAAGTCCTGCTAATGATGTTACCCAGTCTGGTAACGAAACATTTGCGAGCTAAATGGCAAGCTGGGAGAGTAAACCAGTGCCAAAATTGAGCTGCTTTCAGCATCAAGACCGTTAATTATTTTTTCAGATAACATTGAATTTTATTTATTTATTTATTTGTTTGTTTGTTTCTTTGTTTCCATTTGACTGCCTCTTGACTCCATCCAACTCTGGCCAGTTCACAACAATAAAAGCATAAAAAGGAGAAAAATATAGAAAATTAGCCAAAACAAGTGTAAAAATTACAAAATAACCACAATCCAGCAATAAAACAAAATGTACATCAAACATCACAAATGTTCCATCCAGCCTAGCTCAATGACTGGATAAAAAACTAGATTAGTAAGGCTTTCCAGAATATCATTACAATGGGAGTTGAAAGGATATTGGGGACCTCATTCCAGAGGATCACATCACTAAAAAAAAAAGAGAGAGAAAAGATCTCCCCAAATTCTTAAAATGCTGGCTGCATTTTCACTCTGCCAACTGCAATATCAGCAGCCAAAACTACTAAAATGCAATTCCCAAGGCATTAAAAGGCTGTCTGGCTCTGCTTCAAGGGCAAGTACTGGACTCTGTTTAAAAAGCATTGTAACTGCTTTTACAATATTGTGACCAAAATACGTGGAGGCAAAGAATAAAGCAAAGAATAAAGAATAAATAGATTTAGTTTGTTCTATTTTGGAAAAGATAAATCTGAAGTTCACAAAGCAGAACGGAGTCTAAAAGAAGTCTTATACCTGAGCACTTTTCTTTCTTTTTTTAAAAACACAAATATATAAATCAAAGAAGGCTAACAGTTCCAACATTGTTTTGCTTCTTGAAAACAGAGAGCCCAGCCTGGAGAGTTAATGCTAGTTTAAGGTCAAGGCTCCTGATGACTTAATATCTAGTGGTTAAAAGAACTTTTTTGTAGACCATAAAGAGTTAACTACCACATGAGTATAATGAAATTGTCAAGTTACAGTAATTGCACCAGTAATTTGAGATGTTGCATTTTGAATGAAGCCATGTGTGGAGAGTTTATTGTTTTCCTTTGCTGAATCTATTCTTACCTTTTTCTTTTTCTTTTTACATTTCTCCAAGTTATGAAGGCTAGTCAGAATCATTAGACTTAATAGGAAAAGAGCTTTTATCACCTCGTCAAGTAAAACAGCAGATCCCCATTATTTTCCTTCTTTTGTATAGCTGTGGGGTTGCTTATTTATACTTGGTTCTATGTGTATTTTTAACTTATGAATCTTGAATTGAATTTTGTGTGGCACTTCTTGCATATGTTTCTGATTAGATGAAGCTAAATAAAAAAGGGTTGCATATTCAAGGCCATAAAACTTTTGAACAAACTACATATGCCAGTTAAAAAGGGTACATCTCCCTCTTTTTCAGTATAATGCATGCAAACACAAAAGCAGCTCTGAAAACTTTGGGAGGTACAGAGTCTAAATGTTAATTTGAGCCTCCTTTATATACATCCTATTTTCTTATGTCAGTAGCCCAATTTCAACAATTAGTTTTCTTACTTTTAATGGAAAAAAAAGGTGACTTTGTGATCATTTCACATTCTGATCTTCTCCAAGTGTGACATTCAGGGCAGTTTCACATACCTTAGCATTGTTTGGCATGTACAGTTGTATCAATTATATGTTTATGGGACAGGAAAGGTTCAAAGTGTAATTAACTGAAAGGTATTTTTATTGTCCCCCTTTCTTCAATTTTAAATGAAAGCTAGTCAAAAATAGTTTTAAATAAACACATATTACCTTCTTAAAAATTATCAAGTGGCCAATATAATGCTATGTATTATAGTCTTGGAAGTAAGTTCTTCGGAATTTCTTAGAGCTTGCATCCAAAGGAAGATTCACAAAATTTTAGTTAAGACAGGCTAGAGTTTCATTGTTCTGATCAAGATATAAACATACTTTAATAGGAGACCAAAGGATGATAATATCAAAAGAAAGGCAGAAACCTTCTGAGATCAGTGGAGGAAAGGAAGGTTTTGGGTGGACTGAGGACAGTGGACTGGTAGGATATGCTTATGTCAGTGACTAAGAGTAGGGAGGAAAGGGGATGAGAAGATTGTATATACTGTGCTAATCAGTTGACAGTTGCTAAGGGAAGGGGAAAAAGCTACTTGGAAGATTGGATGTGGGTAAGCTGCTGGAATATACTGCACTGGAAACACATACCAGCCTTGGTTTACATGCCTTGGTTTACAGATTTTATTTTATATGAAACCTCAATCAGAATGTTCCCAGATTTTCCACCAAATTGGCTGACCTGAATGGTTTCTCCAGATTCTGAAAGAAACAATTTTCTCAAGTCATAAGAGTTATAAAAGGGCAGATTTCAGTTGAATGTTAGGGAAATGTTCTAATGTTCAAAGCAGTTTGACAGTGAAATCAATTTCCAAGAGAAACTGGTGAGCTCCTCAATAGCTGGATGCATTCAAAGAAATACTGACCACCCATTTGTTGAGATGCCTTAACCTGGACTACTTTGCTAAGTATGGAGTTGGACTCAGTGAGTTGGACTCAGTAGCTTAACTGCCTCTAGTAACTTAACCAGATATAATTTAAATTATAAAGATATTGCCTGATGTAATAAATTAAGGAATTTTGGGGTAGAATAATAGCTAAGTGTAATTGGATTTTTTAAAAGTTGGAATGGCTTGCAGACCTGCTGATGGTTCTTAAGGGCTTTCTAAAGACAGTGACTCTCTGCAATGAGTAATAGGGGAGGGATAGAGGAATTCAAAGGGGAACTTGAGTTTTTTTTAATTCTCATTTTGTCTTAGTTGGAGGTCTGCAAGAAGCAAGAATCTGGAGAAAAGAATTTCATGTGTTTGTGCCTAAAAATCCCCAGGGGAACTGGAACTAGTACAGTTGTCAGGGTTCATTTAGCCATGTAAGGGATCATTTATTTCTTTTATGTGCTGTTGGCTCAGTAGTGGGTGTTTTTTTTATCTGTTCCAATTCTGCAATTCTTACCTCTTTGTTTCCTCAGACTGCTTGCGGATTTCTGAGTGCAAGCTTTGGGGCAAATTTGAACCTTATGGAACTTGTTACAACTAAATTCTCTCCAATCCTTATGTTGTTACCTTTTTAAAAAAGCACCATTTTTCTATTCTAGTACTGAGTGAAGTATCTAGGTTATATAATCCAAGATCACTTAGACCACAAGACCACTTAAAATTGGAGCCATCTACTTAAAAGTTTGTTCCTATGGAAGGAAGACGTCCCATTCTGATACATCCAGATTCTAGGTAAAGAGGCATCTCCTCATATGAGAACAGACAGTAGTAATGTAACTATCTAAGTGAAACATTTTTACCTGAAGAAGAGCCACATCCAGATAGCCCAGACTTGAGGGCGGTGAGTGTGATTCCCAGGGTGGTTTAGTGTAGGCATCTTTCTCTTCAACTAGTTTAATTGGCATAATAAATTAAAATAATATTATGGACACATTTTCCTGGATTGCTAGCTGCCTTAGAATAAACACATATTTTGCCTGGGATGCATCTTTGAGGAGGAGCCAATAGGTACAACAAGTGTGTACCCATACATATCCTGAAGTATGTTTTCTGAAGAACTGCTAATCGCTATTTGGTGACAACCTGAAGCTAAGAAAATTACTTGAATATACTTGCTAAGTTAATTAAATCCAATTAATTAAATGAGCATATTGACTTTTCAACATGGGTCCAATCACAGTACACTTAAAACAGTTCACATAAGTATAATTATTGTATAAGTTGGATTCACCGTGTTAGACTCATCAAGTCCATTTAAGCCATCAAATCCAACCTCAGTACATAAAGTGATTGCCTTGAATGTTAATTTTTTAAAACAAACAAGAAGTAACAAAGAAAAGTAAAAAATTGATTCATGGACTGCACTAAGTCAATGCAGGTTCTTCAGTTTTGCCATGTTTATTGTGTGGGGCTCAGTATCAATGAGCAAGACTTGTATGGGATCTTCGCATAAATATCCATAGAGGTATAATAGTCCAAGGCTTGACTGGCATTAAAGAATGGATTGATTAACTTCATACCAATTCAGCATATTTTTAACTTTCAGTTAAATGTGAGGAAAATTACAATTAATGGTAATATTTTGAACAGTTGTTTAGATAGCTAAAACTGTGTTCTAGACAACATAAATCAAAAGAGCATTTAATCATGGCATTAATTTTTGACAGGTGTTAACAAGTTCAAATTAATTTTTTGGAGTAAAATATTTGATTAAATCTAGTTTTAATAATTCTGTTGTAACTAGTTGAAAATGTCAGATCTGTTGAGTGAAAAGCTGCTTGTGACAAGATACACACAGTAAAACAACTGATTTGAATACAATTAATTTTTGATGAGTACTATAAGATGTAAAGAATCCATGAGGTCTTATGGTATCATAGTTTTGTCCTGTATCTTATAGTTAGTTCCCCATTTTACAAGAACAAATTATTTGTGAATAGTACCTGTTTTTTTACTGATCTATTCTCCCAAATCTATGGATAATCAATTCCCATACAATACTTATAACAACTTAACAGTATTTATTTAAGCACTTCTACTCCACTTTTCATTGTCATCAGAGAAGGTTCCAGAGATGGTTTAAGCAGTATCAGCAAATAAAGGATAATCCCTTCATTTAAACTTACAAACTGAAAACACAAGAAATGTAAGGAAATCAGAATGCAAAGGGAAGAAGAAGAAGAAGAAGAAAGAAGAAGAAGAAAACCATTTAGTGTAGAAATGGAATTTCAAAATGTGAATCCCTCAGCACCATACATAAAAGACACTAACCATTTTGCTATGAACAAATTGGCAGGAGACAAAGTAAAATGTTAATGAATTCATACTGGTAAACATACTGAATATGTTGTGATCTTTATAACTACAGTATTTCTAGCTATATTGTTTAAAAATAATGTTTCATCCAATTGTTATTTATGAGAAGTGAGACTAGCCACTTCTGATAGAACACATTCTCTTCTGCAGCCCCCATTTTCCCTTCAAATCTGCTCTGGAATGTTGAAAGCCCTTTAAAGCATATGTAGAAAAAAATGAGAACAAGGACAGCTTGGGAAAATACTGTTGTGTGAATATAAACCATTTGCACAATATTGAATACTGCCTCCATGTCACTATTTCAAATTTTTATCATTTTGCTCTTTGTGGAAGAACTCACTGTAGCCTTTATTGTTGATTAGGAATCTTTTTTCTCAATATTTATGTATTTGCCTTTTTAAGTATCATTGTTTTGTTGTGTGATAAATCTTTTTCCCCCTTCTTGTTAACACCAATTTTAAAAAGTCATACTGAATAAAAACAAGATTTTTCTATTCTGATCTTAACTTCCTAGGCAGAACATTTACCAAATGGTCCAGATTGTGGCTATGGTTCTTTCCACCAGCAATATTGGCTCAAGGCAAAACTAATTGCTGTTGGTGTAATTGACATTCTTCCAAAGTGTGTATCCTCTGTGTATCTCTACTATGATCCTGATTTTTCTTCTCTGTCTTTGGGTGTCTACTCTGCTTTAAGGTAAGGTGATATGTTCAAAATCCTTGTCATATTTTTGCACTTAAAAGTATTCAAATCTAATCTAATCTAATGACATTTCTAATGCAGGTAGTGTTCATTTAATGACGACAATTGATATCAGCAAATCAGTCGCTAAATGATGTAGTCACAAAGTGGAAAATCATGTCCTAGTGGCTATGTTTACAGGTTTACTTCAGCTTTCCTTTGTTTTACGGTGTTAGAAGGATACAACCTCAAGCAGTGGGTGAGCCCAAATGGCAGGAAGGTTTCTTGAATTCAACTCAGAGCAAACTGGGTAAAAGGGCACATAACATTTTCCCCTACTACCCCAGCCTTTGGAATGTTCATCCCAGTGCTGGGACAATTAAGAAGAGAGCAAGAAAAAAATATTAATGTTTGTATTTATTTTCATTGGAGAAGAAAGGATTACAAGAGAGTAAGCAGGCATACAGTGGGGAATACACATCAAGAGGAATGAAAGGTGTGCAGGACAGAGGGGTTGCAGAAGAAGAGCAGGTCAGGAGGATGTGCAAGACACAGATTGGGAAAGGTACAAGGAGGTTGTGAAACACACAGGTTGGATAGAATGTGCAAGAGCACAGGTTGGGGGAAGAGGCATGAAGAAGCAAGGGAGGCTTGGGGAAGGTATGTGGAGATATTGTATATTCAAGGTGTGTGTTTGACTCAGTTATTTTCCTAAAGAAGAAGATACAGCAAAGTGTGCCATTCTCCCGTTAGAAACTTGAGACAGAATAGTCTAGTGAAAAAATGGAATCACTGGGCTGTTATAATTATGCATTCTGGGTTTTTTTGTACTTTCATAATTATGCAAAAATGGTGTAATACGAAGACTCTAGCAAACATTTTGCACGTCTTACTGCTTCTAGATGAGAAAGTATGTCTTTGTACACAGCAGTTATTTAAGCCTCTGATCGATTTCCACAAAGAACAGGATCAGAGGAGTACTATATTCAAATAAACAGAAGATCGACTCTATGAGATTTTAATATGTACCTTCAGTGAGGAAGGAGGGACAACCCCAAGACATTATTGAAGGTGCAAGCAGCTTGTTGGCCTCTAGATATTTTATGCTACAAATCCCACAGCCCTTTACTACTGACTACATTGGCAAAAACTAGCACAGTTCTGGGGATATCTGTAGGGAAGCAGGATGGGGGAAGTGGTTGAAAAAGTTAAGTTGGTGTTCATGACTGCACAATCAAATCCATTTACTTTTCTATTTGTATATGATGTTGACACATATATGAAAGGGTAAGACTTTGATTTCCATAGTTGTGGCTGTCATCTTAACTTTCCTGACCAGCTGTCTTCCACAGATGCAGAGGTTTTTTTTCCTTGAAAAATGCTTTTCTGTTTTAGTTTCTCATTTTAAAAAAATCAGATGTGTTCATCCATATAGATACAACAAATGATGACGTGTTAGGTGATTATTTAGGCAGAGTTAAAAATAATAAATAAATAAATGTTAATTGCAATATCAAGTTCATTTAGTGTAGCTAGTAATTGTTAACAGTCTTTTTTTTCTAATGGAAAAATGTATTATTTGCTAATAAGCAGTATTTTGAGTATCTGGTGTCTTTCTATGTTTAATAATAAAGTATAAAGTTTAGCTAGGTTTGGTATGCTTTTATGTCCAAGTTACTTAAAAAGTCAGCTTGTTAAACCATAAATATATAAGGGTGAATTCATTTGAGCATTAGTAATTCTTATGTAGAATTGCTGCACATAATCTAATTAAAGTTGCTAGGACTAGCAAACTCTTAGGAAGCAATGAAGGCATTGGATACATATGAGCTGTTACCAGCTTTATTCTGTGATTTTTGAATGAGCCTTAATTCTACATTGGCATAAGCATTTAAAGAATTACTATATGAAAATATCAGTAAACCTTTAAATATTAATATGGTCTGTCAAAGATTGATAGGCAGATTCTTGACTAAGTTGATCAGTAATCAAATAAGGACTCAATTCATATCTTATTTCCTCATATATGCTTAGTTTTAAAGTCTCTTGTGCATCTGAGAATGGCATTTGTGTATTTTCTTTTTCTAGGGACACTGTATAGAAGACAATGTGGGCTAAATGAGTTGTTTATTTTCTGAACTGTGTTCTTGAAACAGAAATGACACTATTTCAGGAATACATGAAAGCTTATAACCTTAACGTATTTGATCCAAGAGTAATAATTTTACCTCCTGCACAACCATCTCACAGATTCTCACTGTTTCTGTTCTTTGATGCAACTGTTGAACTCAGTATAGGTCTACCAAAGTTTCCCAACCAGACCCACATCTTTGTACAATATTGGACATGTTAATAGTAGCTTTCCTTGTACTGCTGTGTTCAGTGACTACACTGAAGATGTTTTACTAATGAAGAACAACATAGCCTCTTCATAATATTATAACACAGAGGCCGTGTAATTACAAATAAAACTTCTCTAATCCAATCTATATATGGTAGCACTAAGAAAGAGCTAGTATCTACAGTTCTTTGCAGGGTGCTGTATTTAATGGACCTATTGTTTGATCAAGCTGACTTTCATTATATCTCAGGCCATTATAGTTAACTGTGGCTTCATGTGGCTTTCTGCTCCTGCCCTTGCTACTAATTAGCTTGAAAGCATGATCTGATTTATAATATGGTAGTATTGAATTTTAAGTTATTTTTCAATACAGGAAAACGGCAAAAGAAATAGTAAACTAGATTAACTAGTTTTATGGCACTCTAAAATGCACACTAGTCCTTGTTCATTACTTTGATTCCTTACATTTGAATACTATAAGAAGTTGTATATAGTACAATAACTCAGACTGCCTAGTTAAAAGCTATTATGTGAATTTGATGTGTAACATTCAGTATTGGTACCTAATTGATTGTTCAGAATATTTGTGAAACATTTACTCATTTCTTGATGTGAATTTTAGTTTGGGCCTTGCACTGAACTTATGCCAAATCTGCATGTAAATTTCCCTTACTTTTAAACATGAAGCACAATAGTCTATATTTATAACAGATTACATATCTATCAGTCAGTTGGAATCAGTATAAGAAAATCCACTGTTTTCTATTTTTTCTATCTAGTAACACATAGGTATGGAAGGGAAATGCTATTCCCCTTGCCTTTTTGGTTCTGTAGTTTTCTAAGCTTTTGTTTGAAAATCCTGTAGAGAATTGCTTAAGGCCCTCAAGATGAAAGGCTAGAGGGCCTGCTCTCCTTTCCAAGAAGCCTTCTGGGGCCTTATATATTGGTTCTGCCTTCTACTTTGGGAATGTGGTTGGTAGTTCCTGCTGCTACCACTTTTCTTTTAGGAGGCTTCACCTGATGTCCACCCCTTAATCTTAATGTGTAAAAAAAAATAAGGTTCTCCTATCCCAGGGGTAGGCAACCTTGCCTCTTTTATGACTCATGGACTTCAACTCCCAGAATTCCTGAGCCAGCATGGCTCAGCTTGGAAACTTCTCTCTTTCCCCTCAGCATGGCTGACTCAGGAATTCTGGGAGTTGAAGTCCACAAGTCATAAAAGAGCCAAGGTTGCCTACCCCTGTCCTATCCAATGCTGCCTCTTAAGGAGATTGAAAATTCAAAATAAAGTCAGTGTATCTGCTTCTGACTATGTAACATCAAACTTCTTTAAAAAAACTTCCCTAATTACTCCATCTCTTTGGACTTTAATTGTAAAAATTTAAATATTCAATGGAGAGGAAGGTAAATTACAGAGTTTAGCAGATCACTATATATAGCAACTCAAAAATTTCAGTAGAGATAAGAGAAGAGCAGAAGGTAGAGAGCTGATCTGCTACAGATGAAGAGCTAGTCTACCTGCAATATAGATCACAAGAAGAGACTTCAGAACGTTATAGAACACAAGAAGATTATAAGAAAAATTTACATCTTCTTACATCGTATTACCTGTAATATGGATGAAATTGTAATTATATACTCCTTAATGTACATAGATAATTTAAATACAAAGAGATTTGGCATATAGTTGAAAACAGAAATTAAAAAAAACCTAGCAAAATTATGTATGTTAGACTTTCTGAAGCAAATAACTTTTTCCTTTAGGGTTCTCGAACTTCTCCAGCTTCTTGGAGTTCCATGCTTTTCTCAGAGGATCTAACATGGAAAGCCTCTGTTTCTTACTCAAAAGAATTTTCTCTTTTGTTTTAAAACATCAAGCCTTTTTTCTCTCCAGCAGAGGGTGAGGCTGGATAATCTGAGCCTGTCTATGATAAAAGAACTGTATTTCATGGGAATGTGGTTGAGCCTCCAGTCTAATATCCAGGAACATTTATAACACCCCTGTAAAATGTTTATCATCTTGCCATTTGATTATTATTTCCCTTAGGAGATACCACTTATATCAACTTACTTTCATAATCTCTTCAGTTCTCCATTTCTTTATAGTGCCTGTATGAGGATTTGTAGATTCTTAACAGTCCTCATGTTTGTTGGAACAATTTAGATAAAGGTTAGAAAGCTAAATGGCTTTCTAGTACAAAGAGAACAGAATTTGGCAATTGTGCATCTTTCTTCCTTCTAAGAAGTATAAAAGCAGCTTTCTGCAAGTGACTAATGCAGTTGGCAGGACTGCCGAATGGCCTCCACTTTGAATAAGAAAAAAAGGAAATGCTGCATATTTTTTGATCAAATGAAAGGGATGAAAATTGAGTTAATACAATAGTTTTTTTCTGCTCATATGTAGTAACTAACTAAAAAGTTCTTTAAAATTATCTTGATGATTGCATTTAAATTATTTAAATCTTATTGAATACAAGTTAAACATCCATAGTTTTATGAATAAAAGTAACTTTTGTTGTTATCATTTTATTATTTTTTAAGCTTTTAAAAGTTTCCTATTAATTACTTCACATTTGAGTTTCATACTAGCATCTTGCCAGGACGACATGCAAAACTTTTTTTTAAAGTAAAATATTTGGGATTTTTATGTAGAATTCCTTATTTAAATGTAATAAGTTCTCAACATAAAACAAATTTTAGGTCATTTTATTTTATTATATGTATGTTTATTGTAGATGGTTTGTATCTCTGAAACCAATTTTTCTGGTATTATATTTTGATTCATTTTGGGTTGTTTTTATTTTACAGGGAAATTGCTTTTACCAGGCAACTTCATGAAATGGCCTCTGATCTAAGTTATTATTACATGGGATTTTATATTCATTCATGTCCTAAAATGCGATATAAGGTAAGATACAATTTTAATTATTAAAATTCAGCCTAATTGATTTTTCAATACGATTAGGACAGATTTGTATATTCTCAATGTCTCCTGCTTTGCTTGGTCAAAAAGAACTACTCTTTGCTTAGTTGTCTATAAATTGGCTGGTGCTGGGTAAATGGAGAATAAAGACTTATGTTTCCCAAATAGTTGTCCCATGCCATCTATCAAATCTTTTTTTTTTTTAATGAGGGAACTTTCAAAACAGATCATAATAATGGATAAGGATATCCTGTTCAAATGAAAAAGAAAAATCATGAACATTAGATATATCTAAACCTTGAGCATACTTAAAATAATTATTTGGATTCTGGATTTGATAGTCCTCAGCCTAATGTAACAAGGACATGTTTTTATAAGTAACATTTGAATGTTGAATAAAGTAAGGATGGCAATTACACTCTTTTATTAGTGTAGACTCTATTTTCTTTCCCAGATCCTAGTGTTAATGTCCTATGAGAGCTCTTTGGTTTGGCTAAAAAAGCCCACATCCTTTTAGTGTTAACTGAGCTTTTCTTCAGTTGCTAAAATGCAGTGCTGTTTAAAAATGGGTTAGCATCTGCTGACCAAGACAGAATATGGCCTGACAAAATGGATTTTTAGTATTCTCTATTCTTTCCATTTACAAATATATTTTTCTGTAATTTTGTGAAGATCTGATGTTCCAGTTTTTGGCAAATATTGTTAGTTTGAATACAGTCTTCCTAGTTTTGATATCCATGAGTCTACTGAAATTATTTAAACCAATAAAATGTAGGTAAGGAATTGAAATATGGAGCTTATGAAGTCCAAGGGATTTCTGTTAGATTCCCTACTCTGTAGGAAGATGCTTTTAGTAGATTAAACTATTTATCTAACTAGCTCCACATTGACTACTATGTTCTTTAATTCACATATTCATACATTACCCTTCCTCAAGTTTTTTTAAAACGTATTTATGACATACCATGCTAGTTCTCAACCTAATTCAGGAATACATTTTTTTTTCTTTAGTGCCTTTTTCTCTTCTTAAATTGTATTTTGTTAATATAATTCAATAGATTTAAAGTATTTTAAAACATAAATACTTCCTTGACTTTTTGAAGAACAAATTTTGGGAATTTAAATATCTTGTATTAATAGAAATAATCCATAGGCCTGTAATAGAGAAGTGGGCAGATAACAGCCTCCAGTAATTTACACTTTTGTTCATTTAGTTAGAATAGTTATAAAGCAACGTTTGAAAATTAAAAGCCATTTTAAGGACTTTAAATTGGATCTATGGACAATGACAGTGTAGCATAACATCTACCAGACTATAGATTTTTAAGGTCAAGGAATTTTCCAAGATTTATTGGCATTTTGTACATTTGCATGCAAATACATTTCAGTTTCATTCCCAGTATTGCTTTTGTTTAACCAACTGTTTATCTTCTTGAAAACTTTTACATTAGGTTTGTATTTTTAGAACAAATTATAGCTTACATGAATATATTTCAGCATTCTTAAAAAAGCAGATTACTTCAATAGAATGTTTTAAGGGAGCTTAATTTAGAATGGTAGAAAGACAATAGAAAATGTAATTAGTTTAACAGATAAGCCCAGGATATTGTCATGAGATAGCTTGATATCAGATGGAGAGAATGGATTCCAAAAGGTTAACAAAGAAATAAAAGGCCAATTCATCTGTGATTAATTATTATATTATTTTGGATAGGCTGTTGTCATAAGCAGAATGTACTTTTTGAACCAATTTTGATCATTTGGGCTTTGGGAGATTCAGCAGCTTGAAAAGTTGTACAAAAGAATTTTAGCAGTTTTAATCTCTTGAGCCCTGGCTCCTTCATAGTTCCATGAGTGTGGAATTTAGTTAACCTTTTTCGGTAAATTAGCTTTGCTGCCTAAGCAGAAATGGAAAACCACAGCTGAACAGAATCCCTACAGGATGTTGTTTACCTACGATCTCCTGCTCAAACCTATAATTGTGAGCCTGCCATTGTAACACTGAAAAGATTGCAAATCTTTTGCAAGCCCTCACACAATACAGCTTTCACTTTGTATCTTCCCGAAGGATTATTTGGTCAGCATAATTGCATTTTATATTTTAGCTGATTTAAGATGAAAATCAAATGCTTGGCTCATGCACTGATACGTACTAGCAGTGCCAGAGTCCTGTGGCAGCAATGACCTATTACTGGACTGCACAAGCATTTTTTAATGAAAAGCTACAATAATTGTTTTGGAATCCTTCTTGATCACATAATTGGGTGGTTGAGGACACTCAAATGTACAAATGTTCTGTTGCACAACACAAACATTACAGACTTAAAAATTACAATGATAAAAAATAAAATGTTAATTACAGCAAAGGAACAATATATCAGTGTCCAACTAACTGATAATCTGGGTGTGGGGAAAATGAGTGTGGCCCTGGGGTTTGCCAAAAGTCATTGTTATGAACAGGAAATTATTTTGATAATGCAATAAAGTCTGTATTTTGTAATATTTCTCCTATGGATTTTTAGTTAAATGGTTATGATCTGTCCAACTGTAGGAATGCAAGATGAGTCTCATATAAACTGAATAAATAGGTAAAGAAACTGTAATCCCAAAGGTGCTGTTCAAAAGGCAACAGTTGGACTCTCTTGGGTTTTTTCCCTTAAAAACATTTAGCTTCTCATCCAAGAAGCTTCTTGGATGAGAAGCGAAATGTTTTCAAGGAAAAAACCCCCAAAAAAGACAACCATGAGCTGGATGACTGAGAATCTCCATAGAAGACAAACTGCAGGGTAAGTACAGTAGAAATTTTGCCTGACCTTAAACTGACATGGCTTAAATTCTTTACATATGAGGAGTAAATGAAAAGTGATGCTTTCATCTCATAACTTTAGATACAATTGACATATTTTAATACATGAACCAGGAAAATAATCCTTGAAATTGCCTTTTTGTTGCCTGTATTTACTTATCATAATCTTTGCCATTAATGATACAGTTCTGCAAATCATGGATAAACTTCTAAAGCCTGAATGAGAGAACTTTGTCTCTTCAGTCAGATCCTGACAGTCATTTTTGCTTATTTGAGACAAACATATGCCCTCCTCAGAGTATTCTGTTTTGAGAAAAGGTGGAAGTTTCATGTAACAGAATGTATGTATGTATGTTGCCTGTTAGATGGCATGTAAGGTGTAGCATTGCCATGTGGCAGTGAAATTTCCTCTTGTGCTTCTGATCTCAGCTTATTGTTATTTTGAGTGTTGCAGTCTAAGTTAATAGTAGTGCGAGGTTTAATTTCATGCGAATAACACCATATGTCTCAAAAAAGCAAGCAAACCTATAACGATAACTTCTCTTGCCAAAGCTAGACCATTGCATATTTTCCTCAGATTCATTCGTTCGTTCGTTCGTTCGTTCGTTCGTTCGTTTGTCCGTCCGTCCGTCTGTTTGTTTGTTTGTTTAATGTGACCTCCATCTTCTAACCAATATTGGGTGGCTTCCAATCAAGAGTTAAACCAACATATAAAATCATATTAAAACTATAAAACTAAACAGAAACAGCCATGCCAAACCCTCTTCCCAAGGGACTGTGCTGCTGGGATGGCTGGCCATGATGCAAGCCTTGAGGGACACTTGAGAATAGCAGAGCCAGTGTCGCTGGGATTGAAGTAGAAGCTGGGATAGTAGCAGCAGTGGTTGGAGTTCAAGAGGGGTCAGTCCCTTACTTTACTAAAGCTTGGATCTGGAAGGATTAGGTCACGATTGATTTGGATTCGGCTAGGCCCTCACCTAACCAACTGATGAGATTCGGTTAACAATGGCAATTGGGACTGCTGGGATTGCTGTTGTTAAGCAATGTGGTCACATGACATTGTGCTTAACACCTGCATCACTTTTGACAGAAAGTCTAGTCCCAATTACTATTGTTAATTGAAGGCTACTTGTATATGTCAGAGCTTCTAACATGATAATATTGACTTCTGTCAGAGAATTACAACATTGGAAGGATTATATTCTATTAAAGGCTCATATTGTTGGATCCTTGAGGATAATAATGTTATTCTCTACTGCATGGGCCATAATAAACAGCAACTGGACATTGCATTTGGAAGAGTCCATTGTTTTGTAATCATGGCTAATAAAATATCTTGTTACAATATGGAAGAATTCTCAGATATCTGTCATAATTTCATTGTTGAAAATGTTGTGATGAAGTCAAATTTTAAATGTTTGCTTTCTTAAATGTCACCATTAAACTCATGTAAGATTTCTCATGTAGTATTTCTTAGATACAGGTTCTATATATAATATATAATTCGTGATATTCTAACACAGTAGTCTTGTTCCTATACAGGTTCCTTTTCCTATGGTAAAGTTTTCTACAAGTCGAGGTTGATTACTGGTGACTTCATATTGTTTACGTCAACAATCGTTAATGGTTGCTGCCTTCTGATATTTAGGGCTTCTCAATCAGACCAACTAATGCGCTAAGAAAATCTTCAGAGGGTTTTCTATATGTGCTATCCATTATAGGTTTGATGTGGCATCCCAAGAATGGATTTTTTTCACTGTTAGCCTCCAGATTCTGGAATGCTCTCCCTAGTGAAATATTCTTGGAACCAACATTGTCTTTTCGGTATGAAGAAAATATTTGTGTATTCTTTTAGGTCATAAAAACAATCAAATGTTTTAAATGCATATGTTACATAGATTATTTTAACTTATTCAGCCACTTATCCAACACAGTGCTAGGCTGCATTAACAGAGGGATAGAATCAAGATCACGCGAAGTATTAATACCACTCTACAATGCCTTGGTAAGGCCACACTTGGAATACTGCATCCAGTTTTGGTCACCACGATGTAAAAAAGATGTTGAGACTCTAGAAAGAGTACAGAGAAGAGCAACAAAGATGATTAGGGGACTGGAGGTTAAAACATATAAGGAACGGTTGCTGGAATTGGGTATGTCTAGTTTAATGAAGAGAAGGATGAGGGGGGACATGATAGCAGTGTTCCAATATCTCAGGGGCTGCCACAGAGAAGAGGTAGTCAAGCTATTTTCCAAAGCACTGAAGGCAGGACAAGAAGCAACGGATGGAAACTAATCAAGGAGAGAAACAACCTAGAACTAAGGAGAAACTTCCTGACAGTTAGAACAATTAACCAGTGGAACAACCTGCCTCCAGAAGCGGTGAATGCTCCAACACTGGAAGTTTTTAAGAAGAAACTGGACAGCCATTTGTCCGAAATGGTATAGGGTTACCTGCCTGAGCAGGGGGTTGGACTTAATGACCTCCAAGGTCCCTTCCAACTTTATTATTATTATTATTATTATTATTATTATTATTATTATTATTATTATTATTATTATTATTATTATTATTATTATTATTATTATTATTATTATTATTATTATTATTATTATCTTAATTTTTTAAACTATATATATATATATATATATATATATATATATATATGATTTTATATATGGTAAGCTGTCCTTTGAAAGCTTGATTTTGAAAAGTAGTATACTTGAAAAGTAGTATACTGCAGATACTGTGGTGTACAATTCCCAGAAAATTCAGAAGCAGTCCAGTAGTCATAGATTATGAGACCTGCAGTCTATAACTTCCAAAGGATTAGGTTGAATACACATGTCCTAAAAGATGACATATCCTCTGGGCTGTTGTAATGAATTCTGTGTATGTCCTACATAAGCCCTCTATAATCGTATTTCTAAGAGTATATGGGGCAGTGAGGGGGGAAAATGTAATATAGAGTGTTTTGAACTAGGACTATAGAGATTCATGGTCAATTTTAGCCATGAAAGCCTAGTGAGTCATTCTGGATCATTCATTATTTTTTAGCCCAACTTATGTCTACAATTGCTTCTGGTTTAATTGTAGAAGTACACGTAAAGCATCTTAATGTCCCTTGGAAATATATATGCAGTATGTATATCTGTAGGAACAAAGATCTTGAAATCTGATTCTTGCTTGCATGAAAAATCTATGGCCATACTATTATTCATGTTTTATATGTGAATGTCCTGAGGGTAATATCACTTAAGATGAAAGATAAAGTTAATTGAGAGTGTTTGTATGATGAATATTTCTGGTCTGTGAATGCCTGAGCCAAATTCTTGGCAGCTTTGTGTAATATAAGACAAAATATTAGGTCAAAATTGCTTAAGATGGCTTGTTTGGTTGACCTGGAATTATAGAATGAAAACTTCAGTTTTCTGACATTTAGGAATAGAATCTGCACTATCTTGGGATAGCTGTAAAGAAGACAGAAGTATTTGTCTTCCTTAGAAATATGTCAACATGTACTTCTGATTAACTTCAGGAATGTAAATGCTGTTTCTATTTTTTCAGCAGACAATACCTGTTTAGGTTAGATTGGACACATCCTTATACAAGTTTACACAATTTACCAAACATCTTTCATTTCAAATGTATATTTTCTTAATAAGATAACATAAAATATAGAAATAATAAATTGGCCTTTTATTTTGATCGCTTAAATATTATTTATTTCAAAGTTTGAATTTCAGGGCAATTGAGAGAAAAGCAAAGGAAGTTAACAGCCCCTGATTTGTTATGGGAAATTTGACTACTGCTGTCGAAAAGAGCTGCCAGAAAGATTAATTCCAGATTCACATAACATACTAGAAATGAACTATTCTAGAATGACACACTAGGGAGACATTTATCACGACTAATTCATGCCCTACTAAATTAAGCTAATCAAGGCAAAATGCAAAGACGTTAGTTGTGAATTATATCAAAATAGTGAAGACCTGCTATAATGCTTGTGATTGGTATGATTTACATTACTAAAACATGAATAGAGATGATTTCTGGAAACTTGTCATATAGACTACTTTAGCTTTTTTGGAACACCAATTCTGTATGAATGCATGTTTCATTATAGAATCTATGCAAGAAAATGCAAAAAAGATGCAATTCCATTATTTACTGAGAACTGAACTAATTCTTCATGCTTTCAAATATCTATAGATTTTTTTAGTTGATCCATGATCTTGTAGTTAGTATACAGCTTTTATTAAAGCTGTAATGCACTTCCTTATGAATCTGTTCAACTAAATATTTCCTCTACTTTTATGAAGTAATACTGAGATCAGTTATTTCTAGGCATTGAATGTTTATTGTACTATACCATTGTGTATAATGAAAAAGGTTCCTTAATGAAAATACAGATGGTCCTGCCTAAAATATACAGACCTTTGTTTACAGAGAAAATGATTCTTGTTGAGTTTTACTAATAGGCAGCCTGTAGATTTGGTTTTGAGTTTGTGGGACATCCTAAAGTAGAATATAGTATCAGAATGTTCTCCAACTGCAGCTTATTAGTCAGATAGCTGAGATCAGTTCTGTTGTCTGCTTATTACAGATGTGTCATTAATATTGGCCCAACTATACCAAGCAGGCATTATCCTTTAGAGTACTTTCTAGTAGTTCATAGGTTTAAACATTTAAATTAGATGAAAAAATTACAATTTTTTGAAATAACATAGAAAGTAGGAAAAAAAGATAATTCTGATATTTTCTACTTCTCAAATATTAAATGTCAAACAATATAGCATTTGAATTTTTACAGTAATTTGTCATAACTATAAGTAATTGCTTTCTTATTATTTCTCTGGGGATCTCAGTGAAGCCATAGATCACATGGGAGAATCGGATAAAGCCAGCTCTTTTGGCAATTTAAATTGGGCCACATGCTGAAGTGTTTAATAAGAAAAAGATACTATCATTTTGATTTACTAATGTGTAGTCTTAATTTAAGATAAAAGTATGATGTTTATCTTAGGGAAAGCTGTAGTTAGGAATGAGAATATATAGTGAGCCAGCAGTATCTATTCTGGCAAAGTAAAACATAGAATTTGTTCTTAACAATTTGGAGTAGTGTTACAAATTTCAAAAAATTATTGTATTAACATTTCCCTTTCGTAGCTTTCTCATCACTCATATAAGAAAGCCTGTGTTATATAATACAAATTAATTTTAATACCTTAGATCAGACATGTCAAACTCGCGATGTCACGTGACGTCATGCAACGTATCGGAGCTTTTTCCTCATTGCCGGCAATGGGGTGGGCGTGGTTTCCTGGTGACGCATCCGGCCTGCAGGCTGTCAGTTTGACACCTCTGCCTTAGATAATATGGAAATGGTGCAGCATATAGAATGTATAAATGTAAGGAGAAGTACTGAAAAGAAGACATAGAAGACAAAATTTAGCAATTTGTTTTGCTAAAAATTTGTATGCCAGTGTTTTTAAAAGCTCCATTTTCAGAATCATTAGATCAATTTTGCAATGATGAAAAAAAATAAAAGCAGTTAAAGGTAATACACATGCAAAATGTTTAAAATAATACTGATTATTTTCCTTTATTTTTGTTATCCATATTTTTTACTATTTGGCTGTTTAGAACTGTGTCTATACATGAAATCACTGGGATATTATTATTTTAGTTATAAATAAACATTCAGAGATCTTACCTCAGTAGAAAAACGATAAAACGTACTTCTGTCATCAGCAGTCTGGAGCCAAAGTACAAAAACTGCTGTAGACTAAATAGTATTTATTGGTCTTGAAAGGCTAATTACATAATCTTTTTATTACATTGTTTTAGCATAGGATGAAATACTAAAGAGTCTTCTGAGAGCTCTGACCCTTTTCAGGGCCTTGTAATTCATTCAGTAATGTTTTATGATCATATGATGTGTTGTTTATTATTCTTCCCCAGTGAAATTGCTGAACAATGTTGATAAATTCTCACATTAGAAAATTTTGGAGCATCAATGAATACTCTTGTCTAAAAAAGTGAGAATCTTCTTGATAGCCAAAAATGTAGTAATAGTTTAGAATTGCTTTCTTCATACCATAGCAGACTTGTAGTTGGAAGGTGTCTTCTGAATTGAATGAACCTAAAACTCAACTGTAGTTAATTATTTCCAACCAGTCTGTGTAGGATAATGGTCAGAATTTAGATTAAAGAACTAAAATGTTCACATGAATTGTAGTTGTAATAATTTCATTAACTAGCTATGAATTTTTTTCTTTGTTATTCCTATCAAGAATTTATGGGACTTATTCATAGCTAGTTACCTGTTCTTACCTGTTACCTAAGGTAAGTTGTTCTGCTACCTACTTGAGTAATGAAATGTCTACAACCAAACAAATAAGCTCATAGAGTTCAACCCTGAGCTACATATATTCTCTTCTATGGGAGTTGTATTGAATTCATGTATATGCTGCCTGAGGATTCATTCCTGCAGTTAAATATACATCTGTAATGAATGAATGATTTATTTTTATACAGAATATAATAATCTGCAACCAATTTTTGTCCCTCCTTGGTTTTATGCTGATTTTTTTAGTGTAGAAAATATGTTTCTGACACTAGAAAATCAGTGTCAGATAAAAATAAAAGATGTTTTAAGTGGCACAAAATTAGAAGACATTTTGAAAAATACAATCACCATATGAGAGGTAATTCTTGTACTGTTAATTAAAAATGAGTTTTACAGAATGTTAAACAAATTCTGTACACATCATTGCAGTGTCATTTGATTGTTTCGAACTGCCCTGAAACTATTTTTTAATCTCTCGAACTCTTCAAACTCTTCAGGTCCATATGTTCCATAACCATTTCTTTTTCTTGGGCACAGGTTTGTTAGAGTCTTTTAAGAGAGCCAGTTCAATGTAGCGGTTAAGGGTGTACGTTCTAGCCCTGCCTTGGGCATGAAGCCAGCTGGGTGACCTTGGGCCAGTCACTTTCTCTCAGCCCTAGGAAGGGAGCAATGGCAGAACCACTTCTGAAAACTTGCCAAGAAAATTGCAGAGACTTGCCCAGGCAGTCTCTGAGAATCAGACACAAATGAGTGGATGAAAACAAAACACCCCTGCCCCCAAACTTACTGAGATATTGAAAAGAGAAAATGAGAATTTCATTATTACATTTCTATCAAGAAGAGGCCAGTTTAAGAGAATCAAAATTAATACCATCTTCTTCAGAATAATAGGTAATCAGTGCTGGGAGCAAAGTGTACCTTTAAAAAAAAGGAATTCAAGGATGCACAATAATTTCTCTGGTTCCTAGTTGATAGCCTCTCAACTAACATAACCCGTTTATAATATATTTAGTATACTATTTTTGTTTTTCTTTCTTTAAAAGATCTGTAATTAAATCTTCTCTCCAATCTACCCCCTTCCGCATTTGTAAATATAATCCTTTATCAACTCAATGCTGCTATCACAAAGTTTTAAAAATAGTTTTGACTGATTTGTGGATTAGCAAATGGATGTGTGGGTTAGACTTTTAAAAGTAAATGATCTGAGTAAGGCAAGATTGTAATGTAATACTGAACAAATGTCCATATTAATTGTGGTAGGTTTATTTCACAGACTATATTTTATGTGTAAAATCATTTTTAGCAATAGTTCATTGTACAACTGCATAAATTTCCATTTCTAGCAGATTGGATCTGATAATTTACCACCACCACATTCTGAGTCCTTGTACTCACTGCATGGTGGATTAGAAGTATGAAGTGTGAAAGAAAACTTAATCAAGGAGAGCAGCGGGTTGGACTAGAAGACCTCCAAGGTCTCTTCCAACTCTGTTATTCTGTTATATCTGTTATAACTGTTAAGAGACTAGAAATAGACTGGAAGAGAGTAGGCTGAATATTTTTGTCTGCCACTTTTCAAGCTTCCACTCTCTTGTGTAGCCATCTGACAACTTGAATTATTCATGCTTTAAAAAGAACTTACCACTTAAAATATTTGAGGTTTTTGAAATAGGAGCTTGGAAAATACCAGAATGTACTAGAAATCTGATTTATATGTTGATGAAGTAGGAATATAGTCCAAGTTGGCTATTTGGAACTATACAAAGGACTTTCTTCTCTTCCCTTACAAATGTCTCCTTTTCTTCTTTAGTTGATTATATGAATTCAGACATTAATGTTAACCAAAGATTAAAGATGGTTTAATCTTTAAAGATGGGACTGAGAAGGAACACATATACCTGGGGGGAAGGAAAAAAGGTTTCCTATAGATTTCACTTATCATTTTTAATAAATGTTGATCAATAAGATCTTACAATAGGGAGCATGAAAGCTTGTTATGTCATATCCAATTGTTCTGAAGAATTACACTACAATGAATTACTTGGTCCTATAAGCACTAATGAACAAAATAAAGAAAATGTTTATACACTCTTTTAACAGAGATTGGCAAAAGGGTTCCCAGTGGCACAATAATCTCAGTATTCCTGCATGGTGCTCAGAGGAATCTTTTGGTAAGCAAACCAACACCACTGCCAGTAAAGGGGTTGGTTTTTAGTGACTTGTTGTCAAGCTCACTCTTTGAAGTAGTTGTTGGCCTCTGTCTTAATCACAAGTATGTATCTGTACATATGCGTTTGTATAGAAGTCTATTCTGAAATATTTCACTAGAATGAATATAGTGCTAGCTTTCCAAATCAAAAATGATCAGCAAAAGGATCTGTTCTCATTCCTGATATTTCAAAACAATAAAAACATCCTAAGTCATCAAAACAGAAATATTAGACAGTTTTTTTTTTTGCTGTTCTAGGCCCAAGTTTAAGTGTGCCCGGGCTTTCCAAAAATATATGTTCCGGAATGTTGAATGTGAAGCCAGATACTGTAGCTCTTTTGCTCTTTGACATGTGAGAATAAATTATATGTAAAATGAGGCTGCAGAATCATACTGGGCCTTGTCCTTAAGACTGCCTAGCACTGTTTCCTAGCATCACTGTATAAGGCGTGGGCATCCACAAAGAAGGTCCACTGCATGCAAACTCTCCCTGCATTCTGGAACCTTGATCATGCAACAGCCAAGATATACCCAAAATAGTTGGATTTTTTTTTCATTCCTACTTCAACACCGCTTTACTCTGTGTGATGCTAACTAAGCAGAGTTTGTGAAAACAGAGTAGCTGAACTTAGTTGCAAAGACCTCTCTTGGGGTGGATAATGCGTATCTCTGTTTATGTAATTAAATCAGGGAGCAAGGGTCTGCTGTTGTATTGTGCTGATGGGATTCTGCTGGTGTCCTCTTTCAAGGAAAAGGCTGAATTTAATAAACCTTTGGATTGGCTCACATTTTCTCATGCCTTTGCCTTATTACATTGCTGTTGATAATTTTAGGGTATTTTGTTTATGTAATGTTAAAATTCCTCTTTAAAGCAGCTGTCTGGAAACTGAGATGGAGGCCTTAATTCACTTTTAATAAAAGATCAATGGGTTTATTGTGGAAAAATAGAACACAGATGTACACTGTACCTGATAAAAGAATTAAATGTGTCTTTAACCTTCTCTGTTTGTTCTGTGCTACTGGTACTTGACCCTCTTTGGTTTTTTGTAACTATTATCTTTCTCTGGAGCTTTTATTTTTCATATTTGGCTTAGTCTGTAAAAACAAACCCCACTAACATACCCTCATCTCAAATACTCACCAAATCCCTTAGATTTTCCAAAATATTTTAAAAGTAAATCTTCAGACTTAAGTTTCATTAAAAACTTTGGCCTTGCCTTGGAACAGAAGTCCAGCGATGCTTTTAGCATAGAAAGTAGAATGCAAAGGCTGGCAAAGTGAGAATACTTCAATTAAAGACTCCTTAAGGCAGAACTGCCAAGTTTGCTTCCAGAAGTTTCCAATTAAATATCCAGCCATGTCTGAATGAATGTCATATGTAAGATTTTATTTTCTTTCAGTGTATCTTTTACAAAAAGGAAACTAGTGACAAGAGAGGTTGGTTGAATGTCTTTTTAGATGAAGACTAAAAAAGAGAAATAGAGACCAACTAATTACTATAGCTGAAATTTGCCTCTAGAATAAATCTGTGTGAGATATTCTCCCTCTTCATCAGGAATATTTTTCCTTCTTTGTCCCATCATAGTGGAATGTGTGGGATGAAACAAAATGTAATACAAATGCTTTGCCTACTTCAAAAGAGCCATTTAGAAAGAGACAACTTTATAGTCAGAGGATATCTCATAAACAGTAAGATGCACACATTATGCCAGATAATTGTGGAGACATGGTGTTCTGTTTCTGTTCTGCTGCTTGGCCACATGATAAGCTGTTCCTTCTGCCAAGAGCAGAATTGTGATTTGATGCACCACTCTGATTTTCTCTAAGTGAATACATATGGCCTGAGTGGCACATAAAGAGGAGTTTTATGATTGTCATCACATATTGAAACCATGGCAATGGGCCTTCAGTGTAACATGACTTTATTTTCTATCCTGAAGGAAAAGAATAGCATTATGTGGCTGAGCTGTTGTCAGTAAGGCTTCTACCCCGGCCTCTTCCTACAACTTGGTTCAGAGAAGAGGGTTTAATACCTATAGGAATTACAGTTCATTGTTGCTGAATGTCAGGCAAACTAATTTTTACTAACTCTGGTTTGTTGAAATAAGTCAGCTGCATAAGCTACTTTTTTACCTCATAGTTGGATGTAATAAGGAGCTATGGTTAATCAAAAGCATGAATGAGAATTTTCATACTCATTATGGTTTTGTGGGGATGATGAATATAGTCTGTTCTTTTAATAGTAAAACATTGTTTAAATATTAGCCTTCATGTGAAACTACCTGAAAAAAATTTCTAAAATGTAGAATGTGAAGTTTTCATTGATCAGATAAAAATATAATAAATACATTACTGATATTTTTCTTTGAGAAAATAATTTAACAGTTTAATGGGTTTTACATGTGTTAAGTCCACATGATCTTAATATGAAAATCTTAATATAAAAATAGGATGACTGGTAGGTGATAGTTTTCTTCAATTCTTTTTCTTGTTTCTTTTCTTCCCTACTAGATATGTGGATATGGAATTCAAACCATGTTAGATCATTGCTTAATATTTGTTTGCATCTGCTGTAAAAATAGCCAGTTCTCCAGGGATAAACTTAAATTAAAACTGTTATAAAATACAGATAGTACTTGACTTATGACTACAGTGGAGCCTGGAATTTTGGTCACAAGTCATTGTAGTCAGTAGTTGGGTCATAACATGCCCAGACTCAATTCTGCATGTGTTTTTACGATGGCCGTAAAGTGAGTCACTGCTTTTGTAAAGTGAATTGTGATTGTTAAATGAATATATCCAGTGGGCATTTCCTGCCAGAAAATGGCAAAACAGTTGCAAATCATGGTTACATAACCTCAGAACTCTGCAACTGATCATAAATGCAAGCTGGTTGCCAAATGCCTGAAATGCAATTGTTGTGACAGTGTTGAGGTGGCAGACATAACTTCAAGGATGGATTGTAAGCTTTTTTTAAACTCCACACTCATTAAATGACTAGTCATAAGTCAAGGATTACCTGTAAGTAAAGGTTGCCTTTGATTCACTATAAAATCATGAGGTTGATGTTTATTCCATATTTATAGTTCTTGTTATAGTTAAGTTTGCTTGCCTGATTTGTCTAGTTTCAGCATCAGTTAGGCTTTTCTGTGCCTAAAGTTGAAATCTTCTGTGCTGAAAGGATGTAGTATCACCTAACATTTGGCATTGTTATGGGTAGTTTGATTTTCTTTAAAATATTTTTTCATACATTCTGTATAAATGATTATCCTGAAGATAGTTATTTGGCTCAAAAATTTCCTCCTCCAGATTCGGATGACTAACCTGATTGGTAAAATATGGGCTATTTCAGATTTTATTTTATACAAAGAAAAATGCTCCAAATGTGTAACACTGAGATTGCGTTATAGAAAGAGAGCCATGTTGGTCTATGGTAGAAAAAAAAATCAGGAGCAGGTGCTTCGTTTCCAGCTAACAAATTTTATTAAAAGGTCTAAGCTTTCATGAGCAAATTTTATTAAAAGGTGCCAGTTTCATGAGCTTCACCCAGTGGTGGGATTCAAATATATGAACAACCAGTTCTCTGGATGCCGCTTCCGGAAGTCTATTCTGGGCCTGGGCAACAAAAAAATTACCGGTTCTGCCAAAGTGGTGCAAACCGGCTGAATCCCACCACTGGCTTCATCTTGCTTCATGCACTTCATGGAATAGATAATGCTTTTAATGAAATATGTTAATCAGAAAAGCTGCTACTTCATTTTGATTAAAGTGGCAATATCTGTGATGAAGCAGATGTGTCAGGAAACATTTAATTTTACAGAACTGCTTTAAGATTTACTTTCATTGATGGATTATATATCAGTGAGGATGCTGGTTTGTTTCTAGAGAAGTTTGGTCTTTAGTTTTGAAGGGACAGAGTGGTTTTGGAACAAATAGTAGTCCACATGTAGCATTTCTCAGCAACTCCTTTCAAAGAAGCTGCCACTTTTCCTAGACATGGTTGTCCTCCACTATTGCAGCAGCATCCTCAGAGCACTTGATTTAATAAATTCCTTACAGGTGCTAAATCTGGACCCTTGTGCACTCTTAAACACTCTTTTGCCTTTAAATCCAAAGCAGTGCCCATCCTATTAACTTCATTATCTTTACACATCTTGTAAATGACTACGGTTGAAGTAATGTTGATATAAATTATCACTATTTTCATTTTATATAAATATCCTGATTTTTTGTTTGTTTGTTTGTTTTTTAGCCTTTCAGCTAGAACTAGTTTCCATTTGGTTAAGACAGATGAAGTGAAAGAGCAGATTTGAAAGTTCATTCTCCAGATTTGCTTTCCCCAACTTGATACCCTCCAGTTGGGTTGGGATTGCAAATGCTAGAATTTTCAGCCAGTATGGTGAAATTGGCAGAAATTCTGGGACTTGTAGCTTCAAGGTGACAGCTCAATGTGTATTTTATTTAGTATTGGGTTCATTCTGTTTTATCTTCTCAAAACAATAAACTGTGAGACAAATTGTTCTTAATGTGCAGTATATTTTTGCTGCAGCAGCAGCCAGCCAAATTAAGATAATTGTAATTACTATTACCTTTGCAATATCAATTTTTTTTAAAAAAATAAGGAGATGCAGTAAAAGATAAAGAGACCCTCCAATATTCATATAGATATGCCCATTCTGTCTTCTTTCCAATGTACATTGCATTCTTCTAAATTGTCTTCTAAGCTCCCCAGTCAAATTTCCTAGGGGGATTCCTTGTGTTTTCATACCCAAGCACAAACCAAGTATTTTTATTTTTAGATTGGCCAAAGTTGGACATCCCAGCAGAAAAGCTACATGCTTAGAGAAATTTATATTTGTCTACACATACTGTAGCAGGATTGTTTTATTAAGTTTTCATATCTATATTACGCAGGAGACATCTTGGACAAAGAGATATTTGAATTTGATAAATGACATGCTATTATTTTCTTGATTTTGCAGGGACAGTATAGACCTTCTGATTTACTATGTCCAGAGACGTATACTTGGATATCCCTTGAGCAGTGTCTACCTTCTCTTGAGCGTTCAAAATATTCTCGCCTCAATCAAGACTTAAAAATAGGTAGGTGCATAACTTTAGTTCATTGGATCCTTTGCATTTTTAAAAAAGATTGTTTAACTAAATAGATCATCTTCAAAGTGTCTGTTATAATGTATAAGGTGACTCTATTCCTTTAGTGTCTTTCACAAGCTATTATGTTACCTAAGAAAGAATCCTATGGTCCATTTCATATATTCATCAGTGTCAAGTGCTGAAATAACTTGATGGTGATGGAATAATGAAAACACACATACATGTACATATAGCTTCAGTGAGCGAACCCTTCCATAGGAAAGCCCTGTGAAATATTTGTATCCTGTGCAATGTGACATTTTGTGTAAAGGTAAAATATTTGTAAGAGGTAATGTGAGGAAGTAGGAAGAACTTATGCTTTCCACTATTACACTATTTCATTATCTATTCCTGAGGAATGTATGAATTAGGGCACAGTCTCACATTATATGGTATTATAGATCTGAAGAAAAATAGCCTTCTCTTTGAAAAGCCGTATTTGTGTCCCACACAATATTTTTATGCTTCTTTAAAATTTGAAGCTTTTCCTGGCATTGACCTTTAGGCAAAACCTATTGTTTTCTAAATTATTTGGTTACAGAAATAAATGATTCTTTATATAAATATGAAAGTGCTTGTTTGTTTCTGAATATTTTATCCAGAAGAAAGTAAATCAATTTATAGTTGGTCAGAGTTGTTTATCATGCTGTTTTCCTTGAACAGTACAGCATATAATAAGGAGCTTTCTGACTTTGGCTTATCTGTAAAGCCTGAATTGATTCTGAGATTAAAACAATGCCAAAACACGCATTGCATGTAACAAGAAGATTACACCGCATTATAAATTGAATTCAAGCGAAACCATTTGACTATGAGACAGACAAAATGCTGCTTTGAATAGGTGATCTAGAAAAGATTGCTAAGATGAAGGAACTAATACCCAAATAACAACAATGATCTTAGCTTAAAGAATTTGAACATTTGTACCAATTCTACTTCAAAATAATAAATATAAAAGTTTGCCTCTTTATCCATACTGAATACATAAGTCCAGACACAATGTGAATTCAAGCTTGGATCCTGTGGCTTAAGGAAATTAAAACATAATGCCTGCTGTGAACAAGAGTCATCAAGATTTGTGCAGCTACTGGCATGAAGGAAGCAGTCCACCATTCCAGAGCTTGTCTCCTGCAGAATACCTCCTCCTTTACAGTCATCAGATAAAAAAGGCTTTAATTATTATTTAGTGAATATGAATATCAGGTTAGACAGATAGCGATATGCTCTGTTTCACATGCTATACTTTGCTATAACGATGTGTGTTGTGCAGTTGAGTTCATAACAGAGTTTGATAGACCACCCAATTAATAAAATAGTTGTCAGAATTGAGCAACTAAGAGGACAGAATTTATATTTTCCTATTACCAATAGCTATAAATGACCACCAGATTACTTTATTTCAGAAATAATGTATCGTTCACTGAATATGGTGAGATAAAAATATTATTTATTCTAATATTGATACTTGTTAGCTGACTTTGGAAGAATTCTTTAGCAATATTCATTTATTGGTGGTCAGTTCTTCAAACCAATAACACCATAATCTATCATACCAAAAATTGATTTTAGAGATGTGTAACAGTATAGCAATTAGTGATGAACACATATTGCTATAATGGCTATCAGGAATATCTGACTTTTTTCAGATTGGGAGCTGAGTTGGCTTTTTAGTAGCACATAAGAGCTAGTGAGTGAAACCAAAGTCTCTCTGTCTTTCTCTTTCTTAAATTAAACTTTTTTTAAATTAAAGATAATTAATATGATAATTCTTCAAGTTCATATTGAATAATTGGCTCCATCTATCAAACCAAAACCAACCATCTGGAAATACATTTTAGAGAGTTCTACTTACTTATAATTTTCAGACATATCATGCAACCCTTGTTCTCAGTATACTTCTTGTTTAAGCAGTTCAAATGCACTTTCCTTTTCTAGTATTAAAATGCCTTTTAAACGGCTACAGTGCTGGGAAAAAATGGAAAGGAGTCTCTCCATAACACAAAGCAAGCATCATCTTCACTGGTTTGGATTTAAGCACTAGTTATATTAACACAGATATAGCCAATTGTGGACAGTGATTAATATTTATATGTTACTTATATGTAAGGGTGTAGGTCTATATGTATGTTTTATATAGTATGTTTAAATGTGTGTTATGTATGTGTACACTTTGAAAGCAAGCAACTAAATTTCATTTTTAATGTGTGCCATTGTGCCCACAGTAAAAAAATGACAATAAAGGTTATCTATCTATCAATTGGTACCAATTGTATTTTGCTTTTTACTTTGCAAACTACAAGACACAGATGCATAGAAACCAAATAAATAAAATAACAATAAAATAAAATAGTCCTGAATACCAATGCAATGTTCCTCAGACTTTTACGATGGAAAGAATTATCATATAGAGGTACTTGACCTTTTAAAGCTTAATGCAGGAATAAGATATACTGAACAAACTGTTCTATATATTTGTAAAAGATTGGTTATGATTTTCTAGCATTGTTTTATTTGCTTCCTTTTTATAAAGAAGCAAATTACACTTTGTCCATTGAAAAGACAAATAGGCTGCATGGTTATTGTAATTATTGCCAAATAATAAAACACATATGTTTATATATATTGATGTAAGCAGCAAAATTTTACATGGCCTCTAATAAGGCAAGCCCATATCCCAAATTTCTTAAGAATATATTGTAAATAAATTTTATTTTTAATAAACAAAAAGAATGGTTGGATACATAAATAATTTTAATGTACATTGATACTGCCTTTGTGATGGAGAGATTTAAAAGCAACCCTTTGAAAGTTGTGAAACAGACTTATTTTCTCATAGTTCTTAGCAAAACCTAGAAGGTTATTGTTCCATGAGTTACAGAAGAGGAAAAATGTGTTGATATATTCCCAGAATTGCTGTAGCTTCTTACATTTTGGATCTTGCATCTGTTCTTAATTAACTTTATAAACACTTGAAGGCATTTAAAGTTCACAATCCAACATGATCCTTGATTGTAAAATATGTTTAAACAGTACAGATAGTGCTAATGAGCTGTATCCAAATTTGTCAACTGAATTTTAGTATATGCAAGGAAACCCTAATAAGTAGATGGATCACTGATGGTTAAATAATTCTAGCTATGCTGTGATATTAAGAAAAAAGAACATTTTTTTCTTAACAAACAAAGTTTGTTATGTAAGCAATGTTAATGTTTGCTAATAAATAATTCTTCTCCAGATGAATGGAAGCATGTTTATGATGATTATAATTTTGTAAGATTTCAGTTTCCCATCAACTAGAAGAAAAAAAATTGGAACTAGTGTTAGAGTAACATTTATTGTGTTCATAGGATGAAGTCTAAAACTATGTCTTAGGAAACAAACTATGTGGAAAGTCTAAATATCACTCCAGCATTACAGTGCTATATATTCTATGGGGATGATAGATGATTGACTTCAGCCTAATGCTTCTAACGTGTATGCCTGAAAAGGGATTGTTTAAAGACATATTATACAAAAGTGATGCTGGAACTACCTACATTGTTGTGTTTTGCATACACATTGCTTATGATTGTGCGGGATGGATTTCCCAGCAGTGTTCTATATATTGCTCCTTGCTGACTTATTATGGAGCCTAATCTGCTATCCAGGAGGCTATATCCAATAATGTAGTGCTTGTTATATATCTATATTTATTAGTTATCCCAACCATATTTAAATAGAAAGGATTATGTATTATAGGAAATCAAGAATTAGCACTCATTGGAAGCAAATATAATGAAACAAAAACTATCATATTTTGAACAAATCATTCGGGCTGATATATCTATGAAAAATATAATACTGGACAAGGTAGAAGGAAGTAAAGAAGCTGATAGTTGCAAGAATTGTGTAATGCAGCAAGAGAGAGGACAACTTGAAGAACTTATATCCACAGAGTCACCACAAATTTACTATAACCTGACAAAACATAACAGCAAGCATACTTTTCTTCATTCAATCTCCTTTCAAAATGGCCACAAATATCTTAAGTCCCTTAGCAGCCAGCAAATTGCAATCTCTTACATTATATCCTATCCTGAGTCCACATAGTAAGGCAAGAGGCATGAACCAACAAACCAGATCAAAAATCAGCTGAGAATACTTAAAAGCAGACAACAGCATAGCTTAGAGTCCGGTCAACAAAGTGAAATACACAAACTGGTTAGGCCCAGAGAAGAGTCCAGAGTTTGAAACAAAATTAAATAAGGTTTGGAATCAAGGAACAAAATTGTTTCAGAATTTGACCGCCTCCAGACAGAGGCTTAATTGCTGCTAGTTCAAATATTGGACTCTTCAGGAGTTACATCCTATAGTACCTTGATCCAAAGGCGTTCTTCTAAGCAGTTAAGCATTTCTTTGTTTCTACCCTTTGGCTCTGTATGCAGTAGTGTCAAGGTTCGCCCAAATTGGGGAAACCTTCCTTTACTGTCCCAGCTTGGTAACCTTGGACTATAACTTCTCCAGGATTGGAGAGATGAGGATAGTGGAAGATGATTCTACTGATATCTCAGTGTTAAGCCCTGTGGCACCAAATCTTAAGATTCCTTACTCTTTCCCTGTTCTAACTCTTTTTCCCTGGACAGAGATTCATCCAGGCAATGCTAACATTCGTATAATTAAAGTATAAATATTGACCCAAACTTCTATCATGAAAAATGATTAATCTGAATTTAAAAAGTAGCATAGTATGCTGTATATATGCTCCATGGTATGTACTTGTAAAATTGATCCTGATGGATCAGTGTTATTGCCTAAAAATGCCAGAACCATTTATACCGTAGTCAAGAATAATATTTTTATGTGTCATTCTTTAACAGCTGTAAAAGGTTTTTAGATTTTCAGTTAAAGCCATTCTGTTTAAGGGTTACAATGAACAAAGTGAATTTTTTTCTTTCGACTGGCTCTTGGCATTGGAACAATAGCTGAATTCAAACTGACTAAATAACTAGTACTGTTGCTGTGACAGGAACTCTTATTTGCTTTTTTGAGATTAGTTTATACATAAAGCTACATTAAAAGAGTGTGGGGAGGATTGATAGCATTAATTTAACTTGAGGGGGTGGTTTGGTATTTTTGATCGCATTTTATTCTAAAATTTACAGTTTTTTTAAAGACTGGAGCTAGATAGTCTTTTAAAAATGGAATAATCTGTTAAAGTTCTGGATTATAATTATTACTTTTGTGTATGTGTATATTGTCAACTTTGAAAATGAGCATGGCTGCGGCCATCTTCCTTATTCATTTTCGGTTGACACATTGAAAGAAGTGAGGGGATTGCCAGGTGCTTTGCTAGTCAAAATAAACCTTTGTCCTGTGGGAACCAAGGTCATTGACTGCTCCCGGGACTGCAGGCTGGGCGTTTCGTGAATAGCCCACCAAGAAGATGTGTTGGGGAACGTAGTTGCTTGCATAGCCTTAGGGGTGGGATTTCTTAACTTTGTATTGGGGAATTGTTACGTGTGTCTTCAGACTTGGTTTCACTTTTGACGTGCCAATACTTTGTAACTAATAAACATGTTCTTTGAGGAATTTCAAAGCCTCGGAGTTCTGCTTTATTTGTCTCTGTCTGTCGGAACCATGACATATATATGTGTATCTACTGACTGCAGACATCTTCCAAAACCTTCATCAACATGATTTCTATTTCTCTCTGGTTTTTTACTATTATGGATCTACTTGGTTCTTTTCCTGGAAATTTCAAGATCCAGTAATTAAATTCCAAATGTAACATCAAAGAAGGCAGGACTAGATCAAAGGATGGAAATTCAAACTAACCCATCAATACCTGGGATGACATGATTATGTTTCTTTTAATTTCCTATAGTACTTTGTTTAGTATAAACCTGAGTAATAGAAAAAGTTAAACAGGTCACCACATAGCTGTGCCTGATTTTACCATCTTTTTTGCAGCAGTGGTTAAGCGAAATCAGCAGTGATTAAATGAATCCATTTTATCCAATGGGTGTTTCTTTTGCCAGAAAAAATAAATAAATGCCAGAAACCTGCAAAAAAAAGTCATAAATCACAATCATGTAACTGCAGGATGCTGCAAACAGCCATAAATGTGAGCCAATTATCAAATGCCCAAAATGTCACATGACCACGGGAAGTGTGTGCAGCCTTTGGAACTTCAAAATTGGGTCTGAAATACCCTTTGGAGGAGGCTGTTGTATAATTTATACAGTCACTAAGTAACTGGTTGTTAAGCTAGAACTACCTGTAAGCGATATATACACATAAACAAACAAACAAATAAATGTTGCACTGGGTGGTGTTGAATGGAGAACACCACAAATTACTTTTAGAAGTGCACATATCACTCCTGGAACTCTTCAAAGAGAACAGAATGAACTGGCATTAAATAGTTAAAGCACAAAATGTTTTATACATCTCTATTTTTAATGTTTATTTAGTATTTTAACTATTATTCACCTATTATAATTGTGGCTTTAACAAAGGATAACTTTGTGAGAGCAGCATAAAACATTTTTAAAAATGAGGTGAGAAGCTATCATTGAGGACATTCTAGTGTGAACTATTTATGGTCTTACCTACTCTCTGTATGATCTTTATTAAGTGATGGTATTGTACTCAAAAAGTGGCTGCATTTACCCGCATTTACCCATAATCCTTTAAATTATGGTTGCTGGAACAAACTGTTTGTGCTAGTAGGGCAAACATAATGCAAAGCCACAATGGGGAGCTATTTTAATGAAACCCAAATAAATTGCATCATATAGAAGCAGGTTGTGTTATAGTACTGACTCTTTGTGTAGTCGGCCAGTCTCAACTTGAATGGACTTTGCATGGCAGTTCTAGAATTCAGAAAGTGTATCCTGTGGGCATACATAGCCTGCCAATACCTATTGTGTGACTACCGGAGCTCCCACATAATGTTGTGTTTTCCTATATGTTTGGAGTGTATTTTATTCATGAAAGTGTATTTTACTCATGAAATGAGTACACAAAAATGAGTAATTAAAGCGTGCTTCTTGAGATAGTACGCAGTGTCATGCAACCCTCCAGATAATGGAAATTTTGACTCCCTTCTCAGTTTCTTATTCAATAGCAAGCCTGTTTTATCATTGATGATTATATAGTTGCTTAAGTATGGCTAATGTGGAGCCATATGGTCAAGGGTCTGGTCTAGTCACACAGCTGTGACTAAACATATATATTAACAATACCTATATTATTAACAATACCTGTACAGTACAAAATGATGTTAAAATATCCGACGGAAATGAGCGGGGTGGAGGGGGGATCTACTATTAGTCCATCAACCACCTCTGACTAAGTTCCTTGCTGTTTTTATAGGTATGTTGCTCACTTGACATAGGCTACTAGTTCATATTATACTTCTTTCTATCTTTGTTTGCCATATAAAACCTGGTGATGAAGTATTAAGGTGATTCTTAATTACTTTCAGATAAGCCTTTCCTGGCAAAGTCTTGCATGGTCAAATTTAAATAAGTAATTCTTACTTTATGCGATTAATGTATATTTGTAATTACCTTGCACGTGATCCATAAATAACTAAGACACCTGAATTGAAACTATAATTTGTGCAATTATAATTTGACACAGTGTTTCTTAGAGGTTGTAACACATACCACAGGCAGACAGACACAGAGAGAGAGCTGCCTGCATCAGAAAGCATTTCTTAGGGATTATGGAATGTATAAGTCAGTTTATATTTATATTAACTGCGTATAACATAAATTTAATGCATAAATAAAAATAAAATTTACACCAGAAAATAGTGGAAACTAAAACAATAGCAGATGGAATTGGGGTTAGAGATTTTGCAACTGGATAGTTGTGGTTTGCAGATTGAGTAATCTCATTTTTATATCATCTTTGTTCATTTCAATGGTTTTTGTTTGTTTTCTTAATTTATTTGGTAATACTTATGTAAAAAAATTCTACTTATTATTCAGAGAGGTATCTATAATTTAAAGACAGTTATGAAAATTGTATGACATATAGACCATAGCTAAATCAAATTTTATTGTAGTAGACATATGATTTCTCTTGTTTCTGATGAAAGGTGGACATGCACAAGATGTTATGTTCAGTCAGTGACATGCAATTTTGAAGAACACAGGCAAATTTTAAAAAATAGTTATATGGCAGCATCTAATAAAGTCAACAAAATCTGGATCTAGGAAAAGTCAAAGTCAGGTAGAAATGGTTCTCCAATCTTAAATTTCAATGTTTAGTAAGAGAAATAGGATTGGAAAATATGAGAGTCTTGAAATAGGGTCTCTTTATGGGTGTTTGTTTAAAGATATGACCTGGTGCCAGAAATATTCAGGTTGCAGTTCATATTTTACCTAAAGTTAAATAACTCTTCTGTTTCTTTTTAAGAAAAACTCATTTTATGATGAACTTCTATCCCGGAATTGAACTTGAAACTAGAATTCTTTGCCTAATGTCCCCCAGAATTTTTGACCAAGGAAGTAGAAATACATAAACCTGATAGAATGTTAGAAAAATATTGTCTACACCAGGGGTAGGCAACCTTGGCTCTTTTATGACTCGTGGACTTCAACTCCCAGAATACCTGAGCCAACATAGCATGGCTGGCTCATGAATTCTGGGAGTTGAAGTCCACAAGTCATAAAAGAGCCAAGGCTGCCTACCCCTGGTCTACACAAATGGCTAATGGTTCAAAAAGCCACTAACAAGTTGAGTCAGTGTTGGGAATTTGATTGCATTTGTCAATATTAAAGGAAAAGTAAATTTGGGCTTGTTGAACAACAAGCCTTCACAACATGGAGCGTTATGTTCCTTCATGTTTTGTTATGTTTGAAACAAAATGATTAAGTAATGATTAAGGGATGCTATGCTTTATACATAGATATCCATATCCTGATATTTGGAAACATTCTCAAGGAGAAAGAAGTCTCAAGTCTTTGTAATATTCTACTGTAATAATAAAGAGGCTAGAGAATGTTGGCATTGTTTTGAGACAAGCTTTTTCTACTGATATAAGCTGCCAGTTTCCCATAGCAAACTTGCACAGTACCTTGAGATTATCAAGCGTTTGGATTCGTTCCACTTTCTGTTGATTTGTGTGCTTTTATAAAACATGCCTTAAAAGTAGGAGGCCTTTCCATTCCTGCTTTACATTTTTGCATCAGTTCAACATATTTTATAAAAAATGTGTCCAGATAAATTTGAAATGAGTTTTAAAGGTCTTAAAGTCCTATCCTAGTTATAATTTGTTTAAAAATCTATTTTTTCTTAATTGAATATATAAATATATCTTAGTAACAGATGTTTAGTGTTAAATTTAACAATGGAAAACATTATGTTTTCAGCTATTGTTTGTTTCTTGAAAGAAATTGCTTATACAACTATTTAAATTTTGTTCTCCATTATAACCTATGCTACAAACAATTGTATAATGGCACCAATACTATGATTATTTTATTCAGTAATAATAAATAATTTCTTGACATAAAAATGCAAGCCTACTATGGTTTTATATGAAAGATAAAATAAGATTAACTTCAAATGGTAAGGTTTTATGTCATGTATTATGTATTATGTACTATGTCATGGGTAATGGGATATGACCCCCTTCAAGGAACTCTAGTCAAGCATTTTTATGTATTTTGTACATATTTTCATGATTCAGTTTTTTTCATATCTACTCTAAACTTAATAATATTCTTAAAGAGTATATATCACTTTTTACTCAAGCACAATTAAACTTTTTAAACCTTAGAAAATCTGGTTTGTTTCCTGATATTTATATTAAACATAGCTTGCATACTTGAAAATAGTGGTGAAGAAATAAAATCTTTGTAACATGTGCATGATTTCCTGTACTTAAAACCTGAATAGAAGTAATTCAGAAAAGTCCATAAGGCTGTGATAATGCTGCTTATGAAAATCAGGCTTGAAGCTGAAAACTAAAATAAATTCACCGTCCAATATTTTAAGTTTCTTCTATATGATGTACTTTCTAAACATAATATTGCTTCCCTGTACAGTTTGATGTCATCTCAAAAAAAATATCTAACATGTTCTTTGTTCATTTAGCCATTGCAGTTTGTTAATATTTCTCTTTCCTTTTTCAGCTGATGAAGGGATGATGATGGAACTTGATCAAGTTCAGGTTCTCCATAAGAGATCCGTTATGCCTTACAGGGTGTATAAGAGAAATCGAAAAGGATCAAGTGATGAAGAAACTGTACAGCAATATGCCGCTCTCGTGGGACAGGCATGCTTGGAGAGGATGTTGCTTTTTCGGAGCTGAATATTCATTCTGTAGATCAGGGGTCCTCAAACTTGGTAACTTTAAGACTTGTGGACTTCAACTCCCAAAGCTGGCTGAGGAATTCTGGGAGTTGAAGTCCACAAGTCTTAAAGTTGCCAAGGTTGGAGACCCCTGCTGTAGATGTTCCAGAACAATGTTTTGTCACACCACTGCAAGATTCCATATCTCTGCAGTTTTCTGTTGTTATGTGTATTAAAAAAATATGTACTGTGTATCCTTTTCTGCCTGGGAATGAACATGTTGACAAACTTTAGCATAAAACATTGGTTTTGAGTCTTTATATTAAGGGTTTGGCAGAATATTACAGTGACTGAGTTCATGAGATTAAAGTCCTTACATTTTCAAATAAGTGACTGGAATGAGTATAAAAGTGAGTGGAACATTTGAAGTAGCATTTTGTAGGTAATTTACAGAAGAGAATATTTAAAATCAGCTGGGTGATGAAATATAAGTTGTGAAATGTATAAATATTTCAGAAATTTTATATTTTCTTTAACTACTATCAGATAATTAAATATTTTGTTCTAGTGTTATTTCAGAATTCAGTTAGTCAGATACTTGGAAGTAAGCCAATGTTTTGCACTATGCTTCAGTGTCAAAAACCAACCACTGACTAGTAGAATTGGTGCCTAGGATTGCTATTATATCAGAGGTCCCCAACCTTTTGGGCATCAGGGACCGGTTGCACGGAGACAGGTTTTTCCGCAGACCGGAGGATGCGTGGTTTTATATGCTGCCTGCATCCCACAGATGGGGCTTTGCTTGTCTGTGCGGACTGGTTGCTAGCATGCCGTGGCCCGGTACCGGTCCACAGACCAGGGGTTGGGGACCCCTGTATTATATGACATAATATAAAGCCATCTAATGTGTATCTATGCACTGCATCCTTCAAATTATTCGCTGCAGTCTTTGAAATGTTTGCTTTAAATAACATATAATTGTATTGAAATAACCAGGAAGTTTGATGATTTAGGTTTTTGTTTTGTTTTTGTAATTAAATTGACACTTTGGGAAATGTTGGAATTGAAATGTTTATCAAATTACCAAAGAAATTAATTTAAATATGTAGATTAAAACTATATTGAAGTACATCCCATTTTTCTTTTGTTTTATATTCTTAATGTTTATGTCAATTGTAGTATTCAGAGAATTAGTTTTCAACACACCATTAAAAAATATCTCATTTGACACAGAACAATGTTTTAACTGAGTATTCAGAACTTTTAATGCTATCTATTCTGTATTTTAAGCTGTAAAATACAAGGCTATGAAATGTAACATTCTGCGGTCAGTTGATATTTTTCAGACAACTTTGATCAGTCTTTCTCTCATTGTCTAATACAGCAGGATAGCAGAACATAAAAATCCAGTTGTGCATCTAGATTTTGGGGTGAAATAATAGTATGCATGGAAATAGCCTTCGTTCAGAAATTCTTACATGCATGTAGTAGTGTATATTGTATGTTCATTGAAATGCATATATGTTTAGTTAAATATGCTGATATGTTGTCAATGTTGTAGTTTTGACATTATCAGCCATTGTTAAGGGGGGGGAATCACAAATTTTCTTAATTAGTTCTTAATTTTAATCCTGCATCCACACTTGTTTGGCATGACCATTAAACATAGTACCAGCCAGTAGCAGTGTGATCCATGAAGGTATGGATGTCCTATACGATTATTCTTGCCTTTGAAAGTAACATTTCTTTTTTTCTACATAGTTATTTTTATATGTGTAGATTTTACCCAGAATGAATTCCTTTTTCTCAGAATGATATTTCTAAGCAATATTTCTTATAATTATTTTGAACGCTTTTCAGTTGTGGCTAAAATAAGATTTTTTAAAAAGTTGGGTCAGACTTAGTCATATGTAGAATAAATTCACTGAAATCAATGCAACATTAATCCCATTGCAGTTTTATTTATACATCACACAATGCAATCTGATAGTATTTGTTCTAGCATATAGAGTTTAAATAACATCCTAAATGTAAAATATAGGAAGTAAAATACATATTATTAAGCCCTTAAGGTAGTAACCTCACCTGGATTAATTTTGCATGGATTTCCTACTCAGAATTTCTATTTGGAAGATTGGCTGTGTCTTTATTTCTCCTCCAAAGGACCCATGCTTTGAAGCAATTATATAATTACAATTAAACTGTATGTTCATTGGCTGATATTTTTTATCCAATAAAAACAATTAACTAATATTCGATTGCCACTAGGGGGCACATTCCAACTTGAAAATCATCAATGAACTGTTTGTCATTTCAACAATATTCATTATTATTCTACATCTGGTTTCCCTACAGTTTTTTTTTTTAAAATCCTGGAAATCCTGATAAAGAAACCATTATTAGAGTCAACATGTACAGTCATAAAATAGTGGAGAGTTAGTAGAATAAATATATATAATTGATATAAAAGCTAAACATTATTTTGTTTAAAACAAAACAACAAAAGTATTTGAGCCACCAAAAACATTGAATAAAGCATGTCAATGTATCTAGGATTCAATGAATATAGTACTTCCATTCTCTTGCTTTGTGTGAGCTTGTTCATTCACGTATTTGAATTTTGTGCCACAGTAGTTCCCATTGATAAAAAGGAAAGCTGATTATTTTTTTGTGACATCTCTCTTCTGCTATTAGAGAAATAACACTGAAATGGAAAAAGAGTATTCTCAGTAGTATCTTTATAAACAGAGATTATACATTAATGTGGTGTTTTGGGTTATTGTTGGTAAATTGGAATTGCTTCTGTAAACATGGAGTGATGATTTAAAAAACTGCTCCTTACCTATATGAGGGATTCATGCTGGCTGGGGGGGTGATAGATGCTAGTTGTAAAGCCATAATATAGAACAAAATTGTTCTGTTCCAATCCCCAAATAAATAGGCCTGAGGGATTATTTCCACCACTAAGCTGCTGACAACACATAGGTTTACATCTTGTACTATTTGGAAACTAAAATGAAATAAAGAACTGCTTAATAAACAGGAGTATGTTGGACTGGAGCCAGAATATCTGAAAGACTGCTAATTCTTGTATGAGCCGGCTTGTAAAGTATGTAACACAGGATTATGATTATGCTACTATGAAACACTTTCCCAAGAAAAAAGTCAGACTTCCTTTTTCCAATATGTCGTAGACATGTAGCTTTACCCCCTTCCCAAAATCAGATTTTTATTAGTTGGTGAGGTACTTTAATTATTACTGTTCCATGTTTTAATTAAAGTTTTATTTCACTTTAAGTTTATTATATTACTTAAAACTGTGTGAGAGCATGTGTGTTTATGTGAAGAGATAGTATGTGGTTGAGGGCCAGTTTAAACAAAATCTATTTTTATCGAACCTTAAAAGATACAGGACCTGTCAAGACATTTAAAGGAAGCTATTTATTTTTACTTCACTTGAACAGAAAGATGAGAACTGTCAGCTAATTTAATATATAAGGTCACCAATAAATGTTATTTTCCAAAAGTGGAGAATTGGAAATATCATTTGTGTTTCATCATTTCCATTAATGTTTTTCAAACAAGATAGGTTACCCATTACCCATTAATCAAAGCTGTTGCTCAAGTTGCAGTATAACCTTTGTCCATTCTTGCTCTTCAACAGAAAGCTACCCAGTAGACTCAGTATTTTCATGAAATTCCAAATATTAAGAAGCCATCAATTTGAAATTTCGCATAAGCATTTAATGTTGTAGGCAGCTGTTGATTATGACTATCATCATTTCCAAATAGGTAAACCTCGAGAGTGAGGATGCCTCAATATTTTAAAGAAGGTTGCTTCCTTCAATGCCCAACACACCTTTGAATTCTTTGCCCAATCCTATTTCATGATTTTGTTATATGTTATGAAAAGTAGTATTTTATTATAACTGGGACAGATAAGAAAGTAGAGTACATCATATCCCCAACTTTTAAAACCAAGTAAATATAACTGCTTTACTTTTTTTTTTTAAATCCTTTCCCTAAAACTTCTTATTTGTTTGAAGGACTGTGAGTGTAAAACAAGATTCAATAATAAAATATTCCTTACATACAGTACTAATACAGCAAAACAAGAAATGAAAAAGAAAAAGATCAAACAGCTCAGTGAGAATTGAGCAAATGCTAACAATTATGGTAGGCCTACAACAAACAAGGCATATGCTATAATAGTTTCTGAAAGCACCCTTTCCAAACTTTATGTTTACAAAAATCAAGCATTTTTTAAAAAAGAAATCTAGGAGAATTAGGAAAAATTATGAATTAGTAAAATTAAAGAAGAATTCTCAATAAAACTACCTTCTGTGATACTGAATCAAAAACCTGAAGTATTGGGGGCATTTTGCTATTTTTCCTGTGTGATATTATGAATCCTACATTTCCAAAAATAAGAAGATCCTTATGTGAATTATTTTGATGTTCAGGAATAAATAATAATACTTTAAAATAAGGGATGCAGTTTCACATGAGGAAGAATGGAATATATGGGGCCTGGTGATATTAAAACTGGTGGGCACATTATAATGTTTTATGGCATTTGACCGAGTAATATACATAACAAGACTGATTCCTGTTTTGAAATTATTTTAACATAACTCTCATCATTGGATGAAATAACATATGGTAGAAAAAGCAGAGAAGCAATAGTAAGAACAAATGTATCTTGCAATAGACTTGTAGCTTGTAAGGAATTTGTTAGAAGTTTTTGCAGGTAAAAGGACACTGCAAATTATTTAACAAGAAGAGGACATCGTCTCATTTGTGTCAGATGAAAAATGGGGCATCGGGTGCTGTTATTTATTGTCCATGCTGTAGAATTAACTGATCTCTCATACCTTATAATTAAAAATCTATTCCTTATCAGAATTCATACTAAGAAAGCTGAATGATCACTGTAATATGATGAAAAAAGAATCACCACCCTCTGTTCTGCAATCTTGAATTTGCATTCTGCAATTCTATGCCATCAGTGATTGAGGTCTTCTTCAGGCATTCAAAAGGTAAAAGGTTTTTACTGGAGAGAGAGGATATTCCAGGATAAGAACAAGCATTTTATGTCCATCTACAGTCCCCATGCTTATTGCTTATTTTGCACACATAACAAATAACTGAAACTGAGAGACTCTGTCTCTGGAGACTCGGCAAAAGCAAATTTTGTTATTTAAAAATAAACTGTTGAAATCTAAATCTTTCTCTTTACAGGACCAAAGTATTAATGCAATGGTACTTCATAGCATTTCCTGTCTAGATGCCCTTCTTTTTCTATATTTATAGTCCCAGACCAATAAAACAGAATTATAAAAGTTAAAAATTCAGAAAAAGCAAAGCCAAAATGAAGACAATACAGACTCCTTTCTCCATGCCATAGCTATTGATAAAAACATGGGAAAACACCCTATTAGGACTTAGGAAATTTGCTAATATGCAAGTAAAGATTAAAGATAAATATAATAGAGACTCCATCAAGACATTGAAACCTCTAAAATGTCTCTATAAATAAGGAGCATCTATTTCTCTGGTGTAAGGAGAGAAAGCCAAGCATAAACATAAACTCTCATATTTTAATGTTTAGGTTTCATAAGAGAACACGTTTTCATCCATCTATCATTTGGCAATGTTGAACGTCTTTCCTTGAGTTTGGAAGACAAGCTAGGAAATGCAGTATTTATTTATTTTTAATGTAGATTTTTTTTAAAAAAATTAAAATTTCTCAGTGGGCAGATATAATTTTAGATGGGATTATTCATCTTCCCTTTCTCCTTATTTATACAGGTACTCCTCAACTTACAACCACAATTGAGCCCAAACTTTCTGTTGTTAAGTGAGGTATTTGTTAAGTGAGTTTTGCCCCATTTTACGATCTTTCTTGTCACGGTTGTTAAGTGTATCATTGCAGCTGTTAAGTTACTAACCTGGTTGTTAAGTGAATCTGATTTTCCCATTGACTTTGCTTGTCAGAAGGTCACAAAAGGGGATCATGTGACCCTGGAAGACTGCAACGGTCATAAATATGAACCGGTTACCAAGCATCCAAATTTTGATCATATGACTATGTTGCAATGGCCATATGTGTGAAAAATGGTCATAAATCACTTTTTTCAATGGTAATTTCGAACAGTCATTAAATGAACTGTTGTAAATCGAGGATTATCTATGTATAGTAATCTTATAGATGAATTACAAAATCAATAGTTCTTTTTTAGAAACTAACACCAGGTTTCTACTCCTTCAGGGAACTATCAGTACTTCATTATGTCAGAAATTATACCAATGCTCAGTGTCATTTTTAGTTTTGAATTGCAGCAGACACAAAATGAAGACTGTCCATGAATTGTGTAAGGTATTATAGATTCCATGAGGTATGACAGGCAAAAAATCCTACATGTTTAGTTACTATCACTATGTTGTTGTTAGTTGCGAAGTCGTGTACGACCCATCGCAACCCCATGGGCAACGTTCCTCCAGGCCTTCCTGTCCTCTACCATCTTCTGGAGTCCATTTAAGCTCACGCCTACTGCTTCAGTGACTCCATCCAGCCACCTCATTCTCTGTCATCCCCTTCTTCTATTGCCCTCAATCTTTCCCAGCATTAGGCTCTTCTCCAGTGAGTCCTTCCTTCTCATTAGGTGGCCAAAGTACTTGAGTTTCAACTTCAGGATCTGGCCTTCTAAGGAGCAGTCAGGGTTGATCTCCTCTAGGACTGACCAGTTTGATTGCCTTGCAGTCCAAAGGACTCGCAGGAGTCTTCTCCAGCACCATAGTTCAAAGGCCTCAATTCTTTTGCGCTCAACCTTTCTTAGGGTCCAACTTTCACAGCCATACATTGCAACTGGGAAAACCATGGCCTTGACTATATGTACTTTTGTTGGCAGAGTGATGTCTCTGCTTTTTAGTATGCTGTCTAAATTTGCCATAGCTTTCCTCCCCAGGAGCAAGCGTCTTTTAATTTCTTGGCTGCAGTCCCCATCTGCGGTGATCCTGGAGCCCAGGAAAATAAAATCTGTCACTACCTCCATTTCTTCCCCATCTATTTGCCAGGAATTGAGAGGGCCAGATGCCATGATCTTGGTTTTCTTAATGTTGAGTTTCAAGCCAACGTTTGCACTCTCCTTCTTCACCCGCATCAAGAGGCTCTTTAGTTCCTCTTCACTTTCTGCCATTAGAGAAGTATCATCTACATATCTTAGGTTGTTGATATTTCTCCCAGCAATCTTAATTCCAACTTTTGATTCATCTAGCCCTGCCTTTCTCATGATGTGCTCTGCATATAAGTTAAATAGGCAGGGTGACAGAATACAGCCTTGCCGGACTCCTTTCCCAATTTTGAACCAATCAGTGGTTCCGTGTCCAGTTGTCACTGTTGCTTCTTGACCCGCATATAGGTTTCTCAAGAGAGAAATAAGATGGTCTGGTACTCCCATCTCTTTAAGAACTTGCCACAATCTGTTGTGTTCCACACAATGAAAGGCTTTAGCATAGTCAATGAAGCAGAAGTAGATGTTTTTCTGGAACTCCCTAGCTTTCTCCATGATCCAGCGTATGTTGGCAATTTGATCTCTTGTTCCTCTGCCTCTTCGAAATCCTGCCTGTACTTCTGGAAGTACATATTGCTGGAGTCTAGCTTGTAGGGTTTTAAGCATAACTTTACTTGCATGTGAAATGAGTGCAATGGTGCGATAGTTTGAACATTCTTTGGCATTGCCTTTCTTTGGAATTGGAATGTAAACTGACCTTTTCCAATCCTGTGGCCACTGTTGAGCTTTCCAAATAGTTCTTCTGTGTAATTTTGCCACCTCTTCTTAATCTCTTCTGCCTCTGTTAGGTCCCTGCCATTTTGGTCCTTTATCATGCCCATCTTTGCATGAAACGTTCCCTTCATATCTCCAATTTTCTTGAAGAGATCTCTGGTTCTCCCTATTCTATTGTTCTCTTCTATTTCTTTGCACTGTTCATTTAAGAAGGCATTCTTATCTCTTCTAGCTATTCGCTGGAATTCTGTATTCAATTGGGTGTATCTTTCTCTTTCTCCTTTGCCTTTCGCTTCCCTTCTTTCCTCAGCTATTTGCAAAGCTTCCTCAGACAGCCATTTTGCTTTCTTGCATTTCTTTTTCTTTGGGATGGTTTTAGTTGCTACCTCTTGTACAATGTTGCAAACCTCCGTCCATAGTTCTTCAGGCACTTTGTCTATCAGATCTAATTCCTTAAATCTATTTGTCACCTCTACTGTATATTCATCAGGGATATGATTTAGTTCATACCTGAGTGGCCTAGTGTTTTTCCCTACTTTCTTCAATTTAAGCCTAAATTTTGCAACGAGAAGCTCATGATCTGAGCCACAGTCAGCTCCTGATCTTGTTTTTACTGACTGTATAGAGCTTCTCCATCTTTGGCTGCAGAGCACATAGTCAATCTGATTTCTGTGTTGACCGTCTGGTGATGTCCATGTGTAGAGACGTCTCTTGGGTTGTTGGAAAAGAGCGTTTGCTATGACCATCGTATTCTCTTGACAAAATTCTATCAGCCTATGCCCTGCTTCATTTTGTACTCCAAGGCCAAACTTGCCTGTTATTCCGTTTATCTTTTGGCTTCCTACTTTAGCATTCCAATCCCCCATGATGATAAGGACATCATTTTTTGGTGTTGATTCTATAAGGTGCTGTAGGGCTTCACAGAACTGGTCAATTTCATCCTCTTCAGCAACAGTGGTTGGGGCATAGACTTGGACTACTGTGATATTGAATGGCTTGCCTTGGATTCGCACTGAGATCATTCTGTCATTTTGGGGATTGTATCCCAGTATTGCTTTTCTTACTCTTTTATTGACTATGAAGGCTACTCCATTTCTTCTGAGGGATTCTTGCCCACAGTAGTATACCTGATGGTCCTCTGAATTAAATTCACCCATTCCTGTCCATTTTAGTTCGTTGATTCCTAAGATGTCGATGTTCACTCTTGTCATCTCTTGTTTGACCTTGTCCAGTTTGCCTTGATTCATGGATCTTACATTCCAGGTTCCTATGGAGAAAAGATCTTTACAGCATCGGACTTTCCTTTCGCCACCAGATGCATCCACAGCTGAGCGTCCTTTTGTCTTTGGCCCAGTCACTTCACTCTTTCTGGCACTACTAGTACTAGCCCTCTGCTCTTCCCCAGTATCATATTGGACACCTTCCGACCTGAGGGGCTCATCTTCCAGCATCATATCTTTTTGCCTTTTAGTACTGTCCATGGGGTTTTCATGGCAAAGATACTGGAGTGGGTTGCCATTTCCTTCTCCAGTGGATCACATTTTGTCAGAACTCTCTGCTATGACCTGTCCGTCTTGGGTGGCCCTGCATGGCATAGCTCATAACTTCATTGAGTTACACAAGCCCCTTCACCACGACAAGGCAGTAATCCATGAAGGAGACTATCACTATATACTATACTATAGTCTTTGTCAGCAGAATCTTGAATAGCTCACAATTAAAACACTTCCGAAATGGGATGTGAACATATCTTATTCTGACATTCTCCACTTTGCCCCAATACTTTGTAGGTTTTCAGTGGCAATTTTTTTCTGCGAAATTTCATATAAATAAATAAAATGTTCTACCCAGGTAAAACTATTTGTTAGAAGTTATGAATTATTAGCAAAAGTAAGCCCTGCCAACCTCTTACTATCTATGTAAAACATGACTCCTTTTGCTGAAAACAGATCAGCATATTAGACTATCTATAGATCTAATTGTTAGCAGATCAAATCCAGTATGTCTACCGTCTTTTTACTGAGGTAGTACACAAAGCTGCCAAAGTTTATGTTATCTTTTTATGGGCCACACAGTTAAAAATTATAGTTAAGTGGTACTTCATACAAAGAGATGCAACTAAAACCATGAAGGATTTGTTGATATTTATGGGTTGCTTTCCATATTCCCCCCTTGGGGAAGTTCTCTAGGCTAGTCATTAAATTGAAGCCAATTATTTCATTGCTGTGTTTACTTTTATAAACAAAGAACACATGTAATGTGTACTTGGCTGTTATCAAGACATTCCCTCTTATTTGGAGGAGGGAGCAATTTGTATTTGCAGAGCCCTTTCTTTCTAATGGCAGCTTTGGAGGATCGGCCTTAATGAACCTTTAATAAAGGTATGAAAACCTGTACAACTAGTTATTTTATTTCATATTATTTAAAAAAAAAATCTTTTGTATGGCTTCCCATCTTAAAATTGACTCTGAGTGGCTTATGATCAATAAGCAATAAATACTATTTGAAATGAAAAAACTAAAAAACAAAAAACCTTGGTGCACTTTCCTGACACAGTCACATTTTATCTTGATTGCACTGTATCTTAATGCCTGGGAGAAGAGCCTTGAGTGCTCTCCAGAAGGATAAAATGGTAAAGGTGTATCTGATCTTAGGGAGAGGGTAAGGTGTAGAAAAGGCCACAAATAATACACAATGTAGATTTGGGCAAAGCCCCCTCCACCCCACCATAGCTACTACCTCCTCATCTAGAAATAGCCATGAGTCCAGGAGGGCTCCAAATTGATTGGAGATTGATTGGTGGATGCTTTTTCTGATGGCATGGAATCAACCAGGCCCTTGTCTTAACTTGTCATTAAAACTGGCAGGACAACACCATCTGTTGACCTCATTACTGAAGCAGGATAGAAACAGGCTACTGGGCAGAGCAAATTATGCCGCATGCTTTGGTGCTCCATCATGGACTACAGAGTAAGGACATAGAGTTTGGTCTGAATGTGCCTAACCTGGATCCAAATCATTGCTAACAATCTTGCAAATCCTAAGGGACCATAGAGTGTCACAAGAAATCAGATTAAATATGATTTTTGCTTCTTAAATGAACATGCAAGGTGTGTTAAGTAGCCTTGGCATCACTTTGGTGTGCAACACAAATGCCTGAAAGGAGAGGATCTTCATATATACATTGAATGTAAGCAGCCTCTTTTCAACAGCTATGAATGAAACCTACACATGATGATGATAGTGTATTGCTGTCTATGAATAGGAAAGACTACTTGATATGAAGAATAACAGAATAACAGAGTTGGAAGGGACCTTGGAGGTCTTCCACCCTACACCATTTCAGACAAATGGTTGTCCAGTCTCTTCTTAAAAACTTCCACTGTTGGAGCATTCACAACTTCTGGAGGCAGGTTGTTCCCCTGATTAATTGTTCTAACTGTCAGGAAATTTCTCCTTAGTTCCAGGTTGCTTGTCTCTTTGATTAGTTTCATCCATTGCTTCTTGTCCTGCCTTCAGGTGCTTTGGAAAATGAGTTTTTGTGGCAGCCCTTAGATCTTGGAACATATCATCATATGCTATCATATCACCTCTAGTCCTTCTTTTCATTAAACTAGACCAGGGGTAGGCAACCTTGGCTCTTTTATGACTCATGGACTTCAACTCCCAGAATTCCTGAGCCAGCATGGCTCAGCTTGGAAACTCTCCCTTTCCCCTCAGCATGGCTGGCTCAGGAATTCTGGGAGTTGAAGTCCACGAGTCATAAAAGAGCCAAGGTTGCCTACCCCTGAACTAGACATACTCAATTCCTGCAACCATTCTTCGTATGTTTTAGCCTCCAGTTCCCTAATCATCTTTGTTGCTCTTCTCTGCACTCTTTCTAGATTGCCTCCAGTTCATTTATATATTATAAGCTAACCAGGGCTAAGTTTGTTATGCAATGTGTTATAGCATTCTGTGTAGTTTTGCACAATAGCACCTAGTTCTCCATTTATTTATGCTGAGAACTTTTCCTTTATGTATCTGCACATACATTTTTGACATGTTTCCTATTGGTCTTTAGATCTCAGATATTCATTGGGCTAAGTGCCATGGTGGTGCAGTGGTTAGAATGCAGTATTGCAGGCTAACTCTGCTCACAATTAGGAATTCGATCCTGACCGGCTCAAGGTTGACTCAGCCTTCCATCCTTCCGAAGTGGATAAAATGTGGACCTAGATTGTTGGGGACAATATGCTGACATTGTAAATTGCCCAGAGAGTGCTGTAAACCACAATGGAGTGGTATATAAATCTAAGTGCTATTGCTATTGCTAAGTGCACTTTTCCTTTCATATGCTAACACTTGATTGAGTTTGATCCTCTATCTTTTAACTTCTTCCTTTCTAACTCCAGTTTCGACTATGATAATGGAGTCCTCAGAAGCAACCTTGGACTAGATACAGATGAGAGATTAGTCCCCAAGGCAAGAGTGTGCCTATTTCTGCCAAGCCAAAGAATAAGGGAAAGCACAATGTGAAATGTTTGCAACATGTCCCTCATGCCAAAATAACCAAACCCAAATCAAAATACAATCCAAAAAGAAGTCAATCCAATAAATTCTTAAGTCTGTTAAGAAAACATGGGATCGTCTTATGGTTTTGTATCAATATTTATTGTGGTTTGAGACTGAAACTATAAATTAAGGGAGTGGTGAGAATAGAAAAAATACATTGCAATGGTTTTACACCTTAGGGTTTAAAGCCAAAAATAATAGGATTAATTTATGTTTTCTCTCTCATCTTCATTCTTTTTTGTAGACTTGTATTAATATCATGTCATTCTTTCTTATTCTCCCTACCCAATGCTTTCTCTCTACCCCGTCCCCACCCCATTTTTTCCTTCCACAATCCCAAGTTTGTTTCACTAAAGACTTTGTCCCTAACATCTGTTCTTTTGAAAGCTTGGGAAATGGAAAGGTAAAAACTATAAATAAGCAAACGTCTCCAGTTCCAACGAGAGCATAATTTTCTAAACTTACAGTAATGCTTTCCTTATGTCCTACAAACTATTTTACACATTATTTTACATCTTAAGGCTGAATGAACTCTGAATGTGTGCACTTGCAATCCATAGCTACTACCTGAGTGATGCTACTTTGTTCAAGATTAATTGCATTGTCTGAATATAGGACACTGGCTATAATCACTCATAACTTACTGAAAAACATAGCATGAGCCGTGGCAGTGCAGTGGTTAGAATGCAGTACTGCAGGCTACTTCTGCTGCCTGCCGGCTGCCTGCAGTTTAGCAGTTCAATTTGCACCAGCTCATGGTTGACTCAACCTTCCATCCTCCAAGGTCGGTAAAATGAGGACCCAGATTGTTGGGGGCAATATGCTGACTCTGTACACCACTTAGGGAGAGCTGTAAAGCACTGTGAAGCGGTATATAAGTGCTATTGTTATGACTTGTTTTGGCTTAGTTTATGGCTATATTCTCTAGTCTTTCCCTCTAGAATAGCCTGTATCTTGCATCCAGGAAGCATCATTAATGCTCACTTCTTTTTTTTTGAAAGAGAAATTCTTTTAGAATTTATTTCAAAAGAGAAGTGAGTTTCAGAGAAATTTTCATCGGTGGAATGTGGGATGCCTGCACTTACTTAGATAAAAGAATATAGGTGAATGGCCAGTTTTGTGCTGTGTTCCCTGGCTACTCTCGTTTCAGTTAAATTCCAAGAGAAGGAGAGGAAGTCTATCTTTCATGGTGGTGCTACTGTCACTGCTAAATAGAACACAAGTGATTATTGGAGTATTTTTAAATCTGAGCTTAAAAAAACTTTGCCGGAGGAATTCATTTGTTAAGTCTACCCATGGATGTCATTGAAATGTGTTGAATTAGGGAGAATCTTTATGACTAATATTAAATGCAAGAAATCTGACATTTTCTTTTCTGGTGTGAAAAAGTGGCAGTAGGTTTTTTTAAAAGCTGTTTTTCTTTTTCTTTCTTTTTTTTTTAAAAAGCAGCACTGCTATTCATAAGAACGCTTGCTTTTCATACTATTGTCCTGCAAATATTCTCTGTTGCTATCTGTCAAATGTATTTGACAATATGTAAAGCAAAGGTGTGTGCATCATACCAAACCAGCAGAAGGCACCATCCTGTGCTGAAAAATTTGCTTAAAATCCAAGTGAGGGAATTTATCTAGTTTAAGCAGGATACCAAAGTGATCAAATGAAAGACGGGGTCTTTCTTTGATTAAACATCTAGCACACCTCGAGCTTTTTAAGAGTGATGCCCGGAACTGCCCTACTATAGGGATGTCGCCATGGTAACAGGCAGCTGGTCTGTTGAAAATCCCTGTGTGATGCCAGGGGGGCAGCCAACATGACTAGTGGGGATGTGTCTGAGATTCCCCCTTCATTGTTTTGCTGGCATTAATATTCTCAATAGGATTAGCATCCTGAAGAGGCTAAAAACTTTGTGGGAAAACATTTGTGGGCCGTGGTTATCGTTCTTACTCCTCTCTCAGTGCTTCTACTGGGTAAAATAAAATGGCTTTTGGTGAGCACAGTGTGTGTGGTGTGTTGTGAGAAACACACAAGATATAAATGTATAAATGTAAGATTCTATTTATTGGTTTTTCCTCAGCAGCACCTACAGGGTAGGTGGGTGAGCAAAAAAGAAAGAAAAAGAAAAAACCAAGTAAAAAACCTGGGAGGGATATTAAGGCCTCATTAAGTGATCTTCTTGACAACTGACAAAGCAGCAAGGAGATTTTCATGCCTGCTTGCACACAGCCCCCAGAGAAACAAGTTTCTACTTGAGGCCACCTTGCGGGAGAAAAGTTGTCTCGTCCCTCTTTTTCTTACTCTTTCTTTTAATTACTCCCAAGTTTTGCTGATTACATTCCATTTTGTCCCTGATTATCTCCTCTTGGCTTGGTTTTGTTTTCATGCACTGTGCTTAAACAGCATCTGTACAATAATCCCACATACAGCTCAGCCTTTTCTGCTTTTCTTAGACTGCAGATTTTTGAACCTGCCTGTCATGAAAAGAGGGAAGGAGAATGCTGACATGGCTAGCTTAACCAAGCCATTTAGATGCTGAGCTGTCAGTGGAAGTGCCTCAAAGCTTTCCTGGCTCTCATTCTACCCCAAGGCCTGTACCTCTCTCTGATTCAACTCTTCCATTTTCTGTTGAAGAAGGGAAGTGGAATGATCCATCAAAATCCCAGCCTCATGAAGTCATTTCATCAATTTAGTAGGGGCTTGATTTGAAAAATACAAAAGAACACCCAGGCGTGCCTTTACCTCCCACTGTGGCACCAGGAAATTTACAGAAAGGGTTGAGGTTAAGACCCCAAGAATAAATCTAAGTTATGTTATCAATAGGTTAGTTTGTCTGCTTAGAGAAAAAAAGAAACTTGTTACATAGGCATTGCCTTTACTATAAGGATCCTGAATTCAAAACTTTTATATACTTGGAAAATTAGCTGCATTTATAAGAGTAATGTGCTTACTGCATTGTAATATTAATTAATATTATTTTTAAAAATCTTCATTTATTCTAAAAGAAGACTTTACTTATAACCTAATGGTCTTGGCTACGTTATAGTTCTTTTAAAAATCAACTTATTTTCAATCCCTGGAAAACAATGATAGTATATTATATATTCCTAATAAAATTGCAAAAACAGAATAACGTATATTTGATGGTATAGATTTCTCTATATTTTTTACTGTATTACTATTCATGGAAATGAATAAGTAAAGTTTGTTTACATATTAGTTTTTGATAGCTTGCTGCATAGAATAGAAAGAACTCAGAAAGACCATAGGGCTGGCATTTATAATTCAGAAATATGCAATCTATATTTATAGTTGTTAATAATCAGAATATTTTTCCTTTTACAGATTTAATCATTAGTACCGTTCCAGTATTGATTAAGAGAGCCAGTTTGGTGTACTGGTTAAGGCATCAGGTTAGAAAGTGGACAACTGTAACTTCTAGTCCTGCCTTAGGCATGAAGCCAACTTGGTAAATCTGAGCCAGTTTGCAATGGCAAACCACTTCTGAACAGTCATGCCAAGAAAACTGCAGAGTCCAGGCTGTCTCTGAAAACAGACACGACTGAACGGAAGTGGAAAAAAACTTCCTAGGGCCACATTTTCTATGTGTAAGAAATGAGTTCATCAAATAAATTGGCTGTGTCAAATCCTATTGAAGTGAATAGCTGTTGTGACATCCCAGATTTAAAGTAATGGGATTTGGAGGGAAGATGAAAACCAGGCTGTCTGTAAAACTATGTGCAACATACATCTCCAGCCAAATTTTATTTTACATGGCTATGGGAAAATGGCAAGAATTTGTGTATTTTTACACAATTGTGAGATTCCACAGTATGAATTGTCACATTTTACCATGCTCTTTGGAAATCTATATCATTGGATTAAAAGAAAGCGGAATAAATTTTCTTTCTTTAAAATATGATACTTTTAATACAATTTAAAGTCATTACTGATTTTTTGTACATTTCAATGTATTTTATTAATGTTTCACTTTTGTGTAGATTTTACCATATACAGTATGTCCTGATCCATGGTCAAAATAATAAATAAATTGACTGATTGTTAAATACAGTTTAGTTGTTCAAAATAATGGCAAATAAATTTCACGATGTAAATTATATTTTTGAAAGTAGAGGAATTACAGACATGGAATAGAGTATGCATTGTATATCTATAGACTTCATTCCTGCATCAGAGTAAAACCACATTTGCTATATACTAACATCTTATGAACATGATAGATAAGTAAATTATCATCAGTAGCCAGGAAACAACAGGTGCCAATTACTACCAAATTGAACGATTGTGCTCCAAAGTGAGCTATTATGCCGTATATTACTTTACTCATTATTCTATTTCCAAAAACTTCAGAAAAGAAAATTTTATGACCTCACGGTTTACTCTCTAATTGACAACTCAGTGTCTAAATTTTTCCTCTAAAATATTGCCAAGGAAAAGTAGTCATAATTTTTTCCAAAGAGCACATTTTGAGCATTTCCTGGTGAATAGATTCAAATACTAGTTCAGCAAAAAATAATATTGAAGTCTGCCTAAAAAGTATCCTAAGTCTCATAAACATCTAGAAATACATCCTCTGGGAGAAGTCAACATTTTTAAATATCTCATCTTCCTCATCCATCTTTGAAAATTGTTTCCAGTAACATCACTGAAAATCCATTTGTGTTGTCATGTATTTTTGTGTAATCTCTGAATATGCCACTTCAGAATCATTACTCATTGGTAAATAGAATACAGCAGAACAATATGGTTACCATTAGTTTGTTGTCTTTCATATTTTAATGAAGCAAGGGCTCTACAACTTCCTATTCAGCACCCAAACCCACAGTTGAAAGGAAGAAAAGATTGGATAGAGTAGCCAGTATTGGATATGTAGTCTTTTCCAGTTCTTTTGCAATTTATAAACTCTGCTTTCCTCCATGGAGGGTTGTCAGCGAGTTAAAGAGAAAGAAGCATATTATTCAATTAATTATTTCATTCTACCTCCTGATGCGAAGTGGCTGTGGTATCTGTCATCTTCCTGACTGCTAGGGTTGATTCTCTCTCCTCCCTTCATTTGTTTTTTTTTACATTCTAAAGGTTAAGGACATAAAGGTCCTAGAATCTTTTTAATATGTTCAATCTCATTTGAGTTACCAGCTTCTTCTTTTTTAAAATTGCAATTATGAATACTTTGGGGTTATTTCTATTGCAGCAGTGGGTAAATTTGCTTTAGTGCTGTTAGTCCAGTTAGCATATAGTATTTGCATTCCTCGCTATGCTAATGATTATGACAATGCCACTTTTCTTCTAAGATGGCCTATTTCATCTTCACAAGAGCCCAGTGTGGAAATTTGGGTTGACTACTGTAACTTGTTACATGGAGGCTTATCTTATGTCTAGTTTGGAAATATCTGAGGCTACAGAAATTACAGCAGCTAAATCTGAAAGAAGTGTAGAAAGACATCTGTATTAAAGCCAGTGCATGGATGCAGAACTGTATAGAGCAGAGGCCCCCAACCTTTTAGGCACCAGGGACCAGTTCTGTGGGGAGAGGTTTTTCCACGGACCGGAGGGAGCGTGGTTTCATGTGCTGCCTGCTTCCCATGGATGGGGCTTCGCTTGTTTGCGCTGACCGGTTTCTGGCATGTTGTGGACCGGTGCCAATCCACGGACTGGGGGTTGGGGACCTCTGGTATAGAGAGTAAGGAAGATCACCTTGATGGAAATATTCAAGAAACATTGCCTAGACAAGAGGGGCTACAACATTTTTAAGTCCTGGAAAATGAAGCCATATTTAGAAGTGACTCAGACAGATGTCTCCCTGATTCACTGAACTATAAGGAGGGCTGAGGAGAATCTGACTTGCAATATTATAGTCAATATCAATTAAAAATAATATCAGAATTCCTGTGGAATTGATTTCTTGGCCTGGTCTACCTAGTGAGCCTGTCTTCTATTAGATGAAATACGGGGCACTGTGTAACTGTTAAGCCTTTATAGCTTGATCCAAGTTACTTGAGGAACCCTCTTTCCACCCTCTTTCACTGAGATCATCTGGGGATATTTGTTTATAGTTACTATCAGCTGATCTCATCTTCAGTGAGTAGACAAGCCTTCTTTGTAGCCATAGTTGAAAGGCCCAAATTCTTTGTTCACTTTTGAAAAGACACACACACACACGCACACACACAAACAACTCCTTACATAAATTTAAGCTGTCTTATTTTACTTTTAAAAGTATTGTTTTAATTGGTTTGTAATATCTCTTTTAATTTGGATTTTACATTCTAGTGCAAGCCATTAAGTATTTGATAACATCACAACTTCAATAATTAAATAGCCACCTCAAACTAAGAAATTTATATGATAGAAAAAGTAAAGCTTCAATTTAAAGAAAGGAATGGCTTTGTTTGTACAGTAATTCTAATAAAACCATTCCCTCTTATCTTATGAGAACCCTATTGGAGAATTATATTCACAAGTACATACTTTCTTGCTTGGAAATAAAACTTTCTTTAGGGGAGCTGTGAATTTAAGCAGAACTTTAAGCTGTGAATTTAAGCTAACAATTCTTCTGAACTTTAAAAAAAAAGAATAAATATGGAACTACATACAATATAAATTTACACCCTTAAAATTGGTAATCTTGTTGCGATGATTTAAAATACTCAGGATCATATATTCCATTAATCAACATGCAACATTCTTACCTAGAACTATTACCTTAAAAGGCAGAATCCAGTTAAAAACACATAATAAAGTAAATATAATATTCATATAAAACAGCATTAGCACATATATTTTAATTCTTGGACCATTGTAATATATTTTTAAAATGAAAATATACACAATTAAATGAATAATATGCAAAAGAACATTAGGTGGGAGGGAAGTTAATTTTGCCATCCCTGTTGGCTGATCTTATAGAAGCTAACTATGATCAGATCAGGTGAGGCCTTCAAGAAAAATCAGATTTGTAACTTAGATATGGAGGTTAGAAAAAATTCAAAAGGTGGCAATGACAAACCACCACTCTACTGTTGCCAACAAAAGTTCATGAACTTGTCTATGACATCATCAGGAGTTTGAAGCAACTTGAGTCTTTATTTTGCTTGTCTGGTGCAGAACACACACAGATTTAGCATTATATTTTGATTTATAATTTTTTTGCCCTGTTTTGCTACATAGATTCCAACTACATACTGGCAAGATTTGAGCTATTCACTATTATGCTTTCCCTCTAAATTTGTGGCGAATATAGGGAGAAATTGGATGAAGATTTGTTCAGAGATTTGTTCTGCTTTAAAGAAAGAAATTCTCAAAGAGTTTCTGAAAAATGGCAGCAATGGCAGGAATTGCCTTAAGGTGTCTTCTTTGAGGATGTAAGTGAAGTATGAAAACCAGAGAATTCAAATACCTGTTGGAGACATTATTATACAATGAAAGGCAGGAAATCTATCACCCTTTTTGGCCATTCTGTTTGTGAAAACTTCTCTGAAATTCTTTTGTTATTTCAAATAGTGTTGAAACAAATTCTCTATTTAAAAAAATGAAAGAAAAATGCCAGAAAAATACATAGAATTTTAACAAAGCACTCAAGAAGACTAATGATTCAGGGATGACTAAGAGTTGAGCTAAGGTTCCTTGTAAAAGCCAAGATCTAAGAAATCGAGTTGGTGCTGGTAAGATATAATTTAAGGGTTTAATATTTTGCTGTTAATATACAACCATTATTCTGGGGTAAACATGAAAACAAATTAACAAAATAAAGCAATAAATAACAGAATCAAATACAAATTAAGAATAAAAGTAAAACATTTCTTTCCAGTGTTTAACATCCTTTCAAGATTTCAATGCCTGTGAGATTTGTTCAAGAAAACACTTAACCGGATGTCCTCTGCTCTAGTTACATGCATGCCAATAAGTCTTCTTGACATACTCTTACATCACTTGTGGATTGACTTAATTGTAGTTGTGCTTAGAATCACTAGAAATCCAACAAAATCGTGTTTGGAAATAGAGTTAGGGTGCATTAATCTGAACATCTTAATCTTAAATAGCATTATTGTGGGAAATTTGTTGGGTTGTTGTTGTTGGAAGTTCAGAAACATATATATTCAGGATTCAAACTTGTCTGTAATACAGAAAAGCATTAGGAATTAATCATTTGTAAAGACTGTTTAAGCAGCTGGAAGAAATGTAAATTGTCAGAGAATTAGGATAATCTAGTCTAGACAAGACCAGTGCCTACACACACTTTCCAATTCCAGACAAGCAAACAGTTGTTGTGACTTAGAAATATTCCTTAGATGCATATAGGTGTTTTCATTCCAGATCTTTTATAAGAAAAGTAATCCTTTAATAATGCTAAAGAGTCAATGTAGAAATTATGGGCTTCTCTGAATTTGATGTCCAAGCATTAATTTCCTACTCATTTAAACATTCTGTTTTCTATGTCAAAAAAAAAAAAAAAAGCCAAATGAAAGAAATTCAGACTTGCATTAGAAAGACACAAAGAGTAAACAGAGACATCACCTCATTAGGTTTTACATAAGCAGACAGGCTGAGCCAAAGGATGGACTATATAAATGTAACCATCAAAGTCAGTTAAATTATCTTTGGTGTATTTATTTTTTTTCTCACCATTTTTTTTAAAAATGAAATCATTCTGCCTGACAGGGTCAATGGAAGAGTCTCTGGGAGAGCTTTAAGATACCACATTTATTATCTCAGGCTGTCAGCCATCTTCTTAGGGTCAATACAGCTGAAAAAGAGAGCCACTGCTTAGCTTTGTGGAATACTCTCTGGAAGAAGTTCAGTTGCCTTGGCTGTATTTTATTTACAATAAGGCATGTGCTAAAATAGGTATATTTGGACATGCTTCTATCAAGTTTTTATCTTTTTTAATGCCTGCCTTATGAGCAAAGTGAAATAATATTATTCTTGGTGAAGACATAATGGATGGTTGATACTTGGCTGTAACTTTGACATTGTGTGGAGCTATCAGAGATTTTAACTTAGCTGGATTTAACTGGATGAAAATATTACAGACTTTGGGGTTCTTATACAAACAGAGAGCAAACCCCACTCCTTTCTAGCACTGATGATGTTATCTATTTTGGTAATGAAACATCTGCAAGAACACAGTACCAAGGATCCCTCATTTCGATCCTGATCTACAAATACTCTGTTCTATCAATATTACAGACTTTAATAATGGGAAGTTTGATAATCTCAAAAAATTATGTCTGTCCCTGATGATACAGTGTGTAGATTCAGTAAGTTTATATTAACAAAATAAACACAGAATTAATATCAGGATGACATTATTTGATTAAAATAGTTATTTTGACAATATTGAGACTATTTCCATGTTCTTATAAGTTTAGTTAAAAGAATCATATGAAAATATCTCACTTAAATGATTTTTAAAAATATTTTAAAATACTATATGCTTTCATATGGTATTTTTTACTAGAGATAATTTTATGCAACTAATCAAATATTTAAAATTACAGTTTAAGAATTGTAATTCATGATTTTTCAAGTTATAATGAATATAAAAGTTGATTTGGGGCTCAGAGGAATAAGAAAGTGGGGCTTTAAAACAATACAAAATGAAGGAGGGTATTTTCTATGGTTTTCACACTTAAAAAATCGTTTGGAAGATGACCGTGGACAAATACAGCACTTTTCTGCTACTTATTAATGCAACCTTCATTTTACTCCAATTTGTTCCCAAGATTGATATAAGGTACGACAATGTTAAGAATCGCCTTAACTTTAATGAGTGGATTCCTCAAAGAATAGTATCATTTTAGGCTCACACGAAAGCCTGAAAAAAGTGCAGCTACTTGAATGCCTAGCAAAGACATGCACTTATGGCTTTATTTATTTGTTTGTTTGTTTATTTATTTTCATACTTTTTAACCACCCATCTCCCTCCAAGATGGTTGCATGAGAACTAAAGCATCTCTTTCAAATCATTTTTGAAGCATGTACAGCCTGACGTTTTTGCACATTACAAAATTCTGACATTTACAACATAATTCAATGGTTTTGGAATGACCCCCCAAATTTGACAGCATTGTACCTACTTAGGTATTAATTTGTTTGAAGTGGTAAGATATATAAAATTACAATGTTTACTTGAGAATTCCAATAATAAGAGGGCCACTTTAGAAAAACAGTGCTTACCCTCAGCTTCCTTTTGTCTACCTGTCCCGAATTTCATAATGAACTTCTTACACTAGAAGTTGGAAGATGTGGATGGACCACTTTTTGATGTCAGGGCTAGCAGGAGTGGATGGCAAAACTCCAGAAGTCCAGTAGATGGCAGCAGAAAGACGCAGAAAATTGTACCTTTGTCTCTAGAGGCAACCCTGATTTTACATTCCTAGTCTGATAGCCATATCAATATTAAGAAAGGGAAAGAGAGAGGAGTAAATTGCATAGTTTAAAATTCCCCATAGATTGCCTTATTTCCTTGACATGTTAGCAGAACATTTTCAGGAGCTGTTTCCTGTTGTAAGAGCTTGATTCACTGCTTTGTGTCATAACACTAACTTCCTTACTTTTTAATAGGATATTTTTAGTTTATGAACTGAAGCATGTGTTGCTAAATAATACTTTATTAAGACACTATACTAATATGAACAAAATGATAAAGGCTAATTAATCGAGGCAGTATAAGTAAATGTGACTTTCCTTTCTCCTAGTTAGCTTAAACTTAAACGCTGTTAAAAGCATACACAACAATCTAATTAGATGAACCAAACTTGATATTTTGCTTGATTGACATGTTCACATTTTTCTGTTAGCTGTGCTTAACTACAGACAAGGCAAAAGAATCTGAGTATTCTAAGTTAGCATATCACAGTATTTCTTGTACTGCAAAAACATCTTACATTGAGTTGATAGTAGAATACTCAACCACTATCATTTCAGCATTGAAATCAACTGTGTGAATTCTACGTAAAGACCTTTCTTAGACCGAATGTTTAGAAACAGATGATACTAAAGGCCAAAACACACATAACTTGGGAGGCCTAAGATAACCATCCTGCCCCCCCCAACTAAAACAAAAACAGTTAATCACACTTTATTAAAATATAGGCACAATTCATTCTTGTTTTCCCATGTGACAGGGTTAACAGCAGCTCCAAGAAAGTGTTTTTGACTGGAGAAATGCCATGCACGTCTACTCAGTATTCCCATGGTACTGCTTTGGCGTCTGGAAGTAAGAAAAACAGTGTGATGTAGCGATTATGTTGTTGGACTAAAGTAGGGAGAATCTCAACCACTGAAGCTCACTGGGTAACTTTGGGCCAATCACTTCCTCTCAGCTATCTACCTCATGGATTTACTGTTAGGGGGAAACGTTATTGGACTTGGACTCCTTGGAGCCAGAGACTGACCCTAAGGCTGATCTGTTTAGGTGTCAGACTCAGGAGTTTGAAAATAATCCACCATTGGGGGCTGATTTGGCAGAAAATCAATAGGAAAAGGTGGGAAGGAATCAGGTGATGAGGGGCCCCAATCCTGGCAGAGCATCTAGTCTAGATATAATGTCAGCTTTGCAGAGTTAAGCAGAGATGCTTGCTCTGTTCCTCAAGAAGCAAGAGGGAGCAAGAATGGTAAATGAGCCCAACCTTTACTTGGTCTATATAGGAACTAGCACCACAACTTGCCAGCCTCACATCTACATTCCTGTGTCTTGCTTCCAGCTCTGCTTCCTTATTCTTGGCTCTTTAACTCACACCAGCTGACCAATTTTTTTGACCTTTGACTCTTGGACAATTGTAGTCTATGTTTGTCTCCCTGAACTTGTGCTATGTGACTTTGGATTGAACTCTTATGCAAGGCTTCGCTCTTTTTTATATTTAACAAGACATGCGTGCACTTGTACGCCAACTCTTTGCCTGCAGTTGTGTTGGATTCAATAGTAAAGCCTTTGTAAATCAAATTGACATTTGTGTGCTTAATTTGAAATAGGACAGGAAAAATAAGTTTTGCTTAAACATAAGTACATAGGAAAGAAAATGCTAAAAGCAATAATTAAGAAATGGAAACTGAGTCACAGATCTTTTGCATTGTATTTGTTTTAGTTCTTTTGTCAGTTCTGAAATTTACCCCTGTGAAATATGGTATGAGATTATTGTATACATGGAAAACTGGGTAGCCCACTTCAAGGATATAATGTTATGTTACCGTTCATGGAATTTTTTAAAAGCTGCATCTGAGGAGAATTGGAGGTTATCTCAAGCTGTCACATACTTGAGAAAATAAGACTTTTCTGATAGATTAGTTTTTCTTCCCATTTTTCGTGCCCGATATTCCTTTCAGTTTAGCATCATTTCATACATACTTCTTAGGTGCATGATTTTATATGTCAATAACATTTTTAATCAAGTCCGAGAAACTTAGTGGGATTGTAGGACTGGGGTGTTTATTAAAAGGATTGTTATGAAACTGGCAGCACTATCCAGCAGCTGGGCAAGCACTTGTGAACCCATATGGCTTCAAAGGATGAGATAAGCCCTGAATGTCACATGTACAAGAGCTCTCGTGCTGCTAGGTTGTGAGGGACAAAAATTCAGAACAAAGCTAAGGAACTCCTGCTTTCCTATTAAGCAGGGGAACACAGCCACCTCTATCAGTCTGGAATGAATGGATGATTATGGTAGAGGTGGTGATTGCATACTGGACTGGGGGAAGCACTTGTGAATTTACTGCCCTAAGTGCTCAAGTAAGTTGACGGGCTCCAGGTAGTATACACTTGGATTTGAAAGGAGTGAAAGAATAAGCTTGTATTTGTTCATTTGCTTTTTTTCAGACAAAATGTCTTACTGGAGCTGCCCTGAAGGGGTTGACTTCCTGGAGTTGTTGTCTTGCTGGGGCTGTCTTGTCGATCTTCATTTCAAATAATAAAAATATTTGGGACACCTAATTCATCTCTCTCTCTCTCTCTCTCTCTCTCTCTCTCTCTCTCTCTCTCTCTCTCTCTCTCTCTCTCTCTCTCACACACACACACACACACACACACACCATTTTTTATATTGCTACATTTTTTGCTACTTTATAAGCCAAAGGGATTTTCCCTCTCAGGATAGCGGCTTTTCAAGTACAGTTTTGCCAAAGTAATATCCAAGGAATGTCTGTGTTCAGAACTGATTACAACAGTCAGGAACAGTAAGCCTCTTTCACGAAAAGGAGGCTTGTTAAGCACTGTGGCGAGGAGAGTTAAAATTAAATTGACCTGCAGCCAGCTTTTCCCAGGGGGCTATTTATTTTTAAAAACTGGAGCAGAGAGTGTGCATATGGCCTACTACACTGTAAATCTAAGCTAGTCAGGATCTCTATTTCAACTAAAGTTCTCTTTGTGCTTGCATGCTGCTTAGTGCCCTCAAGGATAAGTGTGGTGGGGAGCTGGCTTCCCCTACTGACACATGGAATGTGTAACGTTTTCAAGTTGTTTGGGCGGGAAGTAGCCTGGGGTGTATGGTTTTGCTCTGGGGGCTCAAAGCAAAGGAATTACAGTCTGAGCTGTGTTACTGAGCTCTAAGTAACTGGGTTGGATATTTGCATTGCCTATCAGTTCATCTGCTCTTCTGCTGTATGTTTAACTGCATCCACTTTTCAGTCATTGATGAAATCAATTTTTATTAATGAGGGACAAAAGATAATACAGGTAGTCCTCAGCTTACGGCCACAATTGAGCCCAAACTTTATGTCGCTAAGTGAGAAATTTGTTAAGTGAGTTTTGCCCCATTTTGCAACTTTTCTTCCCACATTTGTTAGGCGAATCACTGCAATTGTTAAGTTAGTAACGCAGTTGTTAAGTGAATCTGGCTTCCCCCATTGACTTTGCTTGTCAGAAGGTCACAAAAGGGGATCGCATGATCCCCGGACACTGCAACCGTCATAAATGTGAGTCAGTTGTCAAGCATCCAAATGTAAATCACGTGAACCATGGGGATGCTGCAACGGTCATAAGTGTGAAAAATAGTCATAGGTCAGTTTTTTTCAATGCCATTTCAAACGGTCACTAAACAAACTGTCGTAAGCTGAGGACTACTTGTACCTGCTTTGGAAAAGACAACAAAACCTACCTTCTGATAAGGCTGGGGACAATTTCAAATACTGATAGTATTTCTGTTATTGGACTGGGAGAATGGGAGTCTGGAAAATTCCTCCAGCATTTTTACAGCCTTTCCGAGTCTTTCCCTTCATGATTCTCAATATCCCCTTTTCTTCCTAAACTGCATATCTCTCATCCAGTGATATCTGTAGCACCTTAGCACCTTACAATTTCTATTCTAGTATGACTCAGAGTTTGCAGTGGATTTGTTTTTATTGGCTTACACTGGATTGAACAAACAAGAAGATGCCATAAGGCTGGTGTTTTTACAATACAGGATATCATGTGGAGGAGATGGAAGAGGTTACAAAAGTTCTGTTCATGTTCTTTTGAAGGCAATTGCTTGATGTGTGCATTATGAATCAAGTAGACTGAAGAAAAAAAACCCACCTCCCTGTATTTCATCTCGCTCAGTCAAACAGTCAAACAGTCAAACTGGAAACAGGAAGTCAGTAAGATCTTGGGGATGCAACTGACCCAGGTCAACTAAATACTTCCTCACAAAACTGTTCCCCCCCCCAAAAAAGTCAATAGTTTATAGACTCACAGCAGTTTGGCCAGTGTAGAATGAGTTTTGTCCAAGTAATTTTCTTGGAACTTAAAGACATGATTAGTGATGGTTGTTGAGAATGATTGTGTGAATATATACGATATGAAACTATGACATGTTTTCAATCATTCTGGATGAATTAAGAGAACCGGGTTGATTCTCCAATGTACTGAACTAGAAACTGGGAATTTTAGTCCACTTTTAGTCATGAAAGCCTGCTGGGTGACTTTGGGCTAGTCAGTCTCTCTTAGCCAATCCATCTTATAAGGTTGTTGTCATGGAGAAAATTGGAAAAAGGAACATAATGTATATTGCCTTGAGTTGTACAAAATGAAGGCAGAGTTGTACACTCTAACAAAAACCATAATAGGCTAGATTAATTACTGACCTATAGCCTCACATACCCACAAATTACGTAAAGAGGCATTTCTTAACTTGGTGCCTTTTGAATTTGTATTTACCACAGATGTCATCATCCACAACTAGTATGCCCAGGAGATCCATCTTGTTGGTGATGCTTTGTTCTCTGAGCTTACTGTTCAGCTTCTGAATGTTTTACCCTCAGGCTAGGTGACATACTCAGTGGGACTTTGGTTGAAACAATAACAATAACAAAAACAAAAACAACAACAATAAGTTGGAAGGGACCTTTGAGGTCTTCTAGTCTAACCCCCTGCTCAGGCAGGAAACCCTATACCATTGCAGACAAATGGTTGTCCAGTCTCTTCTTAAACACTTCCAGTGTTGGAGCATTCACAACTTCTGGAGGCAGGTTGTTCCACTGATTAATTGTTCTAAGTGTCAGGAAATTTCTCCTTAGTTCTAGGTTGCTTCTCTCCTTGATTAGTTTCCATCTATTGCTTCTTGTCCTGCCTTCAGGTGCTTTGGAGAATAGCTTGACTCCCTCTTCTTTGTGGCAGCCCCTGAGATATTGGAACACGTCTTGTTTCAGTTCTTTCTATCATTTCTAGATCCATCTTGATATGCAATTGGGGAAGAATAAGACACCAATTACCTTGAAAGAATTAAACAAGGAGGATCCAGCTTTTCTTCCATCACATATTTGTTGAGGATCAACATCTCTGCCGGGGAAATACTTATGGAATGTGTTTTGTTATGTGTTTTCTATTTGTCAGCAGGTAAGCCATCATAGAAAAGTGGCAGTAAAATTGCTGAATAAATTTTGGAAGCAGCAGGGGGAAAGGGAACATAAGTAACAACTGACTGAAATTTCTTCTGTGGGGTGGGCAGCGAATAGGTGTGCTTGCAATGGAACCTATAATTTCAAGTAAGTTAAGATTCAGAGGAAGGATAGGCTATCTATTCACACTTTTCTCCTGAGTCACATACCCAGCTCATTTACTAGACTAAGGTCAATCTGAGCTGGCCTCAATACATGGCATGGTAATATAATTTACATACTTAAATTATAAGTATGCCTTCCTCTCATTAAATCTTTTGGAATTCAGCTGAGTGGTTTTCTGAAAGCATGTTAGCAATTATGTGACTATTTCTTCCAATAGTAGAACATAGATTAATACAATGCCTCTCAGAATAAACGGGACAGACTTTATTAAGGTGTATAGCAACTTTCTTTGACCTGGTGTTCTCACTGTGACTACAAATCCCAGCCTGAAGGTTAGGAATTCCATGAGCCGCAATTCCAACACATCAGTAAAAGCATCCTACCGTAAAGTCTGATATATAAAAATTTACTAAACCTGCTTTTAGAAAGCTATCAGCCTAAATACAAGCGATTTATCTTTTCCCCTTTGTAAGCCTTTTGCTATAGCCAAAAAAAGCAGATTTTTGTTTTTCAATGTTTCCTTTTAGTATACAGCAGATACCAAATTTCTCATGATTGCAATTTTCCTATGTAGTCTTTTTAATTTTCATGCATTTGAATGATTTCTTATGAGTGCTTTTTTTTTTCTCTGTTCTTTCCCATGAGGTATCATGAAGAGGTTGGAAAATGCATATTTTTGTTGGAAATCTAGTTGAGTCTCCTTTTTTCTATGTTAGGAAAAAAAGGTTTCACTAAGGAATGGAATATTTTTGTAGGCTTATTTTACCGTAGGATATATATTATTTGTCTTTGCTAAATTTGAATTTAAACAGCACATTTTTTTTTCTTTCCCACTCAATAAGCACATGTGGTCTAGTATGAGATGCTTCTCTTTCTCCTTTCTTTTACACAAGTGTGCTTAACTACACAATTGGGAGAAGCTTTGGAATGCTCAAACACTTTTCAAGGGGTTCTCTTATTGGGAAGCTGAGATAAAAGTTGGTCTTTTCATTCAGTCTGAAGTTCTGCCCACTTGAGCCCTCTTACTTCACTCTACTGAGATGGCTGTTAGGGATATCACACTGACCCCACGATGTGAAGATAGCTTAATAATACAATGTCCTGCTGAGCAGAGGCTTACATGCTTTGGAATTCTAGGGTGAGGAAGGAAATCTGCATTAGAATACATTATTTGGAACAGGTTTGTGGGCTGAGGGATATAAGAAATGTAATGGAAACTAAAAATGTCAGGCATCTAATCCAATGTGGAGTCTGCTTAATCTCTTCAAAAAAGGTCTTAGAATTTCCAGTGTCTTTATTGCCTGATTCTTTTGGTGGTTTAGTAAAGATGGGAGAATAGGATAAAGCCACAATATAATAGCTAAATCAAACTTCATTTGCCCCCACCAAAGCACCACACCATCTTCTACCTTTTCGGAGTAGATTAACAAATAAAGCTGATTTTATCATAAAAGCAGGCATAGAATGACTGCAGTATTTTTTAAATGATGGTTTTAGAACATTTTAAAACAAAGCATCTTAGAGTCTATTTAGAGCTGACAAATGGAAAGGAATAAAATACGTTTTATGCCTAGTACATTAAATCCAAAAATGAATATTACATTATAGAAAATTCACACAGTATATTATTTTTTAAACAACAACAACGAAAAATAAGAATGACTTACTGTAACAAGGGCTTTGATGTGATAGACCTTTGGATGATGACTCCATATGTGAAATTGTGAAGCAAAGTCGCATGTAAATTATTATTCTAGGACGGTTTAAAAATTTTTTGAAAGAAAAATGAAATAATATCAGTATGCTAAATAAACTATCTTCTAGAAATTCTGAGGGAATTATTATAAATACTTTTTTTAACAAAAGATATTTTTCTTTCATTTTTTCTGTTGATTTAATCCTGCTTCTTACACTTTCTGTTTTCTTAACAATACTTTTTATACTTGTGTCTGTACCAATGGTTATTTTTCATATGGGAGTGAAAATTCTGAATTTGTAAAAAATCAATAAATGAAGTGAAAATATTGTTCATTAAGGATGACAAGAAAAAGGAAGAATCGTTTTTGAAACCTTTGTGCCAGTTTTGACTTGGTTACCATAAGCAGGGATTGTAATGAAACTCCATATACAGGTCACCCTCAACTTACAGTACAGCCATTTATTTAGTGACCATTTGAAGTTACAACAGCACTGAAAAAAGTGACTTATGACCATTTTTCACAATTATGGTCACGTGATCAAAATTCAAATTCTTGGCAACTGACTCTTATTTATGACGGTTGGTGTGTCCTGGAGTCATGTAATCACCTTTTGTAACTTTCTGGCAAGCAAAGTCAAGAGGAAACCAGATTCTCTTAACAATTGTGTTACTAATTTAAGAACTGCAGTTAACAACAACTGTGGTGAGAAAGATTGTAAAATGGGGAAAACCTCACTTAGTAAATGGCCCACATAGCAACATAAATATTTGGCTCAATTGTGGCCATAAATCAAGGAATACCTGTACACATTAGCTAAACATTAAAATATTGTAAATCAGTGCCAATGTAAAAGTAAATATTGTCTATTTCTTTTATCTAAAAAGTCACTGTTGCCAATTACAGATAAGCCACTTTCCAGCCACACAATTTTTGCACGCTTGTATGCCTTTTTATTTTGTTCATTTTTCCAAAACGTACTAAAATCAACTGCTGGAACAAAAACATGCCTTTGACATGCTCCATTTTCTTAATTTGCTTGTGATAAAGTTGTAACATTTACAGATCAAGCTAATTTTACTTCTTCCTTGATGCTGCAAACAAATCCAGGAAGAAGTAAAATTGGCTTGATCCATAAATATTAAAACTTTATCACAAGCAAATTAAGAAAATGGAGCATGTCAAAGCCATGACCCAAATGAACTATGTAAACATATGTTGCATATTGGCAGGATTCAGTTAGCAATAGTATTTTTCACTTTTTTTTCCTGCCCTTCTACTATTACCAGGGAATTAATTATCTCAGCCTTCTGATGATCTGATCATGACAAAAGGTGGACTGTCTGCTCATAGGTCTGAAGAAGTATAATTTTTTTTCTTTCCAAAATAATACAGAATAGAGAGAATGAGCTTCAAAACTGATTTCTTCGATCCCAAAATTACACATAAAATGATTACGGAGTAACTCAGCTAAAATCCACATAATGCAACAACTTTGTACTGGATGCCTCAATAATATTGGATTCCAAACAGAAAATTATTATTGTATGACTTTAAAAGTGCCTCCTACATATGCTAGTTTTTCAACATAGAACTGAATGCTGGTATATCCTAATTCCTTTCCCCATTTTGAAATGCCTATGATAAAATGCTTCCTTCAGAATCAGACAGTAATGCTTTGGTTCATTAGCATTATTTGGTTGGAGATATTCATTATGCTTTGTGAGATCCTTTTGTGCTTTTTCAGTGTATCAGCTTTTAAGGTTTAATCATAGATCTAGAATAGCATTCCAAAGTTATCCAAAGCATGTGATGGATTAATGAACTCTTCCAGAATCTTGTACCACTCCTATTCCATAGAAGTTCTTGGTCTATTTTGTTTTGTAAAACTCATACAAAAGTATTTAATGTCAACTCATTGAAGTGATTGCCTTATATGAATTTGAAATAGGAGTGCTTTGTCAGAACAAAGTACATGATGCAAAAAAGATTGATAGAAAGCTGTCCAGTAGATATATGTGGGATAGGATGTATTGCTATATCTGAACAGATGAAAAAATGGATTTTATCTGAAGTAAAAGAGAAACCCACAGTGCATACTGGGAATGTGGTACAGTTATTAAAAACACAGGATGATAAAAAATACCATTTAATATTTGTTTAAGTGACAAGCATCTCCTCTTATGAGGTTTCATGAACTAAGAATTAATGAAGAATATTGACTTAGGTAAAGTTTATCATGGGAAAATGAGGTATGTAAGATCCAAACTAGATTTTGAATCTTCATATTCACTATCAATAGTATCTTTATATTTGTGAAGAGAGATCATTTTATTCTAATGAAATCCCAAAAAGTTAATCTCAAAAGAGAATTAACTTTATAGTTCTGATTTAATAACTTCTCATGGAGTTATATAAGATTGAAGGCAAAAGGTTCAAGTTATTTGAAATATATTGCAGTAATGTTCAATATTTTCAAATTTTGCTTGAGAAGGTTGCTGGGAAAATCTACATTTGTTAAATTCATTTCTCTTTTTAAACCAAAGTTAGAAGTTTGTATTAAGGCCAACTGAAAAAAATAACTGAGTGCCAGGTGGTTTTTGATGTGAGTGATCTCAGACTCTTGATTTGTTTAAGCTTTGATAAAGAAGTGGCCTTTTTGAGAAACTGGGCTGAATCAAGGGCTCTTCAGAGTTTTTCTTCAAATATTCTTCAGAAATACATTAGAGTGCCAAATATGATCAAACTCTGATAAAAGGGATATATGAAACTCCTAAAAAATGCTTTGATTCAAACAGACTTTGAAATACAATTGTTCTGAAGTTGTTTCTCCCCACTTCATTTTATTTCTCAATTTTATCTGGGATGTGTTTCATAAATAACTCTTGTGGTTCTGCAGTTATTGACTTAAATCAAAGGGTTTTCTTTAACTTGGGTGAAGCATACTTATGCACAAATCAAACTCATTTTAAGTAGCATGAATGAAACTAACTTTAGGTAGTATGACTGAAACTGTAAATCCGGTAGCCAGTAAGTATTGGTCCAGAACCAAAATTATGTTTCTAAGGACCTTTTCCCTCAAATAGAAGTCTAAGACCAAACCTTTGAGACAGAATTGGATCCAGATTTGATATATAAGGTATGCCTGAAGATTTGTCATTCAAGATGGTAAAGTGCAATCGAATGATTCTGGACACAAAATCTAATATGTATATAAAAAGAACCCTAATTGATTAAAGAAAATTCCATTTAATCCATTTAGTATAATTCAATGACTTGTAGGCACTTCAATCCTGTAGGCATTTATGGATATCTGGGCCCTTATTCAGGAACTGTAGGTAGCTCTCATTATTTCTGGGTGTGTGTTTCAACCTAACAACTCAGAGTAACAAATCCATGAATAGCAAAATATTGGAAAAAAACTCCTATATTTATGCACACACACACAAAAAATCATCCAATAATCTTCTTCTAAACAGAACCGTGGACCAAGATCTGCATCAGACAAAATCTTTTACCATGATCTGATTAGTATTAAATCCTAATTCCTAATACCACCCAGAAAAGAGCTGATGTAATTCCCATCTTCAAAAAGGGGGGAAAATGGATCCAGGAAATTACAGACCTATCAGCCTGACCTCAATACCTGGGAAGATTCTGGAAAAGATAATCAACAACGAATCAGCGAACACCTAGAGGCAAACAAAATCACTACTAAAAGCCAACATGGGTTTGTCAAAAACAGATCATGCCAGACAAACCTTATAGCATTCTTTGACCAAGTGACAAAATTAGTGGATCAGAGGAATGCTGTGGATATAATTTACTTGGACTTCAGTAAGGCATTTGATAAAGTAGATCACAACCTACTACTTGATAAGATAGAAAAATGTGGGTTAGACAGCATCAGCACCAGATGGATTCATAGCTGGCTGACCGGCCGTACTCAGTGTGTGGTCCTCAATGGAACCGCATCTACATGGAGAGAAGTGTGCAGTGGGGTGCCCCAGTGGGGTGTTCTGGGGCCAGTGCTCTTCAACATCTTCATCAACGATTTGGACGAGGGGATAGATGGGGAACTCATCAAATTTGCAGATGACACCAAGCTGGCAGGAATAGCCAACACTCCAGAAGACAGGCTTAAGATACAGGAGGACCTGGACAGACTTGAACACTGGGCGCTATCTAACAAAATGAAATTCAATGGTGAAAAAAGTAAGGTTCTACATTTAGGCAAGAAAAACCAAATGTACAGGTATAGTATAGGGGTACCTTGCTCAATAGTAGTAACTGTGAGAGGGATCTCGGAGTCCTAGTGGACAATCACTTAAATATGAGCCAGCAGTGTGCTGCAGCTGCCACAAAAGCCAACACAGTGCTGGGCTGCATTAACAGAGGGATAGAATCAAGATCACGTGAAGTATTAATACCACTTTACAATGCCTTGGTAAGGCCACATCCAGTTTTGGTAACCACGATGTAAAAAAGATGTTGAGACTCTAGAAAGAGTGCAGAGAAGGGCAACAAAGATGATTAGGGGACTGGAGGCTAAAGCATATCAGGAATGTTTGCTGGAATTGGGTATGTCTAGTTTAATGAAAAGAAGGACTAGGGGTGACATGATAGCAGTATTCCAATATCTCAGGGGTTGCCACAAAGAAGAGGGAGTCAAGCTATTCTCCAAGGCGCCTGAGGGCAGGACAAGAAGTAATGGATGGAAACTAGTCAACTGAACTGAGGAGAAACTTCCTGACAGTTAGAACAATTAACCAGTGGAACAACCTGCCTCCAGAAGCGGTGAATGCTCCAACACTGGAAGTTTTTAAGAAGAGACTGGACAGGCATTTGTCCGAAATGGTATAGGGTTTCCTGCCTGAGCAGGGGGTTGGACTCGATGACCTCCAAGGTCCCTTCCAACTTTATTATTATTATTATTATTATTTTCATTACACAACTGACGTGTGTGGGTGTGTGTACAGTGATTGACTACATGCAAAAAGTAATTTCTTTATTTTAAAAAATTGTTGGTGAATTGAAAATCTTTTTTTAATTTGTAGTGTAAAATTTACTATGAACATTTGCCTTAAATACAATAAATTAAATTTATGTTAAGAACTGAATATATAATTTTTTAAATAAAAGATTAAAGATGTGAGTTCCAGCACCTTTTTTCGTACAAAAAAACCACTATTGAAATAAATGGTTAAAGGTAGTCTATATTGTTATGTTGCCAGTTAGTTTTTAAATCTTTGAGTTTGAAATTTGGATTGCCTATAACTGGAATGTTAATGGAGCCATTTCAGAGACATTTTGATTTCATAATTTGATTCATATGCATTAGCAGTATCTATCTACAAACTCCTATCTACAATAGTGCATTTATAGACAATTAAAAAGTATTGTTTGATTGGGTATCAGTTATCTAACCATAAATATGAAATAACTTAAAGAATATTATGCTTCTTCTTATCCTAAATTCAGATTAATTTAACAGATATTTTTAATACTCATTAAAAGGTTAGTGGGGTTGGCTTTCTGCTTATTATGATGGAAGTGTAACACGTTGGAGGGAGTATTTGCAGATTTGATACAGACCTGCCCCTCAATTATTCCATTCTGATATAATATTCTTACTTTGTTAATACTATGGATTTAAGTGTAATGGTATGTGAAAAAAGTAATATGATTTAGAACTAAATGCCCTAAACTGGAAATTTAGCAATATGTGAAGAACTATGGATATAACTGTAATGGTACTGTATGTGGAAATGACCTTCATAAGACTGGGTGAAGAGATGCTGTCTAGAAAATGGTCAGCTAAGAGGGAACACAGCGCACAACGGGGTAGTGGGTAGAGCAAGAGGTTCAGGAATGATCCATCCTAAGTTATCAGGCTACAAAGGTGATGGCAGGAAAATTGTATTTGGGGATTCCCTTGACTGAGTTCCTCTGTATTAGCTACTGATGGAAAACAATCACCAATTACTTCCTTAACATGTGGTGTGGTGGCCTTGAGAACTATGAGTGCCTGAAACAAAGCCTTTAGCCACTTTTAAAGTTTCCTGAGTGACAGGCTCTATAAGGAATGCTTGCCGTGATTGAGGATGGGAAAACAGGTGTACACTGAAGTCATATTGTTGGATGATCTGCATAGATTGTAATAGATGGAGAGATAGAAACCGTGAAGCTACAAGGTGTACGGATCTTGAAATGGATGTTTTAAATACCAAGACAGAGAAAATGGAGCAAACCCTAGATGAATTTGTGTATCTCAATAGAAAGTTATCTAAAGAGGCAGAAAAGCTGGAAATTTTTAATGGAGTGTCAAGGTGATTTGACTAGAGAAAATTAGTAGCAAAACAAATACATGAAGAAAGACAAAATGGATCAAGAAAAAGCAGATGGCCAAATAATTCATGATTAGATGGAGTTAATGAAATTCAAAAATAAAAAAATTAAAGGGATAGAGAGCAGTAAATTAAAGAACAAAGACAATATATAAAGCATAGTATGTATATAGTGGAAAGAGCAATAGTTTGCAGTTAGAAAGATTTGAAGAATGAATGGCATGCATCTGAGCTACAGTTTTTTTTTTCTTTTTCGAATCAGTCTTGACTCCTGGAAACTGCCTGGACAGGTTCCTTGCAATTTTCTTGGCATGATTTTTCTTAAGTGCAGCTTCTTCCTAGGACTAAGAGAGAGGCCGGTCCAGGGTCACCCAGCTAGCTTTATGCCTAAAGCAGGACTAGAACTCACGATCTCCCAGTTTCTAATCGGCTGCCTTAACCACTATACTAAACTCACTTCATTTCTCTGTTTAACTTTCTTTGGTTTAATATTTGTTACTTCCTTTTGGTCCTTTGCAACAATATTGCTTGCTCTGAAAGAAAGTTATGTATGCATGAGAGTTTTTATGCTTTATGTTGTGGGATCAGTTAGATCAGACATGTCAAACTCGTGACGTCACATGACGTCGCGCAATGTATCGGGACTGTTTTGCCATTGCCGGCAATGGGGTGGGCGCGGCTTCCGCGTGACGCGTCCGGCCCGCAGGCCGGCAGTTTGACAGCCCTGAGTTAGATCATCACACACCATCAGTGCATGCTTACTTTAAGTAGTACACCTTGCATTGTATAATTGTGTTCTGCTTTGTGACTTAAGGCCATTATTAGGAAAGAAAGCTGTGCTTAATAAATTCGGCCCACTTCTTTTTAAAATTTGTAATGTTCCTTGGGCTGCTTTTGATTCTAATGGCATTTTATTGCATGTATTTTCTCTAAGAGGCTAAAGTGTTTCAATCATATATATATATATATATATGCATTTTTGTTGACTAGTAGAGTGGTCCTTAGCATACAAATTATTTGGAATGCTAAATTAAATAGTTGCTTGCATGTACTTTCAGTACTAGCTTAACAATCTGCCTGATGGCTTTGGAAGAATAAGAAAGTTTCTTTCTTGATAAGATAGTATATTGCTATTTTGCCTCTTCCATGTTGGTTGCTATTCTAGACTGTTGAAAGGTTGAAGGAAGACTGATCTTAAGCAGTGGAAAGACAAGGTCACATCCAATAGTGAAACTGCAAATGGCAAGCAACTATGCAATCCAGCCAAACCTTGAACAGATCATTGTGACAGATATTGTCTGGCGCTCATGCAAAAACAGCTGCTATGTCAGTGACATACAGGTTTCTGAGTTCTTTTGAAGGCCAGCTGGTCCTTCAAGAGGCAATAAAGAAGCAAGAAAAGTTCAGTAAATCCAGTGAAATTTGTGCTTTTAAGATAGTTATTCATAGAACATTCTTAATACACGTGTATCAAATCTGATTTTAGTGGTTTTCTATTTGGCTCCTATTAACATTTCATATTTTGACACTGATTCTATTCCTAGAAATTATTTATTTATTATAGTATGTTGACTGCCTTGAATTATTTATAAAAATAATGAAGGTGGGATAACAAAAGATAAACAAATTAATAAATACATTATTGCCTTTTTCTAATTCTTTTTGCTTCTTTTCCCCTTCTTGGGAAAAAAAAAACATTTTCTGATTCAAGAACTGCTGGTGAAAGAGAAAAGTAGTATTACTCATAATGTACAGCTACTTGAAATCTGAATACACCAATAATGCAGGTTTTCTACTGAAGCATTTTACATAACCACTGTGGAAAAATGCCACTTTTTAGTGATGCCATTAACCACATTATCTATAGCAGATATTAGAGCACTTTTACACTTTGGTTGCCAACTGAATGTTGGAGAAACATTTAAGAGGGAAAGGGAGAGTTTACTCTGATAATTTCTACACAGTTATTCAGTTATTGAGCTACACAGGTATTTGCTATGATGATGCTACAATGAGAAACTTTTGAAACCACCATACAGGTTCTGCCACTTCATCTTCTCTGCGGTGTTGCACATTAGTACATAAGGGGTAGAATATGCATTGTGACAACATAAGGCACTTTGTTTTTCAATTGTACTTGAGCCAAAGTGAACCATATCAAGTACTGACACTGCTAATATCAGTAAAGGGTTTGCAGCAAAGGGTTTGCAGATCATTTACATAATCACAGTTTCCTAAATGAGCCACAACTGGCTGCATATAATTGCGTTATGCCAAAACCAGAGATATCACACTACAGCTTAGTGCAAGGGTCTTCAAACGTGGCCCTTTTATGACTTGTGGACTTCAGCTCCCAGAATTCCTCAGCCAGGCATGCTGGCTGAGGAATTCTGGGAGTTGAAGTCCATAAGTCATAAAATGGCCAAGTTTGAAGACCCCTGGCTTAGTGTGATATACAAATACGACCCTTAAATTAAGGTAAGGGGGAAAGAAAGAACATGGGTTTTAATAGAGCTATCTCATAGGTTCCTATGCAAAGAATGTTGAGGGAGTGAAATGGGAGAAAGAAAAGAGTAAGATCCCATAATTTTTATGCAGCTTTGTTCAATGCAGCAGTAAATATAAGGAATTTCCCTGAGAAATTTTGCACTGCTGAACTCTGATTCATGAGAGGATTTACAGCTTCCCTTTCAGCAAATAGTGTGCAATCTTCAAATCTTCTGATATATCTAATTTATAAACATCTTGATGCATGTCAGGCATGTAATCAACTTTGTGTGATTCAGATTGTTTTCTGTTGTCAATTGTGTTTTGTGTATGTGTGTGTGCATTGTTCATGTATTGGATCTGATTCTCTCTCCCCCCTCCCGCCCCATTTAATCTATTTATCCAAACGCTCTTGCAAAAAATTAAATATAATGAAGGTTATACAGATTCTTTTGATGTTTTGTTTCTCTGTGTCTCACATGAAGGCCTGGATGACTAAATTGTATGCTGTTACCATTCTCTTCATCTTCACTAACCTCAACATCAGTGCAGAAATCTGGCAGAAATCTTAATGACTGATTTGTGTGTTCCATGAAATGTTGGGCTGATATCTCTAATGTTCAAAAAGAAAAAAAATTAAATTCATGGCATCTCCAGAGCTTTATACTATTTCCTTTAGCACCATACTGAACCAGGGGAAGAATCTTGCAGAAGCTGAAGAGGTTTCTGTTGAACCGCCGTCTGAGCTGAGTTACGCAGGTTATTTCTCCTGCTCTCTGAAGTGTGTGTGTCTTCAGCTCAGGGAAACAAAACAACTGCCAAAGTCAGCTTTGTCTCCTCCTGTGATCTACTTAGCCAAACAAAAGAAAAATAAATCGAAGGTTTTTCAGAGTGATTTAGCCAGCTTGCTGGGCACAGCAAGGAAGCCTCTGTGAAACTGGACATATTTGCACTGTATCAGTGTATCTTTTAAAAAAAAAAGTGAAAAGAATGTTATGACATTGCTGGCTGACCACAAGGGACAATTAATTGTTGCTATTTGAACAGCTGCTAAGTAATGCTAATATATTTTTTTTTACCAGCTTCAGTAAACCAAGACAATTTCCTGGCATTTGTACATCTATTCAAACTTCTCCAGATTGCGTATCCCTGTATAAAAGGGATACCCATATTTAAACAATTTGTCAATTTTGGAGCAAGAATGAGATTAATTCATTCATTATGAAAAACAGTGCTATCCAGCATTGGAGCTGACGTACCATCATTATTCTGATAGAAGTGAGGTAGCATTTGTAAGAGATGTCAATTTGGTTTCAACGCTTTGAAGCAAAAGTTGCTGATAAGCACCATATGGAATGCATCAAGCAAACAGTATGAACCTGCCTTGTTAAATGTTTTAGGTTTTGGATGCAAGATCTGAAGAAGCTGACAGCTCCATTAGTGCTTATTTCAGATAATGGTATCTTTTCATCTCTACCATTCAGGAAAAGTCATGTCTGTCCATCTTAAACTTCTTTAAGCTCCTTATGGCAGCTACTTAATATAGGCAGTACCTAGGTTCCATCTATTCATTTCAGATGAGCATATTGCCCATTTAATTAATTCATGCAATTTCAAAAACGAACATACCACAGTAGTGGTACCTTAGTTTGAGCTTAGGCTATTTTCTTTTTATAGAACAATACAAAGTATTGCTGCACCAAAACACAAGAGCCAATGGGTGAAAATAAAACAGATTTGAATGAATACACCATGAAGAAAGCAACTAGACACTTTGCCATTGTCACTTTCCTTTTATGAAAGGGAAATATATACATATATTATTTGATAATTGGACAAACAATACAATATTAGTGTCTCAGATTTAATATTTTGCATACCACTCTGATTCTTAAGATTAAATCTATCAGGACAGAGGATTCTGATATCAATATTTTAGAATGGTATATATGTATCTTTGATCTGAAAAGAAAAATGATTGTTTTTAAGAAAAGTGTACAAAACAGATGGTAATTAATTCAATTGACAAAAATTATAATCACATAAGCAAAATGACTTTTTATTATCTGTTTATTTATCTTTTTATTTAAAATCCTTGGAGTACTATTGTTTTTTGGAATTTTATCTAGATTGCCTTAAAAAAAACTTACTTTGCTTATACAGTATCAGTGTATCAGTCCTCACTTACCAACCACAAGTGGGACTGGCAACCCCCTCGTTAAGTGATGTGGTAATTATGTAAAATATCACATGACTGTGCCCAACCTATGATATCAGTTTGCCAGTTCTTGCTGCAGCCATTGAGCAAATCATCATTAAGTTCAATGTCGCATCACCATGACTTGTGATTTCCTGCCAGCTTCCCCATTGACTTTGCTTATCGGAAGCCGACTGTGAAGGTACAAATGGCAATTACATGACTGTGGGTTGCTGCCACATATGCTACTTGCAAAGCACCTAAATCATAATCAGATGATTGAGGATACACTGTGACAGCCACAACTTCATAAACTGGTCAAGCATAACTTTGAAAGTGGCTGAAGGAGTGGTTGATTAGCGAGGATTACCTGAAAATGCCTGGCCTTCTCCAATGTTATGGTGTTGAGACTACAATGTCCATTTGTCTAAGATGACTGGGAATTATGGGAGGTCAAAAGAAACTATTGCAAGATCACTGCAAAAGAAACTGTTATTGGGCATGCTCCCTTGCAGTTGAACAACAAGATTTCAAGGGTTAGAAATATTCAAGCTTTTAGCACCTTCCATGATAGATCATAAACAATAATACCCCTGGCAGAATGTTATGCTATTTGCATTCTGCTTAATATTATAGGTGTCAATTAAATACATTCTTTTCAAATGGAAAATAAAAGAGGTTACAGTAGGTTTTAAAAATTTACAGAATTTGTCTAACTATTATTGCATGGTCAATATATAAAACTGTTTTATTTTAAATGATAAAATTTGTGCCTTTAGGTTACTGTTACCAATAATGTAGAATCCTCCCTAAGGTTTTCTTTCATTGTGAGAAATCAATTATTTAGCATCATTCTTTGAAATGTGCATTGATGAGAACGCATTATAATCTCACCCAGATACATAAAGATTGAATTAACTATTGAAGAATTAAATTACTTGTGTGCAAATTATCCAAAATAGTAATTAAGCAATCAGCTCAATAACAACAGCTAATCCAGCAATATTACCTTGCATAGTTTACCTCCCACACACACTGATGTAACCATATTTTTACGAAAGAAATATTAGCATCATGTCTTGCCTCTTAAAAACTGCTTATAACTTGTAAACCATTTATCTGCATGATATAAAAACATCTGGCATCTGTCTGTCCATCCACCCATTTTTTTTCTTTAAAGCTGCTATAAAGATTATCAGGCCCAAATAATAAGATGCACTTATTCTGTTGTTGAAAATACTAACCTCTAACCTCTTTAATATCCAGAATAATGTTTTCCTTATCTGACATCATGTTCTTCACATATCAGCAAGCAATATATTGTAGAAATGGGGAAGTCTTGGGATTATTGAATAATTATACCAACTTTCTTTCAGGTAGATCGATGGCATGAGATACATCTTTAAAATGTTGGTTGGTTTGATAATCTGGTCAACCCACACTTTTGTAAAGTTCAAATTCTATCGTATTGCAGACTACTTCTCTTAAGCCCTAGGAAGCATTGAAAAAAAGATTGTCATACAACATTTAGCAGGTTGCCATTTTTTACTTTCAGTGGTGTTCGTTTTTCTGGCATGGAAGTTCCTTGAGTTTAGGCAATGAGGATAAGAAAGCTACCCTAAATAATAGAGTGGCAGCTATATTTGGCATGATTCTATTGTTCATTCATTTCAACAGATCATCTGTACACATGGCTTAATATAGCATCTATATCTCTTTAGTAGTCCAATGGATCCTGTGTGGCTGGTCAATGAAAGAAATCTGCTTGCCTTAGTGAAACATATCTTTGATTGATCAGAAAATTCTATTGATTATTTCAAAGCTACATAATGATAAATAGACACAATGATCATCTGTTCACCAGCTGTGGCTGTGATTATAAACCCAGTACAAGTCTATTTTTTATATCTCAGTGTGCTCTGGGCTTTTCTAGTTCCTATGAATTTCCATGGTGTTTATAAGTGCCTACTGATGCTACAGTTTTAAGAATAATGTGAACCTGTAGAATGGCTATCACAATTAAAATAAATCAGAAAAAGATCTTTATTTTGATTTTACATGATGTTAGAAGTTTTTTTAGTTTAGGCAATTCCTGTCATGCATTTCAATGCATCACTGATGAAAATTCAGTATCTGCATTCATATGCTAACCTGCCCTTATGTCTTAGTGATTTAATTGTTTAAAACAGGCATGTCTAACCCATAGCCCATGGGCAGCATATGGTCCTGAACAGCTAATAATGCAGCCCCACAAGATCATAAACTTTTAATATTATTATGTGATTTTTAGTGATAGTTACTATATTATATATTTTATATGCAGCCCAAGACAATTCCTCTTTACTCAGTGTGGCCCAGGCAAGCCAAAAGATTGGACACGCCTGGTTTAAAGCATGTTTATTCTACTGTTCCAGCTGAAATTACTCTGGGAATATTTTCCATATGATCAGTTAAAACAAGAGCTTACAATTTAAAGTACTTAGTTTTAAAGATGACGGAGAGAGAAAAAAGGTAAAAAACAAAGCCAGTTTATTAGTAGAATTAAATTCATCTAAGGAACAGCTGGAAATTGTTCAACTAGTAATGGAGCCTACTGGAACAATTGTTTTACAGAATATACTCTATGGACACTCCTTCCCGTCTGCTTCAGGTCTAGCCTAAAGAAAATGAAGAAGGAACACTGTTTTATAGAGACAAGTTAAATCTCTTGAATTTGGTTTATATATTATTTTCTGAATTTCTAAATGATTTTAGGAATTGCACCTCTATCTGAACATAGCAGAAATAGAATATCTGTAGCTCTTTCTGTAAAAAATTGTGAGAACTAGATCAGACAAGATCAGAAGCAAAAAGACTAAGTTCAAAGTTATCCAATAGAATAACAATGTGCTTATGTCAATTGTTTCGTCTTATCAAAAGCAAGAAGATCTCAATCATTACATCAGATGGAAGGAAGAGAGATAAAATTTGAATCTTGCTTCTGTTCTCTCTCTCTCTCTCTCTCTCTCTCTCTCTCTCTCTCTCTCTCTCACTGTGTGTGTGTGTGTGTGTGTGTGTGTGTGTGTGTGTGATCTTGCACTTGATTATTTTACATCCTTGGCAGCTTTCAAAACCCAAAGTTATTCTTTGCCAAGAAGTTTTTCCACTAATTCTTTTTAACAAGATCCAATGAATGTGATGAAGTTACAAGAATTCTACAAACTGAAATATTTTCCATTTATATTTGATATGTCTATATTCAGTATTTTAATATGGGGATATTCTAATTCTCTTTCTAATGTGTGACTCAGTGAAAAGGCGGTTTTTTTTAAAAGTGATAATGGAAAAGCTTAAGGCTAATGTTTGTGTAATAATCTTTGGAATCTATCATGTGGGAACCTACAATTTCATTCTGCCTGCAAGTTATAGTATCAGTCTATCAACAAATCTATCAGCTCCTGCTTCCATTGTTATGAGAAAAAGAATGACCAGGTCATAATGACTGGCTCTCTTGTAACTTGATTGCCTATAGATCAGGTCACCAAAGCCTTGATTTAGTATCATCTAGTATTGCATCAAAATTAAGTAGTGGCCAGGTAAACAAATTGACTCAGAAATGAACCAACTAGATCAGGGCTCATACAGACGTCTGCCTGTATTCAATGCCTCTTCCTGATCAAGATCCGGATGCTGCAGCAAAGGCAGTTGTCACAGCATTAATCCTTCAGCACTTTGCTTGACAAATGTGATGAAAACCCTTTTATGACCTTCATCACTCAATGATGTTTATCTTCTTCATAGAAGGATTCTTTACAATTTTCTTTTTTCAAGTAAAATTCATAATTAGCCTTTTCACCAGAAAGCTTTTGAAATGGATGACAGAAGTAAGCAGCTTGGACACAGACCGTGCTGCTAACTTTATAGATAGATTGATGATTCTACCAAATAGGTAATAGCCAACCATAAGATCCTATGCTTACGATAAGGGAAATGTACATCTGTATGAATGTGGCTGACATGCTACTGTATTGTTTCCTTAGGATGTAGCCTAGAAAGAACTAACTTTAATCAACCTGTTTAAAGAGGGCTTATCTGGTAAAATCATGGCAAGAGACCTTTGGTGAATGAAAGTACCGAGCTTTTATTGAGATTTAAGGTTTAGTGTACAAAAATCCTTCCTTACACCTAGATTTTTCTATATACCACTAATTTTCAGGGATGATCATTTTTGAAAGTATATCTTTTTCAAACTAATATAGGAATACCTTGTCTGGTAAAGACTCCTGTAACTAAATTTTTACCATAGGCAAGGTCTTCCAGTCTGTCCAGTATTTATTCCCAATTTTTGTTGACCTAAAACTAATGAAATAAATCAGCTGTTATCGAACACTCTCTCCTACTTAGCCTTCCTTAGCTTTACTTCTTTATAATATTTCCCACTTTCATTTTACTATAAATCTCAATACATTATAGCCAAAGCTTTTGCTTTTATTCTGTCATATAAGAGCCACTGCAGCTAAAATCTATAAGGACTGTTTGATATGATAGTCTACATACAATGTTTATGTAAATATTCTGTTCACAAGAAAGGAAATATGCAGTATAAAATAATGTGAAAGTTATCTCTGAGAGAAATTAAACTTTCAGGTGTTTCCTTTCAACATGCCTACTTTTCTAGCTTGTCTAGTTTTTCCAGAATTCCACACTGATTTGTCATCATTTGTGGGAGGACCATAATTCTGAATACACATACCCAAGCCCATACCTACCCACCTTCTCTTTTTTTACTTGGGTGCTAAAAAAACACTGTTAAGATCATGGAAGATGTTGCAAAAAACTTTTCTTTCAGGAATTCAAAACAATATTTATTGGCCAACTCCTATTTCATCCTTTCAACAGTTTTTTTGATATAAGGCTGATTGGAGATCACCCAACAAGTTTAATGGTTTAGCACGAATTTATATCCCATTTAATTGTGGCTTTTCTCGCTGCCAGCGGGCTCACCATGAGGGGGCCCGGGCAGACCCGCGCCGGACGGAGTGAGAAATAAGACACAGAGTCAATTTCTCCTCGGGATGAAATGAGCCCAGAACAGAGCCAGGCAAATCTCTTTTATTAGTTCAGCAAAATATAGGTGGTGACATGGGGCAAGCAAGGGGGGTTACATTCTAGCTCAGCAAACTATAGGTGATTTCATGAAGCAAGTACAAGTTACAAGAAGCGAACAAAAGTGGTTACATGAAGCAGGCAAAAGGCTGTTACATTCTTTCAGATAAGCATTCCATTCGAAGGCAGTTTGTGTGTGTGATGCAGTTACTTTGTTCAGCTATTTGCTTATGTTACAATTTGTTGCAGTTTATTGCTAAACAGCTTTGTGCGGAGTTTCTCATGTCCTTGGCTCCTGTTTCATGTGAGAGCCATTGGCCTAGTCACACTGCAGGAGCCTGAACTAAAATGTTTCCCAACATCTCCTCTGTTTTTGTTTTAAAAGTAGGTTTCCTGCCCTGTGAGTTGGTGGTCCTCCGACCCCCTCCCATCCAGGGTAGGTGTTGACCTACATAATTGCATATTGACAGATTCTGAGTCATCGTCAGAGTCAGGTGTGCAGAGGGATGCTTTCTCCACATCTTCTTCAGATGGTACTGGTTGGTAATGGTGACGTTCCAGTATATGTTTTCCAAAGTACCTATTTTGCTTTGCACAAAGTTTTTTAAGCGAGATAAAATAATAGGACCAAATATGCATGCAAGGAATAACAATACCAGTGGCCTGCTATGGCACTTATTAGGGTGGTCAACCATGGAGAAAAATTAAACCAGGATTGGAACCAATTTTGTTGACCTTCTTGCTCTTTCTTTCGTTTAGTCAGGCCCTCCCTGAGTTTGGTCATGGAGTCCTGTACTATACCAGAGTGAGTCTGCATAAAGGCAACATTCTTCTCCTAAGGCCACACAACCCCCCTTCTTTAGAAAAAGCAAATCAAGTCCTCTTCTTTTGGTAAGAGACTCAGAGAGGGAGGTTAAGGACTTTTTAAGTGCGAGATAGAAGTTTCTTTCTCTCTAAATCTTCATCTAAGCTGCTCTAAGGTTGTGGTATTGAGTATACTGATGTGCGAAAGAAGCTACTCCAGTTCCTGCTCCTGTCAGGCCAAGTCCTACCAAAAGAGCTATTGTGAGAGTGGAGATAGGTTCTCGCTTGTGTCTTATGAGTGCTGACCCTGAGTAGGTGTTATAAACTTCTTCTGCTGTGTGGATGTATATGCGTGGTATGACCTGGACAAGGATGCAAAAGCCTTTGGTGGGTATCACATGGCCGTGGGCACAGGCTGTAAGGCCTGTGGAGCAGGCCCACCATCCGTCTCTAGGTGGTATGTAAAAGAGTGTTGTGTTAATCGTGGTATGTGTGGTGTTGCAGTATTGTTCGTATTGCGTGGGTACCAGTCCAATGCAGGTTCCCTTACCTGACATTGACTGCAGTGTTTGTGAGCCATGTTTCCATCTGTATGTGTTGTCATCTGAGGAGGTGTTGTATGGAGAGACAAACCCTACAGCCTCATAATATGGGGGTTGAACATTGTAGCAAAACCAGCAGGCTGTAGTAAGGGTAGGATGGGTGCTATTTACCAATTGATAGGTGGCAGTGACAATGTCCCAAAGAGGGTTCCCAGGGCGTCTCTGTGAAGGAGAGTAAGAATGATCAATAGGAGTAGGCGGATTTTTCTCAAAAGTACCGGTGGGTTGAGAGGGTGGCACCTTACGGTCAGTTAGTATATTGTTGGGGCCTATCGGTACCGGGGGTTCTATGGGGGTTTGTATTAGTTTTATGGTAAAAATGTTCCCTAGTTTATTGGTTTTATCATAAACACGACCTCCCCAAGTAATTCCAACCTGCCACCCCCCGTGCCTTTTTCCCTGGGTGGTGAAGGAAATCTTAACCGGATTACAGTTAAAGTGTACTCTGCTTAGGTCTTTTTCACATTTGACATTCTCACCAGTCCGTTTGAGTATAATAAAATCACCTGTGAGGGGGGGGTCCCATGTTATTTCCCCCGTGGAGACACAGTCCCAGTGTGCGCAAAAATAGGCGCTTTCTCCCCCACACTTGTTCCGGTGTGCTGTGTCTTTCATATAGCCAGGGCAAACATAGAGGGACCACCGCTTGATCCATTGGTGGCTAGTGATGGTGGTGGCCCCCAGCATGATGCCAAAGTCAAAGTACAGGTCAGGAAACCAGGATCCCGGCACAGCTATGGACGAAGTGGAGTTCAGGATGTTTGCGTGTTTGTCCAATACTACCCACGTAAAATTCAGGGGCTGGTGAGGATTGTGGAGGGCAAGAAAGGCGTCAAGATTCTGTCTCTCCGTCAGTAGACAAAGTGTTGTTAGGAACATTGTTTTTAGGATCAGGCTTGGGATGATGTGGGTGAACATGGCGACCTGGAACTCACAAGGTGTTGTCTGGGAATACAAAGTCACACATCAATGGTTGCAGGCTTAGGAGACAGGGAGGCTGCCGGCAGAGAGGGGCGGGGTGCTGGAGCAAAGTAGGGCCGGACGCAGCGACCAGGAACCCACAAGACTTTTTCAGGCAGTTGGACTGCTGCGTAGCCTCTCCCCCAAGTGATGAGATCAACGGGCCCTTTCCAGGTAGGATCAGGGAGTTGACGATACCAAACCTGTGGTCGGGGAAGAGAAAGGGAGGAGGAAGAAAAATGCCTCTCGGCTGCAGAGGTAGATGGATTGCCTGTTAAGTTTAAAAAATTTAATGTATAAAGGCAAAGATTAAGAATGTCTTGCACTGCTGGGAGGCTTGGGGGCGTTTTTCCCTTGTGTCTGATTATATCTTTCCAGCGCATGTTTTAGCGTCTGGTGGGCGCGCTCAACCAAGGCTTGGCCTTGGGAGTTGTAGTTCCTTTGGGCATCCCAACTTTGCAAATGAACGAATACAGTGATTAATGACATGCTTAGTGGCTTCACCCCGTTGAGGGGTAGCAATGATGAAGCCAGAAAAGGTGTCAATGGAAACATGAAGATATTTCCATGGGGCAAATGGGGCATTTGTGTAACATCCATTTGCCAGATTTGGCAACACTCGGTTCCTCTGGGGTTAACCCCCATTGGGAGCGAGTGGGCCTGCTTGCTGCAAGTGGCACACTGCTGGAAAATAGCAGTTGCTTCTGCAGTGATTTTTCCAAATTGTTTCACAAGCGCCTTTTTATTTTGATGGAAATAAGCATGACTGTCCGAAGGAGAGACAGGAGAAAGAGACATGAAACAGGTAGCAGAGGCCGCAGCGTCTGCAATGTATGTATGATGATGATGAGTAAATATTGTTGGAGCTGCACTAATGTGGTATCCTTCTCTAAAAAAAATGTGAGGAAAAATGGGTGTTGAGTGAGAAGAAAGGAAGTTGTGACCCAGATATGAAAAAGGTTCCAATTTGATCAAATTCCATTAAAAAGAAACAAATTTTCATGAAATAGGAAAAACATTTACAAATCTAAGCAAAACAATTCAGAGTCATTTCTGTTGGTTGATGGATGTATATGTCTAACTAAACAAGTTAAAATTCAAAAATTTGCAAAAGAATTACCCAACAATTACTGCCTCCTCTTTCGAGTAAAAAAAATAGCAAGCTGAAACTGCAAGAGTGGGCATTAAATTTCACATCCACCCCCCTTCCTCAACCCAGACTTCTAGGCAGAGGAAGAAGAGAAAAAAAAATAGTTAAAACGAACAGCTGCCCCCCCTCTCCTTTCGCCTGTCCTTCGCTCTTAAAGCAATACAGCCAGCGAAAAACGAAAGAGTCAGGAGGGGGGGAAAGAAAAAGAAACTTTACAAAAATCTCACAACCAAAAAAATTCACGTGCATTTACCATAAATTCTTTTATACCTCGTCCATAAAACTTTTCACATGCAAACTCATGCCATTGCGTTCCCATTTTACAACAATAAAAACTACAGTTTTACTGTTCCTTTCACAGCGTGGGATGGGTGGAGGGGTGAGGGCTAACACACACACATTTACACCAGCAAATTAACTCATTCACTTCCATTCTGTTTGCTTACACCATTTCACATACAAATATTTCATTTCATACGTTTTCCATTTTTATTCAAGGCCTTTTTGTTTGTTGTGATCAAAGAGAGTTTTGACCCTTTTCCAAGTCTTGGAAATAACACAGAACAACACAGACAGACATATATACACAAATACCATTAAAACAACATTTATTTAGACATATGGCTTGTCCTGCAAGAAGCGAGAAAAATCATGAGATGATTCCAACCAAACATGTGGTTTTTATAGGGCCCTTTAACCATCTCTTATTTTTCTCACCATTCCAAGTCCAAGCGTAACGTTCTAGAAGTTAAACATATATAAAACAAAACACACACATCAACACAAAGCACCATCAGATATTGTCTGACAGGGTTAAACTTAACAGCCACTTGAAGTTTCAAGGCATCCCAATTGTTCCTCTAAAATTTGCCTTATGGGGGTGTACAATGGCTGTGGAGAAGCAAAAAAATTAGCCTCTCCAGGAGGAGCTGAAGGTCCAACTGGAGATGAATTAGGGGTGACAATTTTATCTGATCGTAACCAGGCAGGGGGGGAGGCAATTTGCAGTGCAATGGTATTAACCCTCTCCTCCCCTAAAAGATGATCAGCAGTGATGGCAACTGGGAGGTTCCCGCGGGCCACTGCCGCACGTACCCCTTGCCGCCAAACGGACTCAAAGATTAGGAATTGCGAAGAAGAAAGAAGCATGGTAGCAATATTTTTCCAATCTTCTGGGATCAGTTCTGCAAATCCTCTAAAGAAAGGTTTCCTGTCGCCATCGCTCTCTTCAGTCCAGCTGTAAAAGCAGACTGAGGCGAGGTCTCCGCGTCTCCACTTGGTGGAGGCGGAGGGGGGGCAGATGGCGGAGATGTTTCATTTGAAGAAACAATGTTGGAGCATTTGACCTGAGGACTTTTATGCTGCGTAGAGTTGTCCTGATATGGAGGTGGAAGTGCAGCGTTGAGCGCCATGGCATCGCTCGAGTCCTTGATTGCTTTTTCATAAATTTTCAAACTGTCAACAATTACTTGACAAGTTAAAATCAAGTCATAGGAAGCTTTAGGAGGTTCATTTAAATATTTCAATATGCGCTTCCATTTTTTAGACGTGATGTCCCCTGAGGGGGGATAAGTGGGATATTTTCTCCAAATAAATTTCAACAATTTGACCAGATCATTCCCTGAAATTGAAGATAAGGGCTTGCCATGGTTCATAGAAATAATTTTTGCAGCCTTGACAAGGTCTCCAAGTTCTTGGAGGTGCGTAACCTGGCCCTTGGACAACCCTTTCCCCATACTCACTAAGTCTGACGACTGCGGAGCGCCTCACTGGCGATGGTATGGGGGCGTCGAGGCGAACAACTAGGACCAGCATCACGTCGGGGTCACCAGTTGTGGCTTTTCTCGCTGCCAGCGGGCTCACCATGAGGGGGCCCGGGCAGACCCGCGCCGGACGGAGTGAGAAATAAGACACAGAGTCAATTTCTCCTCGGGATGAAATGAGCCCAGAACAGAGCCAGGCAAATCTCTTTTATTAGTTCAGCAAAATATAGGTGGTGACATGGGGCAAGCAAGGGGGGTTACATTCTAGCTCAGCAAACTATAGGTGATTTCATGAAGCAAGTACAAGTTACAAGAAGCGAACAAAAGTGGTTACATGAAGCAGGCAAAAGGCTGTTACATTCTTTCAGATAAGCATTCCATTCGAAGGCAGTTTGTGTGTGTGATGCAGTTACTTTGTTCAGCTATTTGCTTATGTTACAATTTGTTGCAGTTTATTGCTAAACAGCTTTGTGCGGAGTTTCTCATGTCCTTGGCTCCTGTTTCATGTGAGAGCCATTGACCTAGTCACACTGCAGGAGCCTGAACCAAACATTTTCCCAACATCTAATCTTAATCTGACCCTGACACCACTTTTGATTCATCACATTGACCCTAATTGGCCTAAAAATAAACTCTTAGTATAGAAATATTTAGGTTTTTGTGAATTTGTGATGCGTTCATCACAAAACAAGTTGTTATGAACTTCTAAAGCATTTGGCTAATTTTAGCAGATACTTTTATTTGCTGCATAATTTTTTACCCTTTTCATTTTTGGATAAAACTGTTCCATTGCTAGATTTGACTGCTCAGGCCAATGATGACTAATGGTAGCTCTTCATCTGAAAGAAACAACTTTACTTTAAACCATTTCCTCCCCCAAAGTGTAAGTATAGCTTCTCCCAGTTCCCAGTGTAAACCAAGAGCTGCTTTGAAAAAAAGAAAACTGTAGGGGGAATACAGACAACTTAAGAGACATTATCAGGGGTCCCTGATAGATCAAAACATATCTCCTCCAGCCTAATAAATAATACTGGCGGTACTGTCTGAAAATACACAAACATATCTACATATCACACTTACATTGAACATTCAATCTGACCTCTTTGGCCAAGTCCAGTCTCTCAAACCTCTTTGTTCAAGTTACTGTAGGCGTTCTGTAATTCTGCTCTTCTGCTCTTTCTAAAAGATCTTCAGTCTGAAGAGCCTGTGTTGAACTGAAATTTCTAGATTCTTAGATAAAAGTTCTCACAAATTGTACATTCTTTAGGAGAGATAAAGGAAGGCCTAAGGCAAATAAATAGGAATAGCAAGGCTCTCAAAGAGCATAGGAGCCGCAATAAGATACGTAAAAGGTTTGTTTCTTGCAGCATAGTTGCTGTTTTTAGTTGAGAGAAGACGGAATATTAGATGAAGGAGAAGAAGCCCAAACAAAGAGTGGAACCAGCCATACACCAAAAGATTTCAAGGGTGAAAGAAAGAAAAAATAGATAACCTATTCTATTGCTATGGAGATCTATAACTGCTGAAATCAATAGTAACTTGCTAAAGAAGGCCAGTGGTCTTTCAGCTTAGAACAAGGCAAGGTCAAGATTTGTGCTGTCAGCTATGCAAGTATACATTTTTATATTAGTTTCACTCAAATTAAAAAGTTCAGTTGTAACAGCAATCTGAGAACTAAGTCTTCTGCAGTATATATTGTACCATTTAACAATGCACTGCACTTTTGCTAGCTAATATACCTCATAGACAACCTACTGAAACTTCATCCACTGCAACAGTTAAGCTTTTACTCATATCTGCTGAACTTAATACAGTAACTTTTGCAGTAATAGCAACACCCTCATATGAAATTACCAAAAATCTCCAAAAGGAAACTGGGGAAGCTCACACAGATACTAGAAGGTGCTGAAACTGTTAAATGCCAACTAGCTGTATTTGCTGGATTATTAAGTCATAAAGATTTCTGAAACCATCCTCCAAATTAATCAAGTACAATCTGAAAGACTACACGTTTCAACATGTTCACTTTAATAGCTGATGTTATTTTAGGCATATTTCAAATTTCCTGAGCTAGTAAAAATGTTTATCGTGAGTTCTCAAATACCACCCATTACAAAAGAATGTGGGACTATTTACAGGAATGAAGTAATTTGGAAGCACTTGGAACAATCATATTACAGTTAAAGCATTAAAGCACTCCAACCATCAACTTTTATACAGAATCGGTACATCTTACCTCTATGGAAAAAACCAATGCTCAAACTCAGTGAAAAACCAGCAGACAAATTGGTATCTTCTGGATATATATGAAGATTGTATCTGCAACAGGGGTTAGTTAGTGCCTGTTTTTTTTCCTATTGTAATACTGAAGTGCACATATGACGGAGGAGGAATTTTGCACTTGCCTGAAAATGCCCACAAAGAATTTCTGCTTTAGCAATAGCAATAGCACTTAGACTTATATACCGTTCCAATGTGCTTTACAACACTCTCTAAGTGGTTTACAAATGTCTGCATATGGCCCCCAACAATCTGGGTCTTCATTTCACCAACCTCAGTCAGCCTTGAACTGGTCAGGATTGAACTCCTGGTAGTGGGCAGAGTCAGCCTGGAATACTACATTCTAACCACTGCGCCACCATGGCTCTTATGTAGTGTAGAAAGCCACAGAGACTGTCTCATTAAGAAGTTAACTGAACCTATAGTGGCCCTGAGGTGTGCTGACACAGTAGACCAAACCAGAATTGATAAAATATGCAAATGCTGCAAATGAAATAGTCAGTGAAGTTCAGTGCATTGCAGAAGCTAACAATCACTGTGTCCATATATTTCCAAAGCTTTTCAAGATCAGATGGGCAGAATTTCCCTTCTCATTGTGCATTAAGTTTTAAGGTCATAGAATTCTGTAGTCATCTTCATGAGCAAATCTGTAAAGAAAGCATTGCTTGGGTTACTTGCACCTTCCACTTGATTAAGATAAGTCCTTGATATGCTTTCTTGCTGATATAATCACAGTCTTCAGTAGGCACCAAAAGCAACTGCCTTCACGAGCTGTTTTCCTTGTTACCTTCTGGGAGGAGGCTTTGTGGTATCTGAAGCAGAACATCCAGATTCAGCCACAGTTTTGTTCCATATAGCATATATATATATATATATATATATATATATATATATATATATATATATGATAATCCGCATAAACCATCAAATGGAATCTAGATTTTCATTTTATACCACAGTTTTGCAACAGCAAATAAAATCAAGATATTGTTAATTGCATCTGCCAATATGTAGCAATCTGCTCGCTTGTACTGATTTAAACCTTTGCCTAAATCAGTGATGGCGAACCTTTTAGAGACTGAGTGCCCAAACTGCAACCCAAAACCCACTTATGCATCTTCAAGTGCCGGGTGGGTGTGGCCCATTGGCTGGGTGTGGCCAATTGGGTGGGCGTGGCCCATTGGGTGGACGTGGCCCATTGGGTGGGCGTGGCTGTGGTGGTAACGGCAGACTGGGTGGGACTAAAAAGTTCAATCAATCAATTCCAACTTTGCAAGATCTTTTTTTTTCCCGTGAGAAGTTGAAATTGACTGATTGAACCTTTTTTTTTTTTGCACACAGCGGCGGAGGCCTAAAGTGAAAAGGTTTTATAATACCCAGCTGAAGGTCTAGGACTGGGGCAACGGCACGCGTGCCCACAGAGAGGGCTCTGAGTGCCGCCTCTGGCACCCGTGCCATAGGTTCGCCACCACTGGCCTAAATTATGCCAAATATTATATTGCATTGCCCACCTTTGTTAATTATCACCTGATATGCTCAGAGTGTCCCTTTTCTTCCCAATTTCAATGTTTTTTGTAGAAATGAATAAAATATAACAATAATATATGAAAGGAAATATTTGGTTATTGGTGTAGCAAATATAAATATAAATTGATATTTCTCAAAGTCTGGAAATAAATAACATTTTAGATTACTGTTTTTTTAAAAAAATATTGTTTTAAAAGTCACAAATTTATAAATATTTGAACATTTGTTGGAAAACATTCTGATGTCATTAAAGTGATTTGCTTCTGCTAAACAGTGAAATTAATATTTCTTGAAAATGAACCAAATCTATAGTCCTAATTTAGGGAATCATAGGAAGCCAAGCCAAGCAATCAAAAAGTGCTTCATTTTATTTTTCCAAAGAGATGTTCACAGCTAAATTCCCTTTGTCTAAAAATTTGTCCTTTTTTTCCTTCCCCAATTTTTAAAATCTGTAACCTATATCTTAAGCATCACAGACTATTGTTAACTTCACTCACTTTTAATTAATTAGAACCCAAAACAGAGAATTTGGGAAGACCCATGTCTCTTCCAGATCTTCAGCTGAAAACTAATGAAAGAGAATGCCAGGCTGACATAAACGATAAGGGTGGGGATGAAACTTAAGCTTCATTCTTTAGTAAATGTTACCAAAGAAAGGATTTGGGCTGGCAGCAGCCATGTATTCCTTATACTGTGATAGGCATATATCTGTAAGAAACTATGTTAATGTGGCCAGACTAAACGACTACATATATACTCTAATATTGTTTCTATTTATTGGAAAGTACCTTCACAATCTCAGGAACTTGCTACTTAATTAAATAAATAAGTTAATTTAGTGATGCCAGATGGGGACCTCACCATATAAAGCATGTATATGTGAGGTGAGGCGAAACATTCTACAACATACACACAGGTAATAGTAATAGAAAATAATCAAGTGCAAGTAATGATTCATTCAAGGTAATCAGTGCTTGTATATGAAATCAGACAGACATGTACAACCGTTACATAAGACATAATAATATAATAACATTATAATAATAATAATAATAGGACAATAATTATTTCTATCATAAACTAATAATATAACTATTATATCTTAATATTTCTCAACTATATTCTATTTCATATACTCTATCCAATATTTTTATAAATCAGTCCAAGTCCCTAAAAATTCCTCAATTGTTTCAATTTAGTCCATTTAATACATCACCAATTACCATTCAATTCTTGTAAGTAAAAATATCAATAATACTTCACCAGTCTCAATCTCAATCTAACTCCTTTAATTTTAAATTTTCCAATTTTTCCTATTGCCATTCCAAACCATAATCAAATCCATAATTTAGATCTAATGTTGACTCAAACCAGAGTAACCTTAAAAATCTCGAGAATATTAGCTCAATCAACGTCCAAAAGCCCTTTTTACCCATCAGATAAAATTTTAACTCTCATTTTTAAATCTAATTCTAGCTTTCTTTTTGTGCCAGGTAGGTTTCCACAGCAGGGCCTCTAGATCCTCCCATCTTAGTGACTGGCTAAAGGCCTTTTCCCACCATTGAGTCCAATCATATTCTTTTTCTCTTTTATCCAGTGTTGTCATGTTGTCAACGTTTTTGGTGCCTCGTATTTGGAAGTCCAATCCTGTTGCTTTTAAAGTTGTAAATGTTTTAGTTGAGTTCTGCCTTTGATCATCAAAGATGTCCATCATGTGGGATGTGTCCTCTTCCTCTTCAATAGATTCAATAGATTCAATAGATTGTGAATGTATTCCATCCATCTCATTAAGTTGTAAATCTAATTGTGTATCATAGTCAATCAAAGGTTGAGCTTCAAATTTTAATTCTGAGTCCTCCTTTTTGCTAAGCGTTCTAATATGTTCTTTAAATTCCATTCTCATTTCCACAATTTTTTCTAATATAAGTCCATAATTAATCTGTGAGTAGGATTCCATCCTCTTTTTTTTTTTTATAGAAGTTCAGCTTAAAAAATAGATTGCAGCGTTATAAAATATAGAGTCCAAACAGAGATATATTTCCAAACAAAGAAAGAAAAAAGCCAATAGTCAAGTCCAGCACAGAAATAAAAGAAGCAGCCAGAGTCCCAAGTAGCAGTCAGTTGTTATGTTATAATCCAGTCTGGGCATCACGCCCAAATCAGGAAGTGAGAGTTCAACTGGAGAAAGTTACATTGTATCAGTCATAGTTTCTGAGCTTCATGCCAAGTCCCAGGTTGCATTGTATCCAAAACAATCTACATAAGTCCGCCTGGAGAGCAGAAAGTTTTTTAGGCAATACTGTTCAGGAGGGGGGGGAGGAGAAAAAAGCATTCCACCCCCTCCCTAAGGGTTTTCACCTAAACTGTAGATAGACGAGCCGAAAGAGAAAGTCACAGTAAGGGTTTTTTTTTTTTTCAGGATGCCCGAATTCCAACTGCTTATATAAACAAAATAAAATAATAAAAAACAATAATTATTTTTCCAAATCCCGTTTTCCCCAGTGATCAAACGCTGCTTTCTCAAAATAGGGAAATAGTTCTTAAAGCTGTTAGTGTTATGCTCCGGAGCGAAGAAGCAATCTTTAGGAAATCTGATTCATTTTGTTCAGAATACTCTTTATTTATGCAACATACTCCAGTACGGATAAAGTGAAGCCAGAAACTGGAAAACTCCTCCTTCTTCCCACAGTGTCTGAGCATTTCCTCCTCCCTCAATGACAGGTCATAAATCACATTCCCCAATTAGTTTAGAGAGTGAGCTATCTTTCCCGCCACTATCTATCTTCTCACATTTCATTCTTTGAAGACGCTGTGCTGAGATGTTGTTATGGCTAAATAGTTCCTAACACATTCTTTCACTCCCTCCCCCCCTTACTATCTATTAGTGGCTCTTAAAGTAATACACAGGTTAAATAGTGAATGTCTGCATCCATATATAATGTTAAGCATAACATTCGATGTTAGCAGCCTTGACAGTTAGCAGGGAAATAGGTAAATTAACAAGAGGGAAGGAAAGGTCTCACCCGGATCTTCCACAGTGGTTCTTTTTGCTTAGATGTTGCTGTGACTTTCGGCTGGAGCAGCTGAGTGATCGGCCATGTTACTGGCCGATCTTTTCCCCGTCGGCCCAAAGGTGATTTTCTCGGACCGCAGAGGGAGCTGCCGCTCCCTCCGCGATCAATGAGTGCCCTCCTCTATGGTGGTCGCCCCTCCAGGGTGACTTTCGACCCTGTCCAGGGTCTACCGGTGGGGGGAAACCAGATGGCAAAGAGAACAAGTTCTTTGCACGTCCGCGGGCGCTGCAACCGGAACCGGAAGTCAGTTGTTTCAGTTTCTGATAAGAAAAATATTCTGCCAAACATACATGGTGAGGACAACAAATAGTTCTTGCTTTTCCTGGGTAATCTTGTTTGTCACAGGAACATAAAGATCTCATCCTTTCTTTGCTTCTGAAAGCACCACATGTAATAACATGGGCCAAGAAGATGTAATTAATCAAGGAGTTCTCTTGTTCCATCCATAGTAATCTTCAAAAAAAAATCAGTTCCAGGGATTGACCCATTATTATCTGCCGTAATTTCAGATGTCACATTGAGATCTAAAGCACTTTCATTAGACTTTTTTTTTTCAAGAAACTGTTTTGGAGATATTACCAATATGCCGAATCACAATAAGCCAGTTTGGTCTAGTGGTTAAGACATCAGGCTAGAAAGAAGGAGACTGTGAATTCTAGTCCTGCCTTAGTCATGAAATCTAGCTGCGTGACCTTGAGCCAGTCATACTCTCAGTCCAACTCACAGGGAAATTGTGAGGGAATTGTTGTGAGGGAAAACAGAAGGAAGGAGGTGTGGTGGATATGTTTGAGTTATTTGTAAAAATAATAAAGACAGGATATGAATGAATGAACGAACGAACGAACGAACAAACGAACGAACGAACAAACAAACAAACAAACAAACAAACAAACAAATAAATAATTTTTTGTCTGTCTACACTGGCTGAGTTGGTTATGTCATCTTGCTTGCTCATTGGCTATTTTACTCTGTAGTGTATTAAGAAATTGGTGGTGTTTCAGTGGGTAAAGAATAAATAGTGCTCTTAAAGCAAATCACAATGTTCTTCTTACTGGAAGTCTTTGGCATAATTTAACATTCTATTTCCAGTTTATTATCTGTGAAAGGTTGAAGAGATGGTGGAGTTTAGGTGCATTGAGTATTTTGGAGTTCATTGCTGTGAGGAAAAAAAAGGGTAAGTGTCCATGGCTTCTAAGAATATGATTACTGGGAACTATTGCCACAAACAACTACAATGGTGCTTTATGAGACTTAATTAACCTGATGTTGGCAATGTGTCATGCAGTTTGCCCTTGGCCTGCCATAACTGTTTGTTTTAATATAAATGCCCTCTGTTTGTGGTCATTTCTTCACAAGATTCTGTGACTCAGTTATAAACAGTGACTCTGGCTGTATCTCATCCAGATACAGTTTCTCTGTCTTATCCTGCTCACACATGCAAACACCACAATGGTTTGAAGTCTTTATTGAGGCTTCACGAGCCCTGAATAGTAATTCCCCAGGATGCCCCCCACAGGAACCAGAACAAGACGCAATGAGTCCAGTTTCCCAAGTCAGGAAAAACACAGAGCAAGTCCAGAAAAGACAAATCCACAGTCCAAAACACAAATCCCAGAAGCCAAAATCCAATTCTAAGGTCCACAAGGCAAAGTCCAAAGTCCAGAAACAGAGTCAGAGTTCCAAGGCAAGCTACACGGTGGCTGAACAACTGCAGGAACCAAAATGGAAGACTTGTTCTCAGCACCACTCTGATCCATTTGCAGGGATAAATAGCCGCCAAGTAGTGCAATTCATTAGGAGGGGTAAGGCTGCCTCCTCAAGAGTAGTCTTGCCGACCTCTATTGCGCCTCTCTCCTGTCAGCCCTATGGAGGAGGCAGTTCCTTCTCATTCCCATTCCTCAGTTACAGCTGCACCCCTTCTCCGCCCTTTGCTTCTGGCTGGCCTCCCAAGCCTCTTGGCTGCAGCTCCGTTTCTTCCTTCCCATTATCAGCCAGCTGCTGATTGTTTGATTGTTCCTCCAGCCCTTCTGAAGTTCCTAGTTTCTCCTCATCTTCTTGCCCATCCCTCAAGCTTCAGAGTCTGCCGTATCTTCCAAATGCTCTGCCATGCCCCAGTCCCAAATTCCTGAAGCAGGCTCTTCCTCATGGTCTGAGACTGCTTCGTGGCCTCCATGACACTGTCCCTCTTGGCATATTCTCTTCACTAGAGATGGAGATAAATATTAATGCTACTACCTACCATCCCACTTGACTAATTCATATCTTATAAACTTTTGTAACTGAACCATCTTTTTAAGCATCCTTGTTTCCAATTTGTTATGAGAGGGGTAGAGGTCATGAAAAAGGTGAAAACTATGAGTATTTTATTTTGCTCTGATGAGATAGGTCAACATTTGATCAGCATAACTAAGAGAGAACAAATGAGTTAAAAAGAAGAAGTGGTAGATGTATTGAATAGTAAAAAGAAAATCACAGGTACAAACAACCATTCACTAAACAGGTGAACAGTTATGGGCAGGGTTGCAGAGTTGGCACAAAGGATTTGATACCTGAGTAAGATGGCATCCACTCCCATTGGGCCTGCAATTTGACTGCTAATGTGCCTCTCCACACACCTGTGGGCAGTAGGTAAGTGTAGCAGGTGGACTGTTTACTTTGTGTCATAGACAGCTCTTTCTTCCTAGAGAGGATAACCATCAGAATATGGTTATCAGAAGGAATAGTGGGGCTGCCTTCCCAACATCCTGGCATATAAAAAAGATGGTTTGTTTCACTGAATTATTACATGAACTATTTATAGGGTCTTATGCACATGCTATTATTGGCAAGTTTACAGAATACTTGATACTGTGTCTATTTACCTTTGTATCATGCAGATTGTATTTAAGAAAAGCCTGCCCTAAACCAGCAATCTTCTTATTGTCATCCATGTGACCTAGACCCACTATAATGTTAAAGAAATGATAATTATTTTCGAAGAATCACCAAGTCCTGAGTATACTTCCTTAATGAGTAACATCATGATATACTATTATAAAAGGGCTTTGTTTCCTGTCATCTAAACCTTAAGTGTTATGTTGACCTTATCTTTTAATGTATCATATTTAATTTAGGTTGTGAATTGTCTTTCAACAAGGAGTCTAGTGCACTTTTGAGAGGTTGAAACTAATAAGTAACTCTTAGGCACTTCAGGCAGAGAGTTGATGCTTTTATGATATTTTTCATTACCTCAAAGTTCTTTGAAGATAAGTATTATTTCATGAAGAGTAATTTTCTGAAGGAGATTATAAGAGCAGCCACTGGTATCAGAATGGGAGTACTGTAGCTTTCTTACATTTGAAATTTATGTTATAGTTATTCTATCTCCAGTGTTTGGTAAATTTATTTATAGCAGTGACAATAATGAAAAATTGGTGATAAACAGAAATATAAACTTGCAGATTAAATCAGCAGAGTTGTTTTTTTAAAAACAAACATTATTCAAAATAATGGATGATTAATACAAATGTCTGTGTTAATTTAATATTTGAATCAAATATACCTAACTCATACAGATAAATACCTGTTGGAAGTTATTAATCATGCTGTCATTGAGAAAAACCTATCCTGTTTCCTGCTTTTATTAGAACCTCCCTTCCTTTTATCACAATGTAATTGTGTACTTAGGTCAATAGAAGTCCACAATATTAAATATAACACACACACACACACACACACACACGATATGTGACAATCAAATGACCCTATCTTTTTTTTAAAGTGAGCAGACAAATTTGAAAATGGACTGAACTAGTGGTTGCCATGGTTGAGCCCAGCAGAAAGCCAGCAATTGTTTTAGCCAGGGATGGGGGCAATGGGGAAGCTAGCTGATGGTATTTCCATATTAGTTTGAAGTGTAGCAACATTTCACATGGGCAGGAGCAAATACCAAGCATCACACAATCTCATTTGCTTGTAGAAGGTCTAGCCCTTATCTGAATTGTTGGCAAGGATCATATGTTCCCATAAGTTTTATTTTTCCCATTTTCTCTGTACTAGATTGTTCTGGTAAATAGGGATAGTTGGAACATATGATCTCTTTGACATGGAGAACTGATTCCAAGCCTTGTCTATAAGTTAGAAGCTTGGGACTGGAAGGAAACAAGAAGACAGATCCCAAGAAACTAAATCTACCGTGTTGACTTGGCCATCTTGGTTTCAGTTTGAAAGCCTTGTTGTTAGTCAGCAGAAGAAGCAGCCTCTAGTACTGCTCACAATAAACAAAGTAAGACAATGGCATTTAGAAGATGGAGTGGCTTTGTACCAGGGCTAGTTGTACCTGCTGAAACAAAGAACCGATTGAGCTCATTTGGGTGACGTTCGAAAACATAGCTGGCAAAGGCTAAAAAAATGAAAAACTAGCAGGACTGGAAGTTGGGTAGAAAAGCAGAGAGCATACAAGCCCTTTTGCTTTGGGTTTTTCTGCCGCAGATTCATTCAGAGAATCTCTGCCAGGACCAAATTAGACGTGATAAGAATAAATACATTTAAAAGGACTGTCCACAAAACAGATTACAGAAATGGATGGCAACAAACCTTGCAATTTCCTGTGTTTTAGTTCTCTACAATCTGTTCCCATGACCATTTTTCTTTCAAGGATTTTTGATATTGAAAAAGTCTCCAGCAAAGAAATACTCCTAGACATGAATCAGAAAGGGTAATTTAGGAAAGGATTTAATGCATGTCCAAAGCAGATGCCTTTGGCTCTAAAAACTCTTTTTTCTTTATCTAATGGAGTAGCTTCATGTTTAGATGGTGGGACTGTTGACATTTTTTAATTTGACTATAATGATACAAGCATAGCAGGATCATTAACCCATCAGATATATTCTACATGCCTTTTAAAACTGCAAAATAATTATTTCACTGTACTGTTTATTTTTTTTATCCTAAAATGATATGATGCTGTGAAAAATGAAATTTTGGAATTAATCTGTGTCAGAAGTTGATAATTTGTGAGATTTTGGATGTTGCTAACTCACAGCGTCTAGGAACTCTATCTAGTATGGGTAATGAAGATAGTTGCTGAGAATTGTAGTTTAGCAACATATGTAGTTTAGCCCAAAATTATTGCCCATAAGATAAAGTGTTGTGTGGACAACAGGACATCATGTAGCAACATGGAGAGAAAATTTGTACCATGTTTTAATGAAACTGTATTAGACTTTATGATATATCCATAGCTTTTCTTCTAAATTGTAGTACTTGTTTTCATACTCCAGGATTCTGCCACTAGTCTACATTTTATTTTAACCTGGAAATGTTAAATAAACTACATAATTACTACATAGCAATAATTAAAATCTAGTCCTTACCTCCATTGCCCTATAGCTTAACCTCATTAGCTGTTGGTGTGAAGCTTGTGGATCTTAGAGTCATACAATCAATTATCTTAACTCTAGAAAATGTTTCCATGTGGAAAGAAGGCACAAAGTTGTATAGTCTGTATTATTTACTGCCTTGTCAAAATATCTGATTTAAAAAAAAATTCTCATTTTGAGTTGCATAATCTAAATTGCATAACTAGGCCTGGCAGCACGAATTCTGATGCAGAAGATGTACATACCATTCTATTAAGCTTTTGTGTGCCAAAATGTATCTTACTCTTTACTAGGCATCCACAGCTCTGTTTATAGTTCCATTTCTTTCCACAAGTCAAACTGGCATGTTATCTGATCCACATACCTCCTTATAAAAGAATTCTGTGCTTCAGTTCAGGTGAAAGCATTTGTGTTTTATAAGTTTGCATTGGCTGTTTGAGCTGGGGGATTCTCCAGGAAACAAAAAAGATTTGGGTCGTGTTGTGTCCTGAGCCTTGCTGAGTCAATCAGCAAGGCACAGGCAGCCTGCAGGGTAACTGCAGAGACCCGGGCAGACCACGTGTTTGCCCGGGACCGGTTGTATAGACCCGGGCAGCCCATAAGTTGCCTGGGACCCAGACAGGCTGTCTCCAGCCTCGTGCACATGCGCGAGGTGGGAGAATGGCCTGCAATCATTGGTTGAGCCTCCCCTTGCAGGGGAAGTATAAAAGGGCATGTTGCCATTTTCTCCTTTGCTTCTGTTCAGTGCACATGCACAATAAAGAACACCTTTTGCATCAAACTGCCTCGTCTTCATGTCTATATTGCGAACAGAACAGGTCGGGTCTATTTTCACTGATCCATTTGAAAACATTTTAATAGCATCATTGTTTTGTACCGCACATTTTACTGATACAGTGCTTGACTTCACCAGGCACAGGAATAAATATTGATAAATATAGCAATCAGTAATTGCTTTGTTCTGTTTTTGAGTTGCAACACAAAGAAAAGGATAATAGTTAGGGAACCATGTTTTTTTAAGGAATAAATATTGACTGTCCAAAAACTCTGCTTACTTTTGGTCTAAGACAGAACCGCACAAACTAGCTAGTAACTCTACATTGCTTTATTGCAAACAAGAACACTGTCACATATATATATGCAGTACACACAGAATTAGCATTCTTGTGTCTCCAGGTTTTAAATGCTTTGCCTCTTTCTCCTGCCATTTTGAGTTAATGATCACTTCCCTTCTCTCTTCTCTTCTGACAGAGACACCTCTTCCGAGATTATATAATCATTCTTTCTTGCCTGAGAAACCTATTAGCTTTAACTCTAACTCTTTAATTTTGATTTGTTTTCTTCAGGCTGCAACAAATGATAGTTAAGAAGAACATGAAGCTCTTTCATACTTTATTGGATGATGAGATCACTGGACGAACGATCAAACTGGTGCTGTGCTAAAAATGATCTCTGCATTTTATGCAGTCACTTTAATTCAATTCAAACGGTAAAGAAAATGCCCTTGATTTTTAAAAGAAGGTAGAATTTTGGTGAAAACATAGTAAGTGTAGTGGAGGTTCTTTTTTTTATATATATAACAAGTTTTATTGATTTTTTTTGTTTTACAAACAAGTGCTTAGGACTCATCGTGGAGATAGGGCACTCCATGAAACAAAGTAAAAAATATAATCATACATAAACAATTTAAATTACTTCTTTAAAGTTTCCCTCTCTATTTTATCAATCACAAAAAAAACAAAGAACAAAAACTATCAATAATATTTCCACCCATTTTCAAGCTTAACTAACTTCAATTAAAATATTCCAATTTGGCCTTACATAAACATATAGTATACAATTCGGGTATCCATATAATATAGATTGTTTCTAACATATACATATTACTCCAATTATTCACTTTATACTTCTCAATTAAATTCTATCTTAATCAGTATGGTGATTATTCGTTGTTTGTTCATATTGTCAGCATTTTTAATGTCTCGTATTTGAAAGTCCATTTCTGTTGCTTTTAAAATCTCCATCATTTGTATATAAGGTGTAGCATCTTCCTCTTCAGTAGGTTGTAAATATAAATCCTCCATCTCATTAAGTTGTAAATCTAGTTGTGTGTCATGATCAATCAAAATTTGAGATTCAGTTTTTAACTCTGGAACATCCTCTTTCCTGAGTGTTCTAAAATGTTCTCTTAATTCCTCTTTCATTTTCAAAAATTTTTCTAGTATAAGTCCATAGTTAAGCTGTGAGTGGGATTCCATATTTTTTTTAGTGAAAGTTCAGCTTAAAAGATAGATTGCAATATTATAAAATATAAAATCCAAACAAAAATAGGAAAAAAAGGGAAAAAAAACAAGTAATCAAGCCCAACACAAAGATGAAGACTGCAAAAGTCCCAGTCAGTATTGTGAATATCTAATTTATAATCCAAAGTGATAATAGAAAAGGATGTCTTAAAAGTCAATTATTATATTGTAATCCTAAAGCGAGAGAAAATCCATTTTTCTGGGATGTATATTTTATATTATAAAGTCAAATGAACTAGAAGTAGAAAATTGAGCAAGTTCCAAAAGATATACCAATGTCTGGGTGTCACGCCAAGTTCAGAGATACATTGTAACCATACAATCCACATGAATTCGCCCAGAAAGCCAAAAAGTTTTTTTTTCTTTTTAAAGTAGATAAAAAAGTCCAGGAGGGGGAGGGGGAAGCAAAACACTCCACCCCCCTCCCTAAAGATTTCCACTTAAGCTGAAAACAGGCAAGCAGAGAGAGAGAGTCACAGTAAGGATTTTTTCTTCTTTTCTTTTCAGGATCCCCCGAATTCCAACAGCTCAAATAAACAATAAAAATTAGTTATTTTTTTTCCCAAAGCTCATTTCCCTGAGTATTCGAACGCTACTTTCTCAAGGGAGGGGAATAGTTTCTAAAAACCTTTCACAGGGAAGTAAATAAAATATCAAGAGGGAAGGAAAGGTCTCACACGGATCTTCCACGGTGGTTCTTTTTGCTTAGATGTTGCTGTGACCTTCGGCTGGAGCAGCTAAGTGATTGGCCATGTTACTGGCCGATCTTTTCCCTGTCGGCCCAAAGGTGATTTCTCGGATCGCGGAGGGAGCTGCCTCTCCCTCCGCGATCAGACGAGTGTCCTCCTCCACGGTGGTTGCCTCTCCGGGGTGACTTTCGACCCTGTCCAGGGTCTACCGGCGGGGGGAAACCGGTCGGCAAAGAGACCATACTCTTTGCGCGACCGCTGGCGCTGCAACAGGAACCGGAAGTCTGTAGTGGAGGTTCTTATATTTAACTTGGTTATTCAATGGCCCAGAGGTGTGTTTGAGTGTTCTGTCTGGTATTGTCCATTTTACTACTGGTTTTCAGTCACTCTGGCTCCCCAAGTTAAAATTAAATTTCAAGAGAAACATAATGAATGTGGTTTTCTCTATCAGTGAAGTTGTTTTTTTTCTAAATAGGAAAATTGGTGCAGGCAATGAGATTTGATAGCAGTGGAAATCTATATATGAGGAAAGTGTAGCACTCTTCTCCATTTTGCAAAATAAAGTAGGCTTCCAAAAACCCCAAAGAAAAGAATGAAAACACACTGAGAATCAAAACAGGAAAACAGAAGCATCTTTCTGAGGAAAAGACAACTTTGAGGAAATTGCAGAAGAAGATTTTTGGCAGCATTAAGTATTAAATATTACATAACATTACGCATTTGTTTCTGTTTCAATAAAGTATAAATATCAAAGTACTATGGCTTATTCAGTAAACCAAGTTTTATAATATTCTAGATTAGCAAACCCAGCCTAAATCTTTTAGTGTGGGCAAGGAATGAGTAATGAATAAATAATTTTTACTTATGTTGGTTACAAGACTTAGATACACTCTCATGCAGTATTAGAATTTGTCCTCTAAAAGAATTGCCTCATTTATTGACTTCCTCAGAAATAATAGAATCAAACTTTTTCCAATTAACAAAGACTATTCTTCTTGTTTCCCGATCAGACTAGCTGGTCCAATACAAAGCAAGACCAAGCTACGTTATATTATAGTTGCCTAGGATATTCTTCACAGAGGCCATATAGATGGTCCTGAGAGCCACCTTGCCCTAGTAACAAATGGGTTACCTGGGTTTCTGTTGACATGCTGAAAAAACAGAGAAATAAGTATGTTTTCCTTTTCTTATCACCATAAGTTGGTCAGTCAGGTTCACTATTTTCTTTCAATGTCATTATAGGCCTCTCTGCTTTGGGAATACCTTGGAAAATCAAAAAGCTCCCTCCTCCTGCTCTGCCCCCCAGGATAGATGTACCAGTCAGAACTAATCCTTCCAACGCCTCCACCATTCAGTCAGAAATGATGAAGCTTCTTGGATGAAAAGCGAAACGTCTTCAAGGAAAAACAAGAAAGTCCAGTTGCCTTTTGAAAAAACATCTTTGAGATAACCATGACCTGGATGACTGAGAATCTCCATAGACAGATTGATGTACCATGTAATGCTTTGTAGAGCAATCTGATCTAAACTCTTTATCATCTATCCATTCTAGGCCAAAAATGCTACATGTCCACAAAGTTACCAGGAATCAATCTCAAGTCAGAAGATACAAACGGTAAGTTTAAAATTTGCGATCCATTAGTAAAGATCAAAGGCCGGAGGGTTGAAGTCTAGAGAATCCTATTCTGAAGAAATATGTTTGCAAATCTTGGCTTTCAAAGATAGGCAACACCATTACCCTTGGTTTAGTACATTAGACATTAGACAAAGTCTCCTCTCATGTTGAATAATGCATATTGGAAAGGGTGTGGATAGGTTGCTATTAATATGTTACAGAGAGAAACAGTTGTGTGAAAGAAAGAACTACCTGTCTGAAATGGCATAGGCCATAGGGACTCCAACTTGAGCTAGGAGTTGGACTAGAAGACCTCCAAGGTCCCTTCTAGCTCTATTCTGATTGATTGATTGATTAAGTTTGAAGTACAAAAGTTCTCAGACTGGGTGGAATTAAGAATGAACCTGGGATAGGGCTTTACATTAGACATGAAATAAATTATCTTGAACCTGGGACTATAAAATCATTAGAATCTCCTCTTCTGAGAAGGCATGACTACCACATCATGTTTCTAGGCCATCTTTTCACCAGGTCTGCTAGAAATTAAACTTTAAGAACATATTTTTCTATTAGAAACAAAACTGTGCAAGCTACCTTTTGTTCTTTACTTTGGCAAAGAATTGTACATACACATACCATACTGTTTTCATAGACTAACTCAAAACAATTAGTTCTAATTGATTTTCAGGCTTTGTAATGTTGGATCTTATGTGAGTCTCCTGTTTCCAATAACAAGAAAATCCTGTCAGTCTTAAGAATAAGAACAAGAAAATGAAAGGCAATATGAAGAATTGGGAAAATGCTACACTTAAGGTCTTTGCATAATACAATACATAGCATCATTAAAAGAGAAGGAAAGGATATTAGTTTCCCCCATACCCTAATATATCTTTTTGGAATTTGGAGCCGTTTTTGAATGAAAACACTTATTATTAGATATCTGGTCTGGTTTGTTTGAATTGAACTATGGTCAGAGAGACAAATACATAATTGACATTTCTCCCAAAGTAAAATTACTAAAGCAATGCCAATTCAGATTCATTTATAGGAAGCAAGTGAAATCAATTTGGTATAGTCATGATCAACAGTAATAATGTCCCAAAGGTGCTTTTTCAGGAGGCAACTGGACTTTCTTGGGTTTTTTTTGAAGACTTTTCTCATCCAAGAAGCTTCTTCACCTCTGAACTGAAGAAGCTTCTTGGATGAGAAGTGAAACGTCTTCAAAGAAAAACAAGAAAGTCCAGTTGCCTCTTGAAAAAAGCACCTTTGGGACAACCATGACCTCAACGACTGAAAATCTCCACAGACAATAGTAATAATGTTTAATAAAAAGACAGGGATTCATATATTTCTTTTGCAAAAGGTTGACTCCTAGATGCACAAAAAGGTGAAAAACGCTGAGTACTTCATTTTCCATTCCACATAGATATTTTCTATCAGTGTCACCAGCAAGCAAGATTGCTGAGAAAGGTGAGCTTTACCTCATTCCTCCGCACCAGGAGCACTTTACTTGAAATTACTGTAACAATATCTACTCATCATTTTTCAGTTCAGTGATGAGGGAAGCTATTAATATTTCCCTTTCTCCAGAAGGGGAATTAAAATGGGATGAAGTCGCGGGGTGGGGGGAGATAACCAGCAAGAGCAATGGGGATAGCAGCAAACAAGTTCAACATTATCATCCAATAGCCATGCTAAAGACAAATAAGAGACGAGAAAGAGATGCTTAGCTATAGGAATTTTTCCTTTATTGTAAAAAAAAAAAAGTTATAACTTGGACTACTGCTTGAATATATTCATGGCTGCACTTTGTGTTGCTATTTTTTCTTTCTTTTTTCCTTACAACATTGTGTAATTAAAAGTGGACTAAAATTTATTTGAGAGTGAGTGAGCAAGGGAGATAATGCTAGCTCGGTGTAGTGGTGAAAGACACTAGTCTAGAAAGTGGGAGTCTGTGAGTTCTAGTCCTACTTTAGGCACAAAGCTCTCTCAGCCCTACCAAGAAGGCAAAGGCAATGGCAAATCACTTCTGAAATATGTTGCCAGGAAAACTGCATGGACTTTCCACCAGGAATCAAGACTGAACCACAAAGTACCCTACCATATTTTAAGTTAGTGCACTATATGAACTCAGCCTATCTCAGTGATGGCGAACCTTTTAGACACCGAGTGCCCAAACTGCAACCCAAAACCCACTTATGTATCATCGGGTGCCGGGTGGGTGTAGCCCATTGGGTGGGAGTGGCCCATTGGGTGGGTGTGGCCCATTGGGTGGGCATGGCTGCGGTGGTAACGGCAGACTGGGTGGGACTAAAAACTTCAATCAATCAATTCCAACTTTGCAAGATCTTTATTTTCCCCGCGAGAAGTTGAAATAGACTGATTGAACCTTTTTTTTTTTTGCACACAGCGGCGGAGGCCTAAAGCGAAAAGGTTTTATAAAACCCAGCTGAAGGCCTAGGACTGGGGCGACGGTGTGCGTGCCCACAGAGAGGGCTCTGAGTGCCGCCTCTGGCACCCGTGCCATAGATTTGCCACCACTGGCCTATCTGGTTGGTTTGTGGTTCAATATCATAGAATCCTTGGTGCTCTCTGAGCTTAGTTATTTGCCTGGAAATGTTTTAATCTCTCAGCACAACCAGTGAAACCAAGATGATAGAGCACCAAGGACCCCACCGTTCAATCCTATATTCTCTTATAATGGTTCATTATGCTGGATGACCACCCCCCGCATTGAGTTCATTGAGAAAAACCATGATTGAAATAGCTATGGATATGTAATTTATGCAAACACAGTCAGAGGCTGCACAAAGGACATAGACCATAAAATCTGGATTTTAAAATCTATTTGCCTTCCCTGGTGGCTATCCTTGTTGCCTTTTTCCTTCTTACACAACTGAACTTCATATAATAGAGAAGCTGGCATTTATCACTCAAGCATGTACATTCTGGCCTTTCCATGAGGGTAATTTAAATGATTTATTCTGAAAGGTTGTGCAATTTCCATAGTTAACAACAACAACAACAACAACAACAACAACAACAACAACAACAACAACAACAACAACAATAATAACAATAATAATAATAATAATAATAATAATAATAATAATAATAATAATAATAATAATAATAATACTAATAATAATAATAATAATAATAATAATAATAATAATAATAATAATAATAATAATAATAATAGTTGGAAGGGACCTTGGAGGTCATCTAGTCCACCCCCTGGTCAGGCAGGAAACCCTATACCATTTCAGACAAATGGCTGTCCAGTCTCTTCTTAAAAACTTCCAGTGTTGGAGCATTCACCGCTTCTGGAGGCAGGTTGTTCCACTGGTTAATTGTTCTAACTGTCAGGAAGTTTCTCCTTAGTTCTAGGTTGCTTCTCTCCTTGATTAGTTTCCATCCGTTGCTTCTTGTCCTGCCTTCAGGCGCTTTGGAGAATAGCTTCACTCCCTCTTCTTTGTGGCAGCCCCTGAGATTATGGAACACTGCTATCATATCCCCCCTCGTCCTTCTCTTCATTAAACTAGACATACCCAATTCCAGCATCCGTTCCTTATATGCTTTAGCCTCCAGTCCCCTAATCATCTTTGTTGCTCTTCTCTGTATTCTTTCTAGAGTCTCGACATCTTTTTTACATCGTGGTGACCAAAACTGGATGCAGTATTCCAAGTGTGGCCTTACCAAGGCATTGTAAAGTGGTATTCTCGTGATCTTGATTCTATCCCTCTGTTAATGCAGCCTAGCACTGTGTTGGCCTTTTTGGCAGCTGCAGCACACTGCTGGCTCATATTTAAGTGATTGTCCACTAGGACTCCGAGGTCCCTCTCACAGTTACTACTATTGAGCAAGGTACCCCCTATACTATACCTGTATATTTGGTTTTTCTTACCTAAATGTAGAATCTTGCTTTTTTCACCATTGAATTTCATTTTGTTAGATAGTGCCCAGTGTTTAAGTCTGTCCAGATCCTTCTGTATCTTAAGCCTGTCTTCTGGAGTGTTGGCTATTCCTGCCAGCTTGGTGTCGTCTGCAAATCTGATGAGTTCCCCATCTATCCCCTCGTCCAAATCGTTGATGAAGATGTTGAAGAGCACTGGGCCCATAGTTGCCTATGTAGGCTAACTATTTTATTATCAATAATCGCTTTGTTCTGTTTTTGAGTTGCAACACAAAGAAAAAAATGAAAGCTAGGAAACCATGTTTTTTTTTTTTAAAAAAATCTATAGTATTGGAATTTGAAGAATCATATGGAAAGTATGTACTCTTTTCCTGTCTGCTTGGGGTTATCAGATGTATAAAACCTGTTACTATCATTTTAATTAACAGGAAAAAATAAATAAAATGCCATATTATCCTTGGTATTAGAATTTAAGTTAAAACTGACATCTCAAATGCTTTTATAACTTTTCCCTAAATCATTTGGAAAAGAATGTATAGCAAGTTTTAATTTGGCATTCATTTTGATGATGGTACTATTCTTTTTTTAAAAAGCACTTGATTTTTTAAAAAAATATTATTACTATATTGTTTCAATGTCATACTTACAAAAATGTCTTCTGATACTGTTTTAGCACATTTCCCCCCTGGATTATCCTGCTTGTTTCTGTGTACTTCTCCCACTCTTAAGACCCTTTTTCATTGATGCACCACAACAGGCTCTAAGGTTTTTTTCTTCATATTAATTATTAAGGCAGCCATTCATTGCTTTCCTCTGGATCTGCTTCTGCAACATTGAGAAGACTGGGGTGTAAATGTTATTTATTTTTTTTAAAAAAATATTGCATTATGTTTATTTATATCCCACCTTTATTATTTTTATAATAAGGCAGCAAACATATCTAATATTTCTTCCTCTTCACATTTTTCCCCACACCAGCAATCCCGTGAGGTGAGCTGGGCTGAGAGACCGTGACTGGCCCAGTTTTCATGCCTAAGGCAGGACTAGAAATCACAGTCTTCTGGTTTCTAGCCTGGAGCCTTAACTTCTAGTTATCTTATATACATGTATCCTCAAAGCGCTTTTAAGTTCAGTCTTCACTTTCGGTACCATTGTAACGTATATAACTTTAGATAGCATTGTAATGCATATAACTTTCTACTGTGTGGTCCCTTCCAGTCAGCACAGTTATCTGGAGAGCCTCAATGGGTAGAATGCTGGCCCTATGGGATCAGGCTTCTGAAGAATAATTCAATACACTTGTGCATGCAGATATGTGCATGCGCAACACGCGGACACATACACACATAATTTCACAACTGTATACTGTACAACTGTATATCGAAAGTGTACATTATTTCTTAGTAAACCAGCCCTTTCTTCCTTACTGTGGTTTAGTAGAAAGGAATTTCGCTGAGAACCTAGTTCTGCTTATCCTTCTAATTCTGCTACTATGGTAGACGGGCTCAATACATAACACATTCATCTATCTCTGTGCTCTAATTGTCAGAAATGGGACTCTTGAATGGGTGCCACACAACTACTTATCTGGAAGATAGGGAAAGGCAATCATAATTTATCTGTAATTCAGAGCATTCTCTGCCTTTGTATGTTCTTCAGAGCAGGAAACAGGATTTGGCCTCACAGAATCAGTGGGATTACTTATCCTATGGAAATGAATGTTAAGTATTACAGGCTGAATCAGCTGCTGTATTCTGGGGAAATCTCTGGGCAGTGAAGAACCTCAAAAAATATTGGGAGGAGTAGAAATAGAAATAGTGAAATTAGGAAAACTCTTCTAATGACACATCTTTTCCTATGAAAATGTAGAAGAAGTCTTCTTTCTCTCTGTATTAAAAACAAACAAACATTTGTAATTAAAAAAGTGGGCTAATCTAATAGGATGTACAAGTGAGAAGCCTCTTAAAGTAGCCATGAAGCCTCTTAAGGTAGATCCTGAATCAGGATCCTGGTTTTGATGTTTTTGATTTTATCATTGTTGTGAGCCATCCAGAGTGATATTTTACAAAATGGGTGGCCATGAAAGTCTTTCAGATAAATAAATAAACAAACAAACAAACAAACAAACAAATAAACAAACAGACAGACAGACAGACAGTTCAGCAAGCTATATACCATTGACATTGATCAGAACAGTGATGTACTTCTTACTTATGATGTCTGCAATTGAGCATTTTGTAATAGGAAAAATCCAAACGATCTTAGCTAAAGGTCTGCAAACTAAAGAATTTAGAGAAAGTGAATTGGACAATTAATAAGCTAAGCAGTCAGTAATACAAACAAGCATAAATAATAGTATAGCTTGAGAAAAATCTATTGTAAGATAACATCTGAACACTAACAATAAAATTAGTAAAACTGTACACCTGGCACCTTTGCGCAGCAGTCACGATCCCAGAATCCCCACTGCTAATGCCTAGCCTAGTGTCCATCAGCTATTATACTACTGTTGCATTTATATCTATAATTTTAGGTGTATGTGTTTCTGTATAATGTTTTTGGCCTAAAGGATTTAATAAAAGTTTGTTGTCCTTGTTAGCCTAGTGTTCCAAGAAGTTCTGAGTGGCTAGTTGTAACTGCCATTTTAATGTCCCAAATTTACTGCTATGTCAGTACATCATGGATCATTAAAATTTGATCAGATTCAGTTATATGAAATTTCTTGTAGCCTGCTTGGAAAGTTATTATCTGTAGAGGTGTAGCATCTCTAAACCTGTCCCAAGAGATCAAGGACTCTACTAGAGTTCATTTTGCAAAGAGTTCCTCAAACCTGAAAATAGTCCTGGAAATTCTCCAAAGTTAATCACCAATTAAGTAAGACAAAGATGAATAATGAGTTGTCACATCATGATAATGCTGAAAGAATGGAAAGAGAAACAAGGTTGAAGTAATACGTAGAGAATTTAAGGAAAGGAAAGGAAATTGGAAGATTGAAAGACCAAATTAATTAATGCAGTAGTGGAAACTCTGCATTAACTCTTCTGTTAATGAAGTTAACCAAGCAGTACTATTTTCAAAGGTGAAAAAAACAGAACACAATCCCTGCAACAATATTTAGAACAGAAAATGAGATGATACAGAAATAAAGCTGGGGAATCTTTCACCATAGGCCTAACCTGGCCCAAGGAGCCCCAAGCAAGTTGCTTCCTTCAAGACATCAAAATAGGATTTGCAGGGGTGTTTTTTTTTGCTTTCAAAAAGTTTAACTCTACTAGATATAACTAAGAAGTGCTGTTTACAGTGTGTAAGAAGGCCTGAAAATAGACATAATGCCACAAATGAAAAATGGTTCAACTCTTTGCCTGTGGTATATAGGAACTGATAGGATGAACGTTTTAACTTATGAACTGTGGAAAGGATATTTATAAATTTATTGTTCAACTCATAGACATAGACCTGACCTGTTCTGAGTCTGACATGTTATCGAAGGTGTCTCTTTTCTCTAAGGATCTCTGTAAAATATTGCATGTAATATTGGAATTGGACCTCCCAATTGCATTTTATCTGTCAATTTTTCAAATGCATTTCTCAGTTTTACTGGTTGAATAATGAGGCACCATTATCCTTTAGTGTATTACCTATGCTTGTTTTAGTCCTGTGGGTAACAGAGAGTGTGAATGAAGAGAGAGGGAAATCAAGAACAGTTATTTAGTAAAGCTGTTCCTGCTACACTGAAATCCTTCCTTCCTTCCTTCCTTCCTTCCTTCCTTCCTTCCTTCCTTCCTTCCTTCCTTCCTTCCTTCCTTCCTTCCTTCCTTCCTTCCTTCCTTCCTTCCTCCCTTCCTCCCTTCCTCCCTTCCTCCCTTCCTCCCTCCCTCCCTTTGTCTATGTACATACAGTGCATGCATGAACAAACCAAGAATAATAAAGACATTCCAAGTTGCTATTAGAGAAGGACATCTGATTAGCATTCTTTTGATGTGGCTGCAGGAAGGAAGAATAAAGACCCCCATGAAAAAAAGAACTGCCTACAATTTTTGCTAAAAGAATTTGTTGAAAACCACAATGCATTTTGGAAGGCAATTGGATCATATTTCAGCCTTGGAGTTCTGACACATGTTGTGACAGCCTGTGGCAGATACGCCAAGAACTTGTTCTATAAATCACATTTTGAGAAAAGGAGGTAGCAGCAGTGGTGGCAGTTGGTGGCTCTTTTTCTTGGCCATTTCTCTTAGATGGGGGTAGCCACTTAACCTGCCATCAGTAGCAGTTAAGGAGAAACGATGTGGCTTGTGAAAATTCCATCTCTTCTTTTCCTTGTTAACTAAGGCTCAGTTGACAGGAAGACCTCCTTAAAAAATAAAAAAAATAAAATCTGCGCGATGCAAATGTGGGGATTTAATGGAATGCTGTTTTCATTTAGTTTTCTGGCAGCATTTTTAATTTTTTTTTTTTGCCTCCCAGATCAGACCTATCGGTGGGGATGGAAATAATACCAGTTTAAAAGAGGAGGAAAGCAAATAAGATGAGAATATTAGCTTTATCATCTCATATGCTTTTTGCCGCAAGCACTTTGACAGATATGAGAGGAATAACATTTTCACTGATATTTCTTTTTTATGACTAGCAATTTTGTGACTCTCCAATGGGAGAGGTTTTAAGATATTTTTATTGTTCTCTGGAAGGCTAGTTGCATTACAAAGTTACAGGCAAGAGGACAGATTGCCTCTCCTGGGGGCTTCAGCTTATCATTATCAGCTTTTCAAAGATGGAACATATTTGGTTTTCAACCACAGATTGCCCTCAAACAAATTGCTGGAGAGATAAAAGGAACACACAATAGGATTGGTTTTACCAGAATGGTCATAATTAGCAATAATTTGTAGCTCAGGGTTGAAATGAGGGGTCCTTGGTGCTCTCTGAGCTTGGTTGTTTTCTTGCGGACGTTTCATTACTCAAACGTAGGTAACACCATCAGCTAGCACTGATGATATTACCTAGTTTGTGTAAGGAAATGTCTGCAAGAAAATAACCAAGCTCAGAGAGCACCACGGACCCTTCAAGTTTATAATTGCCTGGCAAAATTTTGGAACAAAAGGCTAGATGAATTATCACCCTATGTTGAACATGAGTGAAGGGAAGACTAGATCATCTCAGCAAGTATCCTTCCACTGAAAGTTTTACAAGAGCAAGATAAAAAATAGGTTTTTTCCCCCTGACTAGCTCACTCAAAGATATTTTCCATCTCCTAATCCAGGAAAGATCAATATGTGTTAGTTTAAATAATTAAATGAATGTGTGTCTTTATAAAAAGTAATAAAATTAATATATGTGAGATTAGATGTGATTTAAGACAGATTTATGATTGCCACCAAAGCCATGAAAGCTTGAGAGTTTCAGACAGGGTAACTTCATCATTCTGTTAGCTGGCCCAAGATCCAAGGTTGTTGGCTTTTCATAGTACATCTATTTTATTAGGTAATAATATCGGTCACATATTGTATATGATATCTGAACAAAGAGATGGAGTTTCTATAGATTGTATTGTTTGATTAGTTCCCTTCATCCTTGAGCCATCAAAGAAGAAAGAAAGTACAAAAAATATTTCTGTATTGCACAAATGGGAAAGGGAGTTGCTATTATTGATTACTTTAAAAAATGCTTAATGAAAATCATATACAGGTTGGCATCAGCATAGTAGTATGTAACCTTTTCCTCTTCTTCCTCTTCCTCATAGACATAATGTTATAGTTATGACAAGTGGTGATCGTAAGACACTGAATCCATTGTCAGTTAAAGCCACGATTCATAGCATGTATAATTACCCAAGGGGATAATTTGTGCATGTCCTGGGAGTAATTGCAAAGTAATTTGTAATTGTTTGTGAGTCAAGGATCCAGTTTTCAACTGTTGCTGCTGATAACTTTGTATAAAACAACAAAGACTGGGGTTTTTGTGTAGGTAATGGCATTATTTGAGATAGAAAAATGGGTATTTGGGTCACCATTCCAACTGGGAACCATTGAGTTAAATCATTAGATCCAGGTGACCACATAACAATCCAGACATTGGAATAAAAGGTGCCTGAGCCCCGGGGGGCAGAGCCAGCTGTCAGAGTGAGCAGCGGTGCGAACGATCTCTCCAGCATCGCTAATTGCCTATCCCAGGTTCGTGGGGCTCTTTTTGAGCCGAGAGAAGCCTCGTGGGGCGGCGGAAGATGTGGGCGACCTGCAGTTCTGTCGTTGGTGGCGACTGACATCAGGAAGTGGATGAAACCCAGAACCGAGCGGACCGGGAAGAAGGCGACCAGTAATGGCCGCCGAATGACATGACAGCTGGACGGAGCTAGCGAAGAAATAGCGGAACGACGGTATATTGGATCTGACTTGATTGTTTTTCCTGAAACCTTTGTGAGTAGACTTGGAAGGCGCAATCAAAGGGGTTGCTAAAAAACAAAAGCCTGGCAAAAAGAATGTTGGAGTAGCGGTGAGGTGGCGACGAGTGAAAGTGATAAGAAGAGAGGCCGGAAAAGGCCCGATTAGGAGGTCGCCAGGAAGCAAGGATTTGAGATTCAGAGTTTTTCTTAAAGGGACAATAACTTTGTTTTTTAAGTGTTGCCGAAGAATCTGTTTGAGATTTCTGACTTTTTGGCTTTGATTTTGACTTTGGAGAGGATCGGCTGATGGAAGGTGGCTTCTCTGGGAAGGAACAGTGATTGATGGACAGGAAGAACTGGATTGGGACAATGACTTGCAGTTTTTGAACGGAGATTGCCAAGAGAAGGGAATTTCAAGAGAGACTGAAGGGAATATTGGACTATTAAATTATAACCTTACAAGTTAGAACAAAATTGGGGAAGCTTAAAACTAACATCTGGCACTGTGGTATTAGAATTTGAAATATACTGACAGAGCTATATCTATAGACCACGATAGCGATAAAAAGTGGAAGGAAAAAAAGAGGGAAGTGAAAAGTGGATATTTTGGAGGAACAGTAAGTTGTGGGAAAGTTTACGAAAAATGGCAAGTAATCCAAATCTGACTAAGATTGGCGGGGGGAAGAAAAATACAATACAAAGTTCTAGCCCCATGAGTCAGAAATCGTTAGATGATATGCTTCAAAGGGAGCGCTCTAACTCATTTAAAGATCTTCAGGTAATGATGCAGGCAATGCAGGAAGCTATGTTGAAGAATCACGAGGAAATTACAAAGGAGTTAGAAGGGGTAAGGAGTGATACAGGAGAAATGAAAGAGAAGATTCAGGCAATGGATGGAAGATTTGAGGCCTTTCAACAGCAAATTGTAAAAAATGAACAGAAGCTACTGGAAGTAGAACGAAGAATGGATAACGAGGAAAAGAAGGTTGAAGAGATGAATAAAAATTTAACTTTGGCTAACAAAGAATTAGTGAGAGCGGTGACGTTACTGGAAGCGGAAAAGGCAGCTCAATATCTTAGATTTCAAAATGTCATAGAGGAGAGAGGGGAAGACCTTCAAGATAAGATGGCAGATCTACTAATTGGAGCTCTTGGGATAGACAAAGAGAAGATGATTGCGGCAATGGATGAGACATATAGGGTGCAGACAAATTATGGGAGAAGACATAACCTGCCTAGAGAAGTTCACGTGAAATTTATAAAAAAGACAATTAGAGATGAAATATTATATAAGACACGTGATGAACAGCTGGAGTACAGAGGGAAACAAATTACAGTGCTAAAACAAATACCTAAAAGAATGAGAGACCTACGGAAGAACTATCAATTTTTGACGTCTAGGTTGCACCAAAGTAACGTGAATTTCAGATGGCTAACACCAGAGGGGATTATCGTGATTTGGCAGGAGAAGAGATTTAGGTTGGATACATTGGAGAAAGCTGAAGACTTTTATAGACAATACTGTATCTCAGAGGAAGAGCTGGGAGATCATGGAGAAGGAAATGCGATGGTTGAAAGAGGAGAAGCTGAACGAATGATGGATAAAAGAGGGACAGAGCAGGTTATAGAGGAAGTAAAAGGGGGAGGAGGACAAGATGGAGTAGGACAACAGGGGAGAAGCCTTGAGGAGTTGAAGGAAATAAGGATTACTCGAAGCACTAAGGCACGACAGAAACAAGATAATGGGAGAGGAGTATAGGATATGGTCAACGAATATTAGGGGTTTGAATTCACCAGTAAAACGGCGGAAAGTTTTTAGTAAACTTATTAAATTAAATGCGGATGTTATTACATTACAAGAGGCTCATATAAAAAACGATCAAAAGTATTTATTAGAGCAACCTAAATTAGGAAGACTATATACCTCATTAGATGAGGGGAAAAAAAGAGGAATTGCATTGTATGTTAAACAGGAGATAGCTTCCAAACAAATCTATAAGGACAAAGAGGGAAGGATTTTGATAGTGGAGGCTAAACTCAACAAAACAAAATGTAATAATTGTTGTAGTTTACGCACCAAACGGAGCCCAAGTATCTTTTTTTAAGAATTTACATAGTAAGCTTAGCGACATAGAGGGAGATGGGTTTTGTATGATTGGAGATTTCAAAGCGATAGTAGATAGAACAAAAGACCACAAAAGTAACGAGGTAAGAAAAGGAAACAAAAAAATACTTCCCAGAACTTTTTTTGAGATGTGCACAGACCTTAATTTGCAAGATGTCTGGAGGGAAAGAAATATAGATAAAAGGGAATATACTTATTACTCTAATAGACATAGCTCCTGGACCAGGATTGATATGTTATGGCTTTCAAAAAAATTAGATTCGGAAATTCAAGGAATTAATATAGAACCTAGTCTTTGGGTGGACCATAACCCTATAAGCTTTTGCTGGAAAGGGCAAAGGAGATGGCCTAGATGGACTCTTCAAAGAGTGATTCTTAGAGAAAAAGAGTGCACTTTTTCTTTCAAATGAATAAAAATGGGGATACATCCCTGCAGAATACCTGGGATACAGCTAAAGCATTTATGAGGGGAGTTGCAATCTCATATATGGCCAAGAGAAATAAGGGAAAAAAACAACATAGGATAAGACTGGAAGAAGAATATAAACAGGCTGAAACACAATATCAGGGTGACCTAAACAATAAAAGATTGAAAAGTAAAATGGAATTAATTAAACATAAACTTTGTATAGAAGACTCGGAAAAGTTAGCACAACAACTTAAGGCTGCCAAGCAAAATAATTTTGAGTACGCGAATAAACCTGGAAGATAGTTGGCGTATAAATTGAGAAGGCAGAAAGAGAAGCAACAGATTGTTAATTTGCAAGATGAGGAAGGAGAGATTCAACATGATGAGATCATTAAAAGGGGAATTGCTCAAAGATATTATGAAAACTTATATAAGAGGAGTGAGGGACAAAGTACAGAAAAGATAATAGAACATCTGGGAAAGACAGATACACCGAAGATACCAGAGGAAATAAAAATCATGTTAAACGAGGAAATAAGTATGATTGAAATAACTACGGCTATAAGTAAACAAAAAAATAACAAAGTGGCCGGCCCAGATGGAATACCAGCGGAACTGTATAAAGAGCATCAAAACGCACTTAACCAACACCTATTAGAAGTTTTCAACGACGTTTTAACTGAAGTGAAAATACCTAAATCCTGGTTTGATACAGGCCTATCTCCTTACTAAACGTCGATTATAAGATCTTTGCGTCAATAATCGCAGAGAGATTTAAAAACTATTTAATTGACTTTATACATTGTGATCAAAATGGCTTCCTCCCAGATAGGCAGACTAAGCGGAATATAAGGACAATTTTAGATGTATTGGAATACTACGAATTACATAGTGATTGCCAACTGGCACTCTTATTTTTGGATGCACAAAAGGCATTTGATAATGTTAATTGGCTATTTTTGATCCAACAACTGATATTTATGGATGTTGGAGAAAACTTCTTAAATGTAATAGCTGCAATATATTCCGAACAGAATGCCCAGATTATAATAAATGGTGAGGCCACCAACAAATTCAATATTCAGAAAGGTACAAGACAAGGATGCCCTCTCTCGCCATTATTGTTTATATATACATTGGAGATTTTAGCTAGGACTGTAAGGCAAGAAGAGCAAATTAAAGGGCTTGAGATTAAGAAGGAAAAATATAAACTCCAAGCATATGCTGATGATTTAGTATTTACATTGGAAGATCCCGTGCAATCAGGTCAGAAGCTTTTTGAAATACTGGAGGAATATGGAGAGGTGGCAGGCTTGAAAATAAATAGAAATAAAACAAAGATCATAGCAAAAAACACGACTAATACGCAAAAAGAAAATCTGGGGGGAAAACTAGGAATACAAGTAGTTACGAAAATAAAATATTTGGGAATTGTTATGTCAGCACGTTGTTCATCAATTAGAGAGGACAATTACGGAAAATTAGTTAAACGTATAAAAGTTGACCTAGACCGCTTACATCTTTCATTTCTAGGAAGAATCTCAGCTGTGAAAATGAATATTTTGCCCAAAATGATCTTTTTGTTCCAAAATATTCCAATCCAATTAGATAATTTTTTTTTAAAGAATTGAATAATTTTTGTGTGGCAAGGAAGGAAGGCGAGGATAAAACAAAAGTCCCTACAGGATGCTAAAGAGAGAGGGGGATTAGGTTTCCCGGATTGGGAGTTGTATTATCAAGCTGCAGCCCTGACGTGGATTAGGGATTGGATTATATTGGAAAATAAAAGATGCTTACTTTTAGAGGGGCATGACCTCCAGCAGGGCTGGCATGCTCACCTATGCACAGATAAAAGCAGGAACCATCAATACTTTCTGAGGCATAAAGTCTGGCAAGAACTTATAAAAAGTTGGAATATAGTTAAATGTCAACACTACACAAAACTTCCAGGCTGGCTTTCACCATTAGAAGCAGTTATATACCCCAACCTCCATAGGCAAGATAGGGTTATCATATACAAAGATATCCTATCAGAGGGAGGATATCTAAAGCAGAGGCAAGAGTTGAGATAACAGGGGATTGCTTTGGAATGGTGGTCCTATTTTCAGATACAAGCAAGATACGCGAAAGACAAGAAAGAATGGGGAATTAATAGACAAGATATGGGGCTTGATAAAATACTATTAGGCTCGGAGAAAAAACAAATCCAAAAAATATATAAATATATGTTAGAATATAAATTATATGAAGAACAAGTTAAAGAAACGATGGTTACCTGGGCAATAGATTTGGGGCACGCTATAAACTTGGACCAATGGCAGCAAATTTGGGAACGCAATCGCAAAATTACATTGGCAACAACTTATAAGGAAAATCTCTATAAGATGCTATATAGATGGCACCTTCCACCAGCTAGGCTTGCAAAAATGTATAGTGGCTACTCACCACTCTGTTGGAAGTGTAAAAGGGAAAAGGGTACTTTGTTCATGTTTGGTGGGTTTGCAAAGAGGCACAGGTTTACTGGCAGAGGGTTTGGAATTGGATAACAGAAATGACGGGTCAAAAAATTCAATATAAACCAGAGATGCTATTACTTGGAATATTAGAAAAAAATATAAACAAAGATGATATATATCTAATTATACATGTGATAACGGCGGCAAGAATTTTGTTTGCTCAAAACTGGAAAGTAACTGAAGTGCCAAGGGGAGATGCGTTAATAAGGAAAATTTTGTATTGCGCAGAACTGGATAAGATGACTAAAGAATTAAAAAATCAGGAGGAAACAGAATACTATTTAAGTTGGAACAAATTCTACAAATGGAAGGAAAAAAAGAAGGAAGGTCATTAGAAGGGATGTAAATAGAGGAAGAATATTTGAAATGTATAAAACATATGTATAATGTGGAATGACTAGACAAAGATCTATGTCAATGATGATACACTATGTTCAATGGTTTTTTAATCTTTTGTATTCAATAAAAAAAAAAAGGTGCCTGAGCCCCAACTGGCTGATTACTTTGTCATATACTTCCACCATTGAAAGGATTCCTTTTGAGGAAGAATCTTGGATCCCTGAAAATAAAATGAGTAACAGTTGTTCAGTGATTGCAGAAAAGAGAAGCCTCTTTCTCATGTATAACATGTTTGGGCTCTCTGTACCTTCAAGGCATGCAGTGAGTTAACTTTGCATTGTGATACCATTTTCTGAGTTACAAGTCTGTGCCTCTTTGTATGAATGCCACCCACACAAAAGGGGAACGATGTCAAGCTGCAACTTGCAGAACATAGTAAGACACACCTATGCAATCACTGCTTTGCCTACTCTAGCAAATTCTCATGTTCCTGAAGTCTCTGCATGAACTGAATGAATATAGGCCAGGTATTATTGAAGCTTCGTTCTTTTTCAAATTGTACTTATATGGGCTTTTTTTTTTTTACTGCTGGATATATGGGAATATTGGTAGGGCATTTTAATCAGTGAATTCTCTCTGTTCTTTGAATGGATGGAGTGGAAAAAGAACTCACATGATTATTAGGAACAACACGGCTACTGGCAAAGGTTGGACTGGCTGATGCCTTTCTGTTTGGACTTGGTTGTTTTCAAGACAAAACACTGCTACATTTTGTTTTCTGCTTAGTTTTATTTACAAGGATGTGGGAAGTGCAAGGATCATGTGAATTTCTTAGTAAGCTGTTGCTTGGGTAAGATACAGAGGAAAAATTGTCTGTAGCTGACAGAACACTTTAGATGTGAGACTATGAACAAAGCATCGCCTAATTTTCATTCTAGCTTGCTTTGTGCTTGGTTTAAAAATGTCTCTTCTGTAAAATGCTTGTGTGTGTGTGTGTGTGTGGGAACAAACAGTGATGGTACCATCAAATCTAGATGAAAAGGTCTATAAAGTGAAACAAGGCACCAATAGTGGCAAACGTTCCCTCTTTCCCAGTTAAAAGCAAAGTCATGTTATTTATAATATTTAGGGGGGGAAATCGTCAATATGCCTACAAAAACAAGAAAATATATCTGATTGCATATACAAATACATGTTCATATTTGTACGTGTGAGCACATTTATTTTTCAGTTCTACTCTTTGCCATTGAATCAGATATTTCAGCATTAACTATGGTACCACTAAATTACTTTGGGTAAGATAAATAAGCATCCATGCATGTTTTTATGACAATGAGTTTTCTGGTATACAGTTTTTCACAGAACTCTTTATCTGAGTTTTATGTTTGCTTATACTACACAGGGGTGCAAATACATTGTATGTTTTAAACATTTGTTAGGTCTAGTTTAATTGTTAGCATTTTTGGTTAGCAGAGGATTGAAGTATCTTTATCTGAGATCTGCAACATATTCAAGTTGACTACTATAATAAATGTGAAGCAGTGTAAATGTAATCTATATAATTCATATTGTGGTTTAATCTAGGGCTGATCATGCAATGAGAGGGATTGGAAAGCATTTTTAAAATTAAATCAAACTTGACGTCTTAGTAAAGGCACCAGGATGTCTTCGCTAGCCCTTTCTGAAAAGAATTTAAATAGTTTTGTTTAATGTTTATCTTTAAAACCTTGTGGATTAGCAGACCTAAGATTAGCCCTTGAAGGAATACCTGCTTTTGTATCTACCTGCCTGCCATATTTTTTTTCAGAGACTCTCCTCCAGGTATTGTTGCAATTTGATATAAAATCCACATAACTGCCTGGAGAAAGACAAGCTTTTCATTTGCAGAATCCTGACCACAGATACCAATGGCACCAAGCTTCTTTCAACACCAGACACAGACATTTTTATCCTCCTAAGCAAGTTTATGTAATGCTCTAACATGCTTTTATTTATTTTATTTATTTATCAAATGTAGGTACCGCCCATCTCTCAGATGTTAGCCTCAGATATGTTCAGGACTGTAGAGTTAAGCCAGTTCTTTAAACTGAAAATGTAAATGCACAAATAGTTAATGCAGCTGGGGCAGAACTGCTGTTGTATGCTTTGCCCATCTAGCCACAACCTGAACATAGAAAGGGACTTTGTAAAGCAGTTTGTAAATTTCTGCTTGCATACCTTTATTTATTTATTTGAAATATTTTATGAATTGGAATTGAAGAGTGGGTTATAAGTGGAAGAAATACACAAAGGTAGCCCTACAATAGTTACGTTTAGTGACCATTTGAAGTTACAATGGCACTGAATAAAGTGACTTATGACCATATTTCACAGTTCAACCTTTATAGCCTCCCCATGATCATGTGATCAAAATTCAGATGCTTGGCAATTGGTTCATACTTATGAACATTGTTGTGTCCCAAAGTCATGTGACTACCTTTTTGCTATCTTCTGACAAGCAAAATCGACGGCGAAGCCAGATTCACTTAACAACCGTATTACTAACTTAACAACTGCAGTGATTCACACTTAACAAATGCGGCAAGAAATTTCATAAAATGGGACAAAACAAATTTCTTAGCGACACACATTTCGGGCTGAATTGCGGTCATAAGTCAAGGACTACATGTAGTTATAATTAATAATAGGGAAACCTATCTTCATGCTGTACTTCTTCAGTGCATTGTTCCCCCTCAGGAATTTCCCATCTTATTTTCATGGACATTCTGTCCAATACAATTTCAGATAAATTACTGAGGAGACCATCAGGTCTGGAGTGATTTTCTGTGTATGGACAATAAGGAAGCAAACAGTCAGTGTTCAGAAAAGGTCTCATAGATCAATTTCCCCCAAGGGAAATGGAATAAGCAAACAAACGTGGAAGGGACTTATCTGATTATGTATTGAATTATATAGTCAGCCACCTCAACTTTGTGACTTTAGGCCATTCACCATACATACATACATACATACATACATACATACATACATACATACATACATACATGATATCATTCAAGAAAAGAAAAGTCCCTTACTTGAGATCCTCAGTGTTGAATGGGGAGGGCAGGCCATCTGTGATCCATGGACTTGAGATCGTCCATCTTTGACACGAGAGCTTTGAAATCATCTGTTCAGAGGGTTCAGGAAAACAAAGGTTGCTTGTTTACAGTAATATTTTTAAAATTCTCACAACTTAGGACTCACTAAGCTGAATGTAACCATTAGCAATGTACAATGTTTTGATTCCTGCTTTTAAAGTATAGGCTCTTGCTGTAGGCTGCCTTCCATGGAAGGGCTTTCGTTTTTAATCTATGGGGCGTACGTTTTCTTCCTATCTCTCATCATCCCTTGAAATTGGAGAAAAATTGGGAAACTCTTCCCTCCTCTGCCTTATGAAATGATGCCAGCAGAAGAGCAGTAATTTGCTACTTCTGCTGCTGCTGCTGCTGTTGACAGGAGAATGAGAACTTCTGTCTACATGAGGAGCTACTTCCTGGGCATAGCAATCAATGTCTCTTTAGGAACATAGACATGAGATTAGCAGAAGACTTAGGGATAAGACCTGGACAGATAATTAATTTTATTGCAGGTACCAAGGAAACTTAATTACAACAAAGATCCACTTTCAATTACAGGGAAGATCTACTAGTCCAAGAATCCAGTTTTCTGTTTACATAAGACCCAATGTTTAAATATTGAATTTCTTACTCCTACCCTTTTGTTGCAATGAAGTAGCTGCCAGCCATTTTTCATCGGGGCCTGTAGATGGTATCCAGCTTAACTTTTACAAAATATTTTGGTTTTTTTTCATCCCTGCTCCCTCATATACAGGCAGTCCTCAACTTACGACCACAACTGAGCCCAAAATTTCTGTGGCTAAGTGAAACATTTCTTAAGTGAGTTTTGCCCCATTTTATGACTTTTCCTGCCACAATTGTTAAGTGAATCACCAGAGTTGGTAAGTTAGCAACACGGTTGTGAAGTGAATCTGGTTTTTCCTATTGACTCTGCTTGTCAGAAGGTCACAAAAGGTGATCACATGACCTGGGGACATTGCAACTGTCATAAATATGAGTCAGTTGCCAAGCATCTGAATTTTGACCATGTGACCATGGGGATGCTGCAATGGTCATAAGTGTGAAAAATGGACAAAAGTCACTTTTTTCAGTGACGTTATAATTTTGAACACTCACTAAATGAACTGTTGTAAGTCAAGGACTATCTCTACCAGCCTGCCAGCTCCAGTCTTCTGACTTTTAGCATTTCTTCTGTGGAAAGAGCATTTTGGCTGATGGTTGACAAAAATTTCACACCTGAGCAAAACCTACAGGCTTCAATCTGATGATTGAGGCAACATTTGGTGAAAATGTGAAATGCATTGTTTCCTCAAGGACTACCTGGGCATTGATTGTTTCTTTATTTTAAAGTGGAATTTGTGGCCCTAAAAGGCAGAAGGATTTATTTTATTGTGATCATATTTTCTTACTGGGAAAATGTCATGTATTTAAGCATTTGATAAACACCATAATGATATTATTTACAAATAAATATCTCATGGCACATACATATGATTCATTTCTGGGGAACCACTAAAGAATCCTGTCTAGAGATGACTCTGGGCGGTTTACAAACATTATAACTAGTACACATAAAAATAATAAAGCAAAAAATAACAACAGTGATAAATACTGTTAAAAAATGTTATTTCTAAAGATGGATAGTCTGGTGAAGAAAACGCTTGTCTGAGATATCAGTGTTACATATTGAACTTTAGTTTGTAACCAAAGCTGATCTTACAGTTGGGCAGATGAGACAGCCTAAAAAATGGAAGCTAAGCAGTTGAGAAGTATCAGTAAGAGTCTTGCTTGTGGTTACTTGTCAAGGGAATTAATGTTGGGAAGCCAAATATTGCATCTTACGCACTCTACAGTGGAGAAGATTCTGTGGCTGCAAGAAACATGTCCACTGTCTATAGATTTTTGTGCTCATATAAATTCTGTGGCATTGCACTTATATTCCAAAAAGCCAGCACTGCTAGATTCAGAAAAGCATGAAGTCCATTTCTAGAAGCCATACTTAATTAAGGGAAGTTTACAATTTTTGACAGCTTTAGTTAATATTTTCATAGCCACAGCTGATATAAAGTTTGAAAAAATTATTGCCTGTGGTTGTGACTCTATTCGTGATCATAGAGATTTTCTAAGAAATACTAGCATATGCTATGCTTTATAAGTTTATCAATGACAATCGTGCCTGAGAATCTATCTAAGCTATAAATTTCAAATTTAATTGGACTCTGTGAGAATCTTACATGAATATCTTACCCTAAAGGTAATGGCTTTTTAAAAATACATAACCTTTTGCATTTTTGGTATCATTTATAGGGTACAACTTCTATATTGTTTCTCTCTTATTTGTTTGTTAGGGGTCTTAAAGTTGTTTACTCTTAATACAACAGTTAATTCTCATTATTGATGTGATTTAATAAAATACTAAGTGCATTAGAGTCTTGTTAAATGACACAGATTCTTCAAAGGACAGCCAACTATGATTCGCTTCCAGAATATTCCAGAAGTTTTATAAATTAGCTGAGGAACAGGAGAGGTTAATCAGTTAGAAAGCCTGCATAACATAAGACAAAAAAATTGCTGGTTGCATTTTTTTAATGCCACATAAAACTATAGGTGATACGCTGCCTCAAGAACTAAATAATAGGTATTTTTATTTAAAATAATTGTGGAATGCTGTGAATGGGAAAAGCTGATGAAAAGGAGGGGAGGGGGAAGAGATCTTTTTCTTCTCCTGGATGACTCTGAAAGCACAGAGAAGATAGAGAGTAAAATGATTTTGGACTTTGTAGGCATCTTTAGGTGTTGTATAAACCCTTTGGAAAAAATTACATGGCAAGAGTAGGCCTTGTTTATCTACTGGAGTGTTTAAGATATGCCTATTTCTATGTTCAGTCTTTCAATCTGTAAAGGAGCGTTAATATCACAAAACTTTAAGTAGCCTCTGGGGATTGTACTGCAAAGTCATTGATGTTACACATCAAAAAGATCTTACCATTCTAAGTGCTAGTGGGAACATAATTCTATTCTGAACCTACAACAGAACAAATAATTTTGTGTGGGCTTGTATATCCAAACAATTAGCAATTTAGTTTTTTTCCTCTAATGGAATTGTTGCAGAAGGTAAAGGATTTGTCTGTCAATTTTTCCAATTATGCATGATATTTTTATGTCGGGGCAGCTAGTTAAGTAGTCAGACCACCTTACTGTTTTTAAAAGATATTTTGAGATCTAAAATTAACTTATTTTCTTAAATTAAAAATGTACAGACAATTTTTCACAAGCACATCAGCAACCAGTTAGTATACATCTGGACGAGGATGGTCCTATGTTTGGTTTTCAATGCATTATGCATACTCCAAAATGTTAAAGAGTTAGAATCTGTAGAATAACACTTTAAGTAAAGTTTATGTACTGTTCAAGCATGCAAACTGACTTGCAGCTTGGCTTTATCGCCATAAACTTACCTCTATTTATATTATAGAGGGACATTTTAGCAAGTGAAAATGAAGTGAAGACTTTCCACAAGTTGGTTAGAAGTGTTAGAATAACCTTTATTAGAGTAAAAAAGAACTGTGTATATGTCTCTCTCTGTGTGTTAAAATGTGCTGATGAGTAGACCTTTCTGGCTTTCTTATAAAGAAGAATCCCTGAGAAATTATTTATTTTACTTGTAGAAAATATGGCATAGTTTAATTCCACTGTAGGATTGGCTTCACTCCAAAAGCAAGCAGGATGTGGGTTTTATAAGTCTTTTAAAGGAGAGTCTACTGTTTAGAATGGATTTGGATTTCGACTTTATGTTATCATTTGCTAGTGTTTGTTTATGAAATATACTATCTGAATTTCCGTGGGATCTGGAGGCACTATAATTTCAGTTCAGCCTAAACATAAAGTTCAGCCTAAAGAAAAGATTGCAGAACTCTGGCATATTTTGAATAGAGAAAATAATATAGTCAGCTGCTTTGGTTACTGCTTTGGATTACTATGTTGTATGAAGCCAGCTATTGAAGATTAGCAATTGAGGCACTTGGCTGAATCAAGGTGTAGCTAAATATAATGTGGGCTCATGAGCCTGAATTTGGAATGCAACTATAAGACTGCAGTGGTGAAATCTTTCACTGGTAAGTTTCACCCAGGTGCTATCCTGATTTGTCCTGAGATATATTTCCTTCTTGCAACAGATCAATGGAAGAGAAATTTGATTTAATTCATGACTTACGTTTGGAACAACATTCTGATTTAGGATATATTTCTGAAACTTGGGGCAGTGAGCATGATGCCATTTAACACAAAAGTGTCTTCCAGGTTATGCATTGATGGATCAGCAGAGAGTTAAGGTTCCTATAATTATTTTCTCAGCCTTCTAGTAGACCTGACCAAGTGCCTGCATTTCTGGTTATCAATCCAAGATGAAACAAGGAGTCTATGAACGTACTGTTTAATCTGCCTAAACTGAAGGGATCAATCTCTGGAACAATTGCATCTCTAAAACTTAAGGAAAATGATTATATAGAATCTAGCCAGTTTTGAAATGGCAGCTGTTCAGTTCATTGGAATCTTTTGGATACAAGCATTGAGATAATAGGTGTTGTTTTGATGGAATGAGGATTGGCAGAACTGTCTGAGCTAATTCTGCTCATTCCTGACTGACAGGACTCAGAAAAAAGGTACTTACACTGCCGATTTCCCCTCTGTGATTCTTTAGTGCTCCATGTTGATCTTATGTAATATTTCTGTACAAAACTGTTCAGTGAAGCTGACCAACATTTGAGACTAGGTCATAAGGGGGGAAAAGCAATTGGAAAGCGTTGTAATTTGGAGATTAGTTGGCAATAAAACTAATTAGTTTAGCAGCCTTTTTTCATGACCATGTTATGTGAATAAAAAGACCTTCATGAAAAGGAAATCCATAAATTATCCAATTAATTATACCATATTTAAGATTTAGCTTTTCTCTAAATTTCCCAGCAATGTAGCTAAAAGTTATCTTGTTTAGAAGAGAGTGATGGTTCCAGAATGCTGTATAAAGGAGTCACTGCTGTAGCTTGGAGACAGATTCATTTCTTGCTATCAAATTCTTGCAATTAGATAATAGATTTGAATAAATTGCCAGCCTCATACTCTCTCCATTCTTTCTTCACCTGACGAAAGATAAGAAAGGACCACTGTTCCAACTAGAGAGAGGAGAGGAGAGGAGAGGAGAGGAGAGGAGAGGAGAGGAGAGGAAAGGAAAGGAAAGGAAAGGAAAGGAAAGGAAAGGCTGTCCTCAAGACAAGCTCAATTCCTGATTAGAGGAATCCTGGACTGTAGTTTTCCTGGCAACACTATGGAAGTGGTTAACTAGTGCATTTTGCGAGGTGCTTTTTGATTTTTCAGACCGGCCTACAGAATTAGACTTTCATAGCAGTCTTCCACCCAGCTGCTAATTATGTCCAATCCTATGTTACTTCAGAACCCAGAAAGTTTAGAAAAAGATCCATTTGACTCTTTTTCCATTTTTGCCCAACAAAATGTTTTTGTCCAGCGATGAGTTTTGCATACCAATCAGTGATGTTCTTTTATTTGGATTGGTTTGTGTTTGGTTTATTTGGGTTGGTTTGCATTTTTTTTCCTCACCAAAAGTGTTAGGATTATCAATCATTGGTTGACAGTTACCTCCATGAATTTATGTCCCCCACTGTAACCATTAGGATATTAAATAACTGATTTGATGCTGAAATTTCAATGGTCAAAAAGGAAGAAGAGTCCCACCACCTATGAAAAAGTGCAAAGGTTGTAGCCAACCAGCATATTTTTTTTTAGTAGTCACCTTTCTAACTGACTGGGCAATAAAGAAAACACAAAACAAGATGGTACTTGTACTTTCAGATTTTTAAGGCTAAAATGGATGTTTTAAATCTTGGTGCAAAACCTCGGACACCCATTTCACTTATTAAAACAGCTGAACCCTCTAAAACCCTGGCTGCCCTTCAGAGTGCACTTTTTAAAATGCTGTGCAAACTTGGTGTGGCTCTTGAGTCAACGGAAGTTGCATTCCTCTGCAGTAGTGCAATGTATAGGCAAGCACACCTTGTACTGCAAGCAGAATTTGTGCAGTTGTAGAGGTTAAGGAGACGTGTCATTGTAGAGGTTATGAAGATGTGTCATTTCCCCCTTTTGAAAAAAAAAACATTTTTCCACATGTCGTCACTTTTGATTGAAAGGCATATTAGAGTACTGGTCTTCTATGCTAACCATAGCTAATTTTCCAAGGCACATCTTGCAAATAAAGTCGAAGAACACATGCAATTAATTTCCATGCTTTCTTGTCCTTCCTCCACTTGAAAACTTGGGATAGTCTAGTAAGCATTCCTTCCTTTTCATCTCTTCTGGTGAAACAGACAACCCTGTGGCATTCAGTGTGTGGGTGGGGTAGAAGGCAGGTTTTGAGTTGGTTTGAGCCAAGACGTGGTTTATTTAGTTGGCTAAACAATGTGAGACAATTAAAGTAAGTCATTTAGTATTCTATATGTAAGCTTGTCCTTCATTTTGCATCCTGAAACTCCATTATTTTGGACATATTGAATCAATGTTGTATTCACATTGAGAACATAATTCATTCTTTTAAATAATCGTAATAGTTTAAGTTCTATCTTTCTCATTTACTCTGTGAAAGAGTTCCGCCCTTCACCTCCCATGCTGAACACAGATTTCTGAATAAGGAAATTTACTTGCAAGTACCAGCCTGTATGCAAGTCCTCCATGCAATCCAGATGCTGGCAATATTATATACAGTATTGCCAAGATTATATGAAACCCCCAATGAATGAGCAGTAGGGGAGATGACGTTTCACAAGGTTATGGACCTGCTTCTGGAAATTTGTATGACTATTTTAATATGATTTATTATGCTTAGAGATTGAAATAAAGAATAACAAGATCACTGTTTACAAATGCACTTATACCATCATATTATTTTGCCATGAAAACTAGTTAGCTTGCATCCATCTAATTTCAGTCTGAACTAGCAGGTGGGAAAAATGTGATGCTCCAAGTGATATTGATCTCCAGTTCTCATGAACCAGCATGGCCAATTATAAGGGCTAAAGGGAGTTGTTGCCCCTCAAAATTTAGAAGCCCACACGTTCCCAAACCATTGTGTTGCCTACCTTCTTAAGCTGTCATTCTCATTTCTATGCCATCAGAATCAAAGTGTAAGAATCAAAGTGTAAAATAAAGTTCAAATAAAAACCTCTATGAAAATTAAAACACAGGCGTTCCCTTATAGTGCCAGCCCACATAAGCAATCTCAGATGTCAAATCCTATTGTAGCAACTCTTATCATTATTCCCTTCTTAAGTGAAACCAGAGGTGTTGCTGATCTGACCTCAAATGAGAGATGGAAGAGTGTTCCATGGGTTGAGAGCCACTACCAAAAATCACCTTTCCCATGGAAGCTTTACCAAGCCTTACTGACCTCACTTCACAGGGAGTGAAAACCAGCAACATTCTGACTCAGGATGGGAGTATAGGATAGATTAATTCATTTCTAATAAATCTCAGTATTTCCTTTGTCCATTTTCCATAGTTAAGAAAGCATCAAGTATCCATAGCAAACATGTTTTCTGTTGTAACTCAGATTGTTCTTTAAGCCAGGGGTCCCCAACCCCCGATCCATGAACCAGTACCAGGCCACAGCATGCCAGCAACCAGGCCGCACAAACAAGCAAAGCCCCATTCGTGGGATGCAGGCAGCACACAAAACCACACACCCTCCAGTCCGCGGAAAAACCTCTCTCCATGTAACCGGTTCCTGGTGCCCAAAAGTTGGGGACCTCTGTTTTATGCCATTTATGCCAACACCCTAAAAATTATAGTACCAGCATAAAGTTTGATAAACCTTGCTTACTCCTAACAAGGACATATTATTAGATTGAAGTCAGAACAAATAGTCAACTCTTTTTTTGAATGATCCTAACAGTATGTACCATCCTAAAGCTAAGTAAGACACCATATTGGAGATCCATTATAGATACAATATGTTGAACTTGCCAAGGGCTGTTGATGCATATAGTGATGCTGCACGTGTGTTTATGGGTGTGCATGTTTGTGTGGGGGTAAATTAAAAACAACTGCAGAAGCCTTAGCATTAATTGAGATTGTTGCACTGAATGGAAGGAGTTAAACACTTTTTTCAATGTCATTCAATGTCATTTCCCCAACTTTGCAAAGGTCTCACATGCTCTGTGGTAAAAATTACATAAAAGAATCAGCATAATTTTTTTTTTTTTTGCCAAACAATAGCTTGGAGAGGATTTTCCTCTAGACAGACAATTGTGTAAAAACTTTTTTTAAAAAAAATCCTGCCAGGTTTTATTACTGTCTCTCAGCCTTCATCTGAGGTTATAAAGCATTCTTCATTACCAAACCAAAAGTAAATGAAAACCTTGAGCAGAGTACATAAATGATATAAAATGTTTCATTAACATACTTTGGAGTACAGTAAAGATAACAAATTTTGAATTTTCCTCAGCCCTTTGAAAAAGCCAGTAAAATAATTGCATGGTAGAAAAGTTCATAAAATTAGGATACAAGGGATGTTCTGCAGGGTATCAAACAGTCAAGATTGCAGCTATAGTAAATGATAAATGCTTTGCCCCTTTTATGAGTATTGTGTGTAAAAAGAGGCAAGGCTCTGATCATTCTATTGCAGCCCCTATCTTTATTTTTTGGCCTATGTGTTGTACTGAGAGGCTGAGAGCATAACCCCACTTCTGCAGCTCTAGCAGAGTATCCTACATACAAGCAATATGTGCGGTCTTAGGTAGTTCCAGCTTTAAGAATCAATTTGTTTACAGATAATGTCAAGGTAAGTGCTTCCAATTCTCTGACTCCTGAGCCTCCTTTCTTAGTAGATGCTTTCTGAGCTCCCTAAGGCTCTCGACACAACAAATTCATTTATATGAGGAATAGAGAACCAGCATGTATCATGGACTGTGCATCCAAATTTAGACTATGTTTCGGCAGAAGATTTTATCTATCCTAGACCCCCTATACATGACACTGGGAAAAATATTATTTAGCACCCAGACAGGTCCTCCTTCTTAGTAGATAAGATGAATTAAATACAACACTTATCAAAATGCTTTATTGCATATTCCTCATTCCCAGAGCCTTGAGCTCTGTAAGGCAAGGACATTCATCTAATGGTTATCTAAATTGCCTGCATCAGATCTGCCCCCACACGCTTGGTAGATGTTTGTTCTGTCTGATTTAGCAATCCCTTTGAAGAATTGGAAGAGGTTATCTATGTTCTCACCAGCAAACACAGGGTGTGCCCCAGTGATGAAGGGTGTGTGACAGCATAGTTGAATTACAGTGGAATTTATCCCAGAGGCCATAATTGCCTTTGTACTCGGTCTGGGTATCAACAAAAAGAAGAATCGGAGAAGAATCCAAAAACTTTAATAAGCAGAGAGTGAGAACTGGCTAACTTTACCACAACAGTAGCACCATTAGAAACAAGAGTTCTTTAAATTCATTATGAAAGACATTTCCTAGAGAACTACAGGGACAGTAGCTCTTGAGTGACAGGATTGCACACTGCCAAATGTCCTTGTAAACATGAATTTCACATTTGATCTTATCTTGTAGAATTGTTGATCTTCATTGTCTTTTCCCTCTTAGCTACCTGAACAGATACAAGGCACAGAAGGCAACGAAATGAATTGCTCAACCAGCTATATTCTGTATAAGGATGTCTAATTGCTGCACAGGTCCATCTGGTCTGTTATGCTGCAGTTCCTACTAGCACTAATCTAATGATAATTCTCTGGTTCAGATATAACATGTAGAAACATTTCCTGGTTTGGGAATAGATTGGGATGAACCAGTCACATGTGATTCCCAAAACTGCAAAGCAAATAATATTGTTGAGCTGGCTCTGGAGCGATGGATTTCCCATTACCTGGAATGAAAAAAAAATCTCTTTATTCCAGCATAGGTTTCCTTGTTGTTTCAGTGATACAACGTGTGTAAGGTGAATGCACTAACTTCCTATCTTATGGACACACCTGAGTTTTAAAATTAATTCAGAGGTGCTATCCTGAGATTTTTAAAATATTTCCTTCCCCTTCAGCTGGTTAGTATATCCTAACAAAGTATGCTTTCACAAAAGGCTTCTTAGGAAGAAGTGAAAGAGTTCCTAGAATCGTACAGCTTCCAAGCAAACTACAACAGAAAAAGCTTTTGTAGTTTCTTTAGTTTCTCTTCTTAGACAGAAGCCAAGTAGCTATGAGGAAGATACACTAATATGCTGCTTCTTTTAGTAAATCACAGTTCTCAACTATTTAGGCTTACACACTGTACAAATCTTCTTAAAGTAGTGTATTCCTTCACCCTAACTCCCAGATTTGCTCCATTTTTTCTGATGAAGACAAGATCTATGATGCAGAAGCTGTTGGTATCATCTATATACTACTAAAACCTGCATGTGCATTTGTTTGTAACCTTCAATTGGGCAAAATTGGAAGGGAAAGACATTGAACTGAAGCAAGGTAACTCTAATGAGCTAGAGCAGGGGTCTTCAAGCTTGGCCCTTTTATGACTTGTGGACTTCAAGTCCCAGAATTCCTCAGCCAGCATGCCTGGCTGAGGAATTCTGGGAGTTGAAGTCCACAAGTCATAAAAGGGCCAAGTTTGAAGACCCCTGAGCTAGAGGTTTCCAGGATCCATGATTCCCATGGGATTGGAATTTGGGGATATTATGATTGCTTCAGCACTGCTGTCATACCACCACAGTTAACCATGGTGATGTGATCCTCATTTCCATCATTTTCTGACAACTTCCCAGAAGTCAATGGGGAAGCTGGCAGGAATTGTAAAGTTGATTGTAATTGCCAATGTTCCTTGCAACCTTCTGAATTGCAAAGACTTTGCTTGTGGAAAGCATACAAGAAGAAAGTAATGGGGAAGCCTGCAGAGAAGGTTGCAACTTGCTCTGGTAAATCTCCTACACCCATGCACCATCCTGCACCTAGCAGGAGCCGCTTACCTGCCTGTTGACGTTGGACTTGCAACTTCTTGCTGGCTTCCACACTGACTTTCTTCCTGCAAGCTTCCCACAAGCAAAGTAAATGGGGAAGTCAAAAGGAAGAGGGGGAGGCAGGAAGTAACAAGGAGGGAGGAATGAAAGAAGGCAGGAGGGAGAGGAAAAAAGAAGGTGGAGGGAAAGAGTGGGAGGGAAGGAAGGAAGGAACAAAGGAAGGAAGATTTCAAATGTTCCCTGCCAGCTTCTCACAATAAAGCTCACTATGAAAGTCAACAGGAAGTCACTATGCCACTAATTTTTTGCCTGCGTGTGGTTATTTTCTGTTTAGGAAAGGAAATATCTCTGAAATGATAATAATAATAATAATAATAATAATAAAGTTGGAAGGGACCTTGGAGGTCATCGAGTCCAACCCCCTGCTCAGGCAGGAAACCCTATACCATTTCAGACAAATGGCTGTCCAGTCTCTTCTTAAAAACTTCCAGTGTTGGAGCATTCACCGCTTCTGGAGGCAGGTTGTTCCACTGGTTAATTGTTCTAACTGTCAGGAAGTTTCTCCTCAGTTCCAGGTTGCTTCTTTCCTTGACTAGTTTCCATCCATTACTTCTTGTCCTGCCCTCAGGCGCCTTGGAGAATAGCTTGACTCCCTCTTCTTTGTGGCAACCCTGAGATATTGGAATACTGCTATCATGTCACCCCTAGTCCTTCTTTTCATTAAACTAGACATACCCAATTCCAGCAAACGTTCTTGATATGCTTTAGCCTCCAGTCCCCTAATCATCTTTGTTGCCCTTCTCTGCACTCTTTCTAGAGTCTCAACATCTTTTTTACATCGTGGTGACCAAAACTGGATGCAGTATTCCAAGTGTGGCCAAGAGGTCATGGTTCTCTAGTGATGCTGGCTGGCATTTCACCAGTTTTGATAGTTAAATCTGGCTCTAGGTTCTATATCAGCTTACCTTTTCCAATATGCAACCAAGTTGGAAGATCATTTAAAAGCAATTTATTAGAGTATTCTGATAAAGTGAGGTCTCCTTATGAAAAGTGGGAACCCAGAAAAAATGGCTTACATTTACTCTTATTGTTAGTACAACAAAGAACTTCAAAGCAAAAGTTGATTGGTTTAGAAATGGTCATCTGTCCAATTACATCATAAGAATTAAAGCATCCAATAGTATGTGAGCATAGCCATAGAAAAGAGCATTGTATTCTGAGTAAAAAAAACATTTTCAAAGGAAAAACATCAAAATGGGTATGGGTAAGATACGTTCTCAGTGCTTCCCAAGGTTGAGCTTGACTATTTGCTTTGTTCATGGAGGCCTGAGAACAGCTAAAAATGAAATTGTTATCTACAGTACAATGTATCCAATGCTCTCCTGTCAATCCTGGTTACTGACAGAGAGGCTTTTTCTGGAAGATTAAGGCTTATGGCAAATTATTAGCAATACATTTAAAAAAGAACATTTCAAATACAAGAAAACCGATGCTTATTAGCCAGTACAACAGTACTACGAAAACCATGTTGCAAGTATTGCAAAGTCCATCCTGTGTGTGGCCCTCACTAGTTTTAAACTAAGACTAGCTTGCTCTTAAAACTGAGTCCTCTTAAAATGTGACCAGTCTTAAGCCAAGTTGTGGACTGCTTCTAGACATAATTAACTATAATTTAGGCTTCTGGCAGCTAAACTGTGAGTAATTGAAATTGAAAATGAAAGCTTTGACATTTCTCCTTGTGGCTGGACTGGGAATAGGAGTGGAAGCAGGGAAGTGCCCCAGGACTGAAAAAGGAAATAAAATGTATAAAGGTATAAATAAACCACAGCTTATAGTTATGCCAAGCTAGTTAAATGATTTGTAATTGTGGCTAAATTCTGAGACTTGCCCAGATTGCTATGCCATACTTATATAAAAACTTTATTCCATTTACTCCCAATAATATATTACTCATTTCCTGCTGCCATCAATAGTGGGAAAACAAAATTCTGCTTTCCACCAGTCAGTTGTGTGAGAGTAGTAGGCAATGAAAACTCACTGATTCCTTTCTTACTAGGAACCATACAGTGGTAAAAGTGGGCAAAACTTTTTCCATTTATAAACTATGGGGCGAATCGAAGCTTTACTTCACAACAAAAGTGGCCCAAACAGAGAACTAGCTAAAAATACAGGAATTAACATTGTTGAGACCTTCAGAAATATCCAGCCTAGAAACGTATCTATTCCATATTCTTCATTTTGCATTTGATGTGGTGGCAGGAGGCAAAAGTTTAAATATGGTCTTTCTGTTTATCTCTACAGTTTGCAAAGAACATAAAGTTGCCTATTACTGTACACTTTAATCTGATTTTTTTTAATCTCCAAGGAGAAAGAAAAGTTACAATAAGTGAAAACTTGCTAATTGTCACAAAAGAATTAGTACACGATAGAAGGGAGTTATTAAAAATATTTCAATAATTAAAAATCCTCAGAAGAACGGAACCATAATGGTTACCCAAGAGACACACTTTTAGTTAGTCAAACATTTCCAGAGGAGCGGCAGCTTTGGTCTGCTGCTGCAAATTAAATAAATAAAGGGACACGCCATATTTAAGCCTTTCCCCATTGTTGAAGTGGAACATTAGCTACTCATCCTTGAGTTGGCAGGAAACTGGACTGGCATGAAACCAGCTGCTCCACTGGTGATCCTAAACTGCCTCTCTGGCTTTTGTCCTTGTATTTGTCAATCCTCCCAGGTAAACCAGACAGGAAACATGAACAGATCAGCTAATTCTACTTTATTGTAAAGCTACATTAACCGAACCTTGCTCTCCCAATGTTAACAGCCTGATCAATTAGGCTGGGTCCTTCCTAAGTTTCTTTCTCTGGTCATTGAACAACTCCAGGCTCCTCCCCTTTTTTGTTTGCAGCTCTTCCCTCAAGGTCACTCCCATATGTCATTACATCATTGTGTGACAAATCTAACAGATTTTACACACCTTGCAGCTGGCTTGGGTGGTGCTAGAAAAAGGAGAAAAACACTATTTGCCCAACAGTCACACACAACTTAAAGTTGTTTTGGCAAGAAGAGTAGCTATATAAATTAAAGCAAATAAATTTAAAGCAGTCAAAGGTTAGGGATAAAATGAAAGTAACATCCTGGGCACAATAAAAATTGCCAGGATATGACTATGGCTCAGATGCATACAGAATTATCTTGAGTATGGACAGTAATGGCTGTGTTGAAGTTAACAGAGAGTTAGAAGTGACCCAGGAGTTCCTGAATTGACGAGCAGATTAGCACATACAGTCTGGTAAGAATACTGATCTCTGTTTAAGACATGGATAATATGATGGAAGCTCTTTTTTAAGATACAGATAAAGGATTTCAATCTTCTACCTGAAGTGAATGTGCTACAATGAAGAAAGTTATCATAGTTTTGAATATCTAGTTTGGTAATACAGTACTCATTACCAATACACTCTTTTTAGTTGTTACTGTTGTTTCGAATATTTATTTTGAAACTTTTTTTAAAAAAAAAATCAGCTCAGAAAGCATAACAGAAAAATGTCTATACTCATGTGCAAATCTAGACTATAAAATAATGTAAAATGCTTTTAGCTACCATGAAGAATGGTAGAGTGGATTTATGGATAGGTCTTGCATTTCTGACACACTTGCCTTTGCAAGTTTAGCTTTGCTGAATTTTAAAACAATAGCAGGAGGAACCTCAAGGCATCAAATGAAAAGAAGATGCTAGGAAAGTGTTCAAAAATGTCCAAAAGCTGGAACAGGACTGAGACAGTGAGAGCCAAGGCCATCAGGAAGTTCTCTAAATGCTGCCTGTGGCTTACAAATCAGAGGGCAAGAACCAGTAATTTAGACAAATAAATTGACCACAGCTTCACCACAGAAACCTCTCCCACATCCTTTGGAGCTACCTAAATGTGCTCACTTTCTCACTCTGTCTTTCTTCCACACACACTCAGTATAAATGAATTCTACCTTTACAGACAAGGCTATTCTGTTTATCAAACACTCTGTCAACACACAAACTATGACAAAAAGTTCAGAAAAGTTCATCCCATTTGTTATACCAAGATATTAATTCATCCAAATAATTTTTCTTATTGAATGGAGTAGAAATTATCAGCAATAGCAGCTTTGATTTCAATTTTGGAATATGAGGTTCCTCTAACTTTATGTGGTTTTACTGTAATTCTAATTGCAAAACATAGTAACTAAGTGATTTTTATTGACCAAAAAAATCTGAAATTAAGGCTATACTTTTGTTGAATTTAAGCATTTATTCATTTGGCCATTGTGCATTAAAAATTTCAAGCGATTTCTGGACAACTCTTTTTCAATAGCTCAGACTGCTGAAAATCCAAATAGAAGCTTATCCTTTAATTTCATGCATTTGATGTTGGAAATAATCTCAGCCATTTAAGAAGTGCCTTCTTTGTAGTTAGAGCCATCTTCTTATTTTATTTAAGAGGTTACATTTCTACCTTTTTAGCTGCCTTCCATTGAAATTCTCTCTTTCTCTTTTTTTTTTGGTGACCAGAATTTCACATGAAAATTTAGTTGTATTCTAATACTTCTTTGTGTGTGTTTGTGTTTGTTTGTGTGTGTGTGTGTGTGTATTCTAACATGACCATAAAGTCCGATAAGAACCAATCAACATACTTATTAATAATCACATGTGGGCCTGCAATGTAAGATGCAGTTGCAACTGCAGATGTAGATGTAAGTGTTAATGTACTGCAGATGCAAGCCAGTTTAGTGTAGTGGTCAAAGCCCAAGCAAGAAGCCAGGAGTCAATACATTTGAGTCCTTAGGGACAAATTCAGCTGGTGACCTTTGATCAGTCACTCTCTCTCAACTATAGGAAGAAGGCAATGAGTTAGAGCTAGGCAATGTCAAACAACTTCAGCAATGTTGCCAAGAAAACTGTAGGACTAGTTCAGGGGTCTTCAAACTTGGCCCTTTTATGACTTGTGGACTTCAACTCCCAGAATTCCTCAGCCAGGCATGCTGGCTGAGGAATTCTGGGAGTTGAAGTCCACAAGTCATAAAAGGGCCAAGTTTGAAGACCCCTGGACTAGTCAATGGAGTCATCAGGAGTCAACAGTCAATCAAAGGAGGGAGGGGGAACAGCAGTAGTTTATAAACAATTCAGTTGTATTCTAGTTCTTCTAGGTATATATACTGCTATTCCCCCTCTCCCTTTTGAGTCACTGTTGACTCCTGGTGAGCAAATCCACCAGTTCCTAATGGTCATAGCTGCAGCTAGGAATTTTGTGACCTTTGATGTTTTAGAGCAGTGATCTTGGAGCAACTGATCCATAACTGCTTATTGTGGAAAGTTGGAAGAATTGCTAATAAGTGGATCAATGAGATCATAGGGTTAGGTGGGTCATAAGGAGAAGCATAACAACACATGTATCAGAGACCCAGCTTTATTATCTGAGCACACACAAAGACAGCCCTGATAAGGAATACTGTAATTCTGTTTATAGTGACTATTGAGGGCTGGCATCAAATCAAGTGAATCTAAATGCCCTTTGATGTGGGATATGAAAAATATCATAAATATATCTACTTCGGTAAGATGAGCACATGCATAGTAGCAGATATGTGACTTTTTAAAATTTACAGTATATTTTTGACTTCAAGATCTAAAACTCCCTATGTAAGTACTGCCAGAGATTTATCTGGACCCATAAAATGTATAGATAGGGGGGAATGGCTTGCAATAAGACTCCTCGAAGAATATTTGCTTTTTCAAGGATGAGGTGTAACTATCCATGAATGTAAACTGGTCCAAGCTTGCCCAGAATATTTATTTTATCCAGAATTTAAGACAGCAAAGGCTCCAGCTTGCCTCAAGGGTGACACAGTCAAAGTGCATTCACAATTAATCAAGAAGCACAGAGCGTGGCCTTCAAAATGTTATATTAGATCATTTCCAAAGTTAGAAGTGCCCTTGATTTGTGACATAGATTTGAAGACAATATAGCAGCAAACTTAAAATCTTTGCTTTGAATAATTTGATTGCTGTGAGTTCTCAATTATTATCTTTGTAGGCTGCAAGTTTAATAATCTTGTTGGACGCTCATTCTGCTCTTGACAAGAACTCACTTGTTTGGTGACTCCAAGAAGTAAATAGTTGGTAATGAATACCAAAAGTCCTTAACTTGCTCAGTTTGTTTACCACTGATTTGCAATTACAAGAAAGATTGAAAACCTTTTGAGTCAAAAGTTGGTTTAGTTAATTTCTAGGTTTTCCTTGGCACAGTAGGATCCCTACTATTGTTAAACATCTATGGAGGCCAACTTGGAATATTAGCTGGCTTATTCTTGATACCTTTCTAAGATTGGAAGTATAATAAAATAATTTCAAACTTTAGAAAATGAAAGGAAATTGTTGATAGTTGTACTGTAAATATAGCAACTACAAAGTGATGTTTTTGAAAAATAAGAAATCCAGCAAAATTAGGCCTACAAATTCTTCAGCTGGAGATTGATTAAAAGTTCTGAATTTGAAACTACTAACTACTCAGCCATGGGTTCAGAAATTAGCAAGTTTATGCTATCATTGTTAAATGACATAGAAAATGGTTACAGTTGTAAATAGCCCAGTCCCCAGTAGGATTGGATTATTAGAATAGGAAGTAGGATTGCTAGAATATTTAGAACTGGAGTTACACTAATTATAAATACTGAGATGTTTTGCAGTAGATTTTTTACATGATATACATATTTTAAATACATGATTGTCCTTGCACACATGGGTAATTACATCATATATGTAAAAAGTTCAATGACATTGCTAATGTAAATATATTTGCTTTAAAAATGTATTTGCTTTGTATGTAGTGAATTCAATGCATCATAAAAAGACAGCAAGGTGAATCTAGCTAGCCTATGGGAGAAAAAAGCAGGTGCAATTGTGAGAGGAAGGGTGATCAAATGGTTAAATTGCTCTTTAGGATGAAGAAAGGAAAGAAATGTTGAGCTGGGAAGGGGGGGACAAAATTTGAAAAAGTGTGTGTTCATTGTGAGCAGCATTATCAAAATGGATCAAAATATGGATGAACTCTAGCTATCATTGATAACCAAATGCATCACTTGAAAACAATTTTTCCTTTGCTTTGCAAAAAATGCATAATTCTGGCCTGCCTTGATAACTCCCTCAGAAGATAGCTAGCTATGCCGGTTGAAAAGCTTTCTAGGATCTTCAAATACAATTTGTCAAGCTGACTTAAACTTGTCAGAAATCGAAGGTGGAACCATTTCAATGTGAGCCTGAGAAGTGATATTCTTTTTCTGTTTGCAGTTTCTGTTGCTTGTGGAAATTTCAGAAAACAAACAAGCAAAAAGAAAACTATTAATCTAATTTTGCTTTGCACCTTTGCTTTCCTATTCTAGTTTTCCTTTTTACATTGTGCTGTCTGTCCCCTTTTAAGGAACTTATCGGCTCCATTCTTCTCCACTCCCTTGTGGAATGCAAGCATTTTTCACAAAGTTATGTCTGTTTCTCTTTTTAAAAATGTAATTGGCAGCTTGTTTCTACATGCTGAGTAGGTGGGAAAAATGGATTGCTGAATGTAAAGCTTCAGGGAATGTAATTCACAGGCAAGAAATTGTTCTTTTTTCCGGCAACAGCTTCTCAAATGAAAAACAAAATGATTAGTGTGCCCTTTCCTATTATTCTCTTATCTGAAGAGTAATTGGTGAAGAATAGCAATACATCAAGTGTATTCTTTTAAAAATCTGTTTTTAAAAAAGTATTGTGACTAGTTTAATTTACTTCTTTTTGGCCTTGTGATAGTAACAAACAGAAATAGTTTAGAAGCCTTGGGGCATTTTTATTAAAGAAAATGGATTTATACTTTTTTGTGAAATGTTCAGAATCTTGATAAATGTGGTTGGAATTTAAAGTAAAGATAAAGGTTTCCCCCTCTCCAGTTGTGTACAACTCTAAAGGGCAGTGCTCATCTCAGTTTCTTAGCCAAGGGAGCCAGCATTATCTGAAGACATTTCCATGGTCATGTGGCCAGTATGATTATACACCAAAGGCGCACTGAACTGTTACCTTCCCAGTGAAGTGGTACCTATTTGTCTACTTTCATTTGCATGCTTTAGAACTGCTTGGATGGACAGCAGCTGGGGCAAGTAACGGGAGCTCAACCCATCATGCGGTGCTCGGGTCTCCAACCTCGGCTGTCAACTTTCCAGCTGACGAGCTCAGTGTCTTTAACTGCTGAGCCATCGTGTCCCCTTGTTTGGCATTTAGAAATTGCTTAAAAATGAGAAATTCTGTCAAAGATTCATTGTTTGCTTTTGGCAGAAGAGTTATCTTTCTTTATTGCATCCACGAAACAAAACAAAAAAACAGAATTCTTTACAATGCATCAAGGTAAATACTTAGGATTTGCAGGGTTAGCCTCTTTGGGGGAAAAAAATGGCCTTAATCACCCCAAATTAACTTGCCTCTCAGCCCAAGCATTTCAGGAATTGTTTTTAAGCCGGAGGAGTTATAAAATTCCCTGCCATCTGCCCTTCAAGCACCGTAATCATCTCGAGTGGTATTCTTTTGGCGCACAAACCATAAATGGTATCCTCCAAAATGTCCCCTTTTTTGCATGGGTTTTCCACAACCATCCCCAAAAATGCACACGTTCCTCCCAAGCCCGAAAACAGCCAATTCAGCCTCATATTAACAATTCTCTTTTCCCTGGATTTAAACTGCAACTTTGCCTCTTTGTATGTATTTATTACTTGACGTAATAAAGCTTATTTTCTTTATTGATTTCATAGCAAAGTATTTGGGAAACAGGAATCCAGTTTAAAATCACAGTTTTGGTTAGCAATCTTCTTATGGTTTGCGTGGTCCATAAGATAATGATGTATGCATGAATGGGGTCCCATGTTGGCAGAGCTAGTTTGGTGTAGTTGTTAAGCCATCATGCTAGAAATGCAGGACATGAGTTCTAATTTAACCTTAGACACTGACCTTTGGGCTATGCATGTGAAAAATAGGCAGGGGCTTCAGCTGTGTCCACTATTTTGATTACTTTGACCTCTTTCTGTATATGCTGCTGTCCTCACATACAGAAATGTACAATTGTCACACATGATGAATTGCGCTTGGGGTGTGTGTTGCATTCAGGTTGCATGTGTTTTGTAGGGAAAGGATAAATGTGATGGACCTAGAGGGCTCTATGGCTGTATTAATATTCCAGCACAGTAAAGATTTGCAAAAGGGAACGTGTATTAGACTCCCATTCTCTTAAATTTAACATACATGAAGCATTTATTCAAAATTGATTCAACCAACTTTTAATATAAAAAAATGGTGACAGTGTATTTGACTTCATTTTTGTAATAATTGCGCCTGATGAGCCACGAATGCCAGTATTCAGTCTCTAAATGTTTTGTGTTGCAGATTGATCACACTTTTGCTTCGTACAGCTGGATCTTTCTTTATAAATGGATTCATCACAACCTTTGGAATTGGTTACATGAAGTTTTATTCTCATTTCATATGGTTTAGAGTCCAGTCCATGAAAAAAAATAAAGTTATAGGCTATACAGCATGGATTTTTACATTGTGCTAAATGAGAAACTAAAATAACACATTCAAGCTTAAAAAGAGGTGGACAACTTAAAGAATCACACATAGTTTTCTATCCTCTTGTTTTCTGACTACAGACCTTGTTTAGTACAACAGAACAGAACAGAACAGAACAGAATAGAATAACAAAGTTGGAAGGCACCTTGGAGATCTGCTAGTCCAACGCCCAACTCAGTCAGGGAAACCCTATACCATTTGAGACAAATGGTTGCCCAATCTCTTCTTAAAAACTTCCAGTGTTGGAGCATCCACAACTTCTGGAGGCAGGTCGTTCCAATGATTAATTGTTCTATCTGTCAGGAAATTTCTCCTTAGTTCTAGGTTGCTTCTCTCCTTGATTAATTTCCATCCATTGCTTCTTGTCCTGCCTGCAGGTGCTTTGGAGAATAGCTTGAGTCCTTCTTTGTGGCAGCCCCTGAGATATTGGAACACTGCTATCATGTCACCCCTAGTCCTTCTCTTCATGAACAGCTGCACCATTGAAATACAGTTGGAGATCCTAAATAAAAATGGTGTGATTTCCTCCCACTCTTTCAATGGGAGATGAAACTTTAAGAGATGTGTAGAGCCTCCAGTAGGCTTATTGAATCTACAAAATACATTTTAAAATGTAAAGGACACCAAAAACATTGTGTTTATGTAGTTTTCAAGATCTAAAGATTTTATAGGATATAGTGATTTTCCTGCAGATTTTTGTCACGTAGAATATTCAAAGGTTATTTGCATAACCCATTTACCATTTTGCAATCTATAATTTAAATCGCAGAGAAGATGTTTGACCAGAACTTGAATGCTGTGTGAACTGATAAGTCTTTTATTTGACTTCCCTCCAATATCCACCCCCCTTTTAAAATCCACTCAACGAGAGTTGAAAATTAAGTCCACTTGGCCATAGTTTCCTTCTGAATTGAAAGATGCCAGATCTGAGAATCTTTTAATATCAGGCTGTGGCATGGACCCAAACATCTTCTGTTATCTTGATTGTATTGGATCTTATCAGTGGACTACTGTTGCTGGATTCTGTGCTGGGCGTGTTGCCATTTGCAGCTACTGGAAAAAAGAACAATTAATGTAAGCTGATGTAAACATTCTGCATGGCTCACAAATCTATTGTACAATCAGGGCACGACTCTTTCTCATGATATGCCAAGAATTTGCTGCTGAGAATTCCTTATAGTTGTCCAAAACTCTCTAGGAGGGAAAAAAAAAATCAAACATTTTAACTACATTAACTACATTCAAAAGGGAATATTTACAATACAAAGGCTTTTTTGTAGATTATTTTTTTTACAAAGTGTCAGTCTCAGATCTGTATGAGCTGTGATGACCTTAAAAGCTGGTTGTGTGAACCTGCCCTCTGTGAATTTTGTGGAATCTAAAATAGTTGTCAGATATCATGGGTACCCAGTTCTGGCTACCAGCCCTTCGCTTTTAGACTGGATCCATATAACATGCTAACCCATAATGTGGTTCATTTTTTTTCTTATTGTGGATTGTTATTCATCCAGTGAGGTTTGTAAACTATGAATTAAGACTATTCCATGATCCCAGGAAATTTGAAACTTATTTGTTGAAACTTATTCAACAAATCATAGTTAATTAAACCATAATACTCACGGTCTAGGATATACACATGTATTGAAGACATCGTCTTTTTAGTGAATTTTCATGCCATTTACAAACAAAGAAGGCAGTTTAATCTCTTTATCATGCACAAAATGAAAACACTGCTTCTTTTAAAGTACTGCAGTCTCTTGTATGGTTGACCTAATGTTCTATCTAGAGGGACAATTTTTAGAACCAGATTTCTATTCGGTTGTGTATATTTGCATTTGTATGAGCAGCTGTATATAGAGGTAAGTAAGTAGGTGGATAAGATGATTGCATCACTAGAAATAAATATGTTCATTCGTTACATGAATGCATCAGCTGACAAATGGCATCTTTATCATAGTTGTAATGCTACTTTCACCTACAAGAATTTCATCCTTCAAGCTAGATTATATATTGCAATGGCAATATATAGATTATTCTAAATTATCATTGGGGTGGGTCTACTCATGAATTCCAGCAGAAAGATTTAAAATAAACCCAGCCTGAATGGACAAGTATGAAGTGGCACCAATTTGACACCCAGTTTGGAAACTACAGGGCTATGGGTTTCACGTTTGGGGATACAGATGTACCCATGTCCTTATTATGTTTGTGTGTGGATGTAAAGTTAATATTCAATCTTGCTCTGGCAGGATCTTCTATTTTATGAAGGAAGGAAGGAAGGAAGGAAGGAAGGAAGGAAGGAAGGAAGGAAGGAAGGAAGGAAGGAAGGAAGGAAGGAAGGAAGGAGATCCATTGACCAAGTAAATCTATGGATTTTAAAACTTATGGAGAAGGAAGATGGGTTTTCTTCCAGTCTCTGCCTCTTTCCCTTTTTATCCACATGCTGAGAAGCAATGTGATTTTTTTTTTCCTTTTGAAAGTTATGGTGCAAAGAAGTATTCAGATCCTAATTTCCCTTATTCTGTATTGATGTATCATTACCAGATTGGGGAAAAAAAAGATGTCTCAGGGGCTGCTTAAGCAGCTACTCAAGACATTTTAGAAAGGGGGAAGAAACAGAAAGATAATACTGCTCAGCTGGAGGTGGAAGGTTTCTGAATACGTGCTTTGTCTGTCCTTTCTTTGGCTGGAAACCAGGAGCTGCTGTTCCTGTTTCAGTTCAAACTGTCCCCTTTAGCTCTTGATGGCTTTACTGCCCTCGCTGCTGAACCTCAACAGATTGGGGCTTATTTACCTATTCACACTCTACTGTGGAACCTCATTAATAGGCTTATTAGCCACACCATTCATGCCCAGGAGAACTGACAAAAAAGGATTGTGGCCATTTTTTAGAAGAAGATGAGAATGATGAGGGTGGTGGTGATTAAAGAAATGTAAAGAGGTTATTCTTTTATTCAGCAACGTAACTGGCAGGAAAACGTTTTCTGAGATCACTGGAAGTTTAAAAATGATAACATTAAAAAAAAAAAATAACAAACCTGTTTCTGCTTTTCTTCAACTGAGAGGCTTGTGGTGACCCAACCTGAAAATCAGCTCATTGCAATGAATAGGTGCTATTGATCAACAGAGAAAATTGCTTCTAGATGTCATGGGAGAAAAAGCTTATATTTTGTCATCATTTATGGAATATTTCTTTTTCGAAGGAGGCAAAATTATTGAACTGAAAAAAGTTACTGTTTCTTCTTGCATTTACTTTAAGCTGAGAATGTTTTACAAAGGTTTTTAAGGAATAAGAAAAGAGATGTTTGAAGGTGAAATCGGAATCTTGTTCAAATGTTATACTTACAGGTACAAAGACACAGTTATAAAACTGCAGAGGAGTAATTTTTATTTCTACTTGGAAACTGTTTCTGGATTTTGTGCTTGAGGTGGAAAAAAATGAAACGTTGATTTTGGGTTTTGCCGATTAGATAGATTTGTAGTTATAGAAATGGCCAGTTTAAACTATTAGGTAAAAATAAAAAAGTTGAGGTGTGATGTTAATGTCTTATTCTACGGCACCAAAGGGAATTGGAAGTCAATGCCTTTTCTTTCTTTTTCCTCTTCTTTTCCTCACTTTTCCCTTCCCTATTTTTCCTACTATTTGCTTTGGTACTTTTTTGTATGTTACAATATAAACTAATAAAATTGTTAAACAAAAGTAATTTCAGATTGCAGAGGAGTAATTTCTATGAATAGGACTATACAAAGTTGCAAATGATACATGTAAATTTAATATTTGTTTTTTAAAAAATATCCCAGCTGCAAGAATAGAAAATCAAGGACAAAGAATCTTAGCTTTAGTTCAATTATAAGCAAAGAAATTTTGTTTTAGTTATAATTTAATTATATTAAATATAATTTAGTTATATTAATGTAATTTAATTATATTAAATTATATGCATATCCCTCATAAGTGAACTGAAACGAGAAAAAATAAATTTTGTTGAGGTTGCTATTATTTAACATATAATAGAAAATGTACATTTGTACTAACAAGGCAGTTTATTTTACTTGATTCATGACTAATATTGACATTTTTATTATTTATATTTCAGTATTTACTCAAGACTTTCTATGGCTCTAATGAAATTTATAGTGTATTGCTGGTATTTTAATCAAAGAATAGTTTTTAAACAAGAGTAGAATTTAAGTTAGTAGTGACAAGATTATAAGGACTTTTTTTTTTTAAAAAATGAATATTTCCTTTCATATCTCTTGAACAAGAAATATTTTCTGAATAATCCAAGGAATTTGTAATCTTCCCACCTATGTTTATTTTATTTCCCATTCATTCAACTTTGATGTTGGATAGGTATTTTTCCCCAGTCAAGGTAATAAGCAATGCCAATGCATTGGAAGATTGCCAGCAGCAAGAGAGTCACTAACCTGTATTTTAATATTGTTCTAAAAGACGAACCATATCAGTAAAGCAAATGATGTAATTGTTCCTAATAGAAAACAGCTCCTGCTTGGAACAGCAATGTTTATGTGAGAAGGAATCCTTGGTAGTTCAGCTCATGGGACTGTTAACTTGCAAACATTTCAGATCAGGGAATGGGAAGAAGTCAAGAGTTAATGGCTCCTGTATTACTATCCTGGGATATGAATTGGCTTCATATTATCCCCTGCAGGATGACTGCTTTTCTTCATTCTTCATGATTATTGTCAGAAGTTCTCATATTCTTATGAATGTGTTCAGGTTCAGATTAGTACATTCTGTTTCCAAATGCTAAACATTCATGTGACTATCTAAGAAGAACGTAGACCTTACAGCTCTCCATGCGATCTAAACATGTAATTGTAAAAAAAAAAAAAAAAATTCATTATGACAGTATTGTTTTTCCCCTTCTTTTAAATTGTCTTCCCTTCCCTTATCCCATTTCTTTTTTGCATCTATTTTAAAATGTTAGCTTGCATGACTTAGTTTTTTTTAAAGATATACTTTAGTGCAAATTGTTTGAGGAATAGGCACAAATTCTGCTTTGCTGTTTTATTTCCATTTGATTTAAGTTTGTGAAGAAAATATATAAAATGATATTAATCTCGGCAATGCAATCTGGATTTTAGTAAAAAAAAAAATATATGGGTGAAGGTCAGGAACACAGAGAATCAAAGGCAGGAAGGGCATCCAATTGTAGCTGGAGCTCTCCATGTCTTTGATTGAATGTATAAATATAAGACTTTTTCTATTCATGCTTACCCAACGTGGAATAGCACATTATTAGTGCTTTCTGAAAAATTGCCTGATCATGTTTTCCACATATGAGGGCCATTATAGCAGAAAAGCAGGCAGAGCAATGTGATAAAACATGCCATCAGTTTAGAGTCTTTGCACTGCCACAAGAGACCAGAGTCCAGCCCTACTTGAATTCTATTGTCCCTTATCTAATACCGATTTAGTTGAGTTCAATAAATTGTTTATGCTGCAACCTACACAAATGGTTCTGATTCTTTGTGCCTGCAAGGGAGCATCAACATCAAAATGGTGGGTGTGACCAGGCAATCAAAACTACATCCCTTTTTATATAATCTATGAAGTATGTGTCATACATTTAAAAAGCTGGGGCTTCATCACCTAGTCACACTCCTCATTTTGATGCCATGGATCTCTCCTTGTGAATGGCCCTGCAAGGAACTTTGGTGCTTTGCCTATAAATATAGGTAATTCTCAATAATAGCTGAATTTTATATTTTGAAAGAATAAGGATCAACTGACATTGGTTTCTTCGTCCCATCCCAAAATTCTAAGGAAAAGCCTAAGCCCAACCTGAACCATTGTTCTGAAATGTCAAATTCCACATGTTATGTTAAGACAGCCTCTCTTGTTCTAACCCAAGCTAGGGTTTATCTTCTCTTATTTTTTCCCCTCTTCTTTAATTAAGACTGCTTAAATTCTTCTGACTGAGAATTGTCCATGATTACATTTTGAAACAAATGAGTCACACAATTTTGTTGATTTATAGTTCATAGGAATGGGAGGTGATAACTGGTTTGAACCCATGATTGTGAAACATGTTTTCTGAACTTGTTGATGCCTTGCATGTGTTGATCAGTACTGGCGGAAGGGAGGAATAGTAAGAGCTGAATGTAGGTGTAGGAGAAGGAGAGTCTTCGTAGGATTGCACACTAAGAATAGGGAGTCCTCAACAGAATGGGCACCACTGTCTGTGGGTCAGATTCATGTCCCGTTGGCTCTTTCAGGAAGCAGGGTAAGGTATGTTTGCGGCTGGATTTGTGAAATGATGGATTATTATTTGAGGGAAGTCAATGTTTTTTTGAATGAGGAGGTAGTACATCCTGTCTTGAAAAAAGCTATCTCTTCATCCTGCTGTTTTGAAAAGGTCCACTCTGTCTTAGGAAATATTCAGTCAATGTTCGGGCATGATCACAGGACAGTAACATTGCTGCATTAGATGATATTATTTGAGTCTTAATTGGGCATGGGGAGGATGTTCCTGCTGGTTGTATAGAATTTATCTATGGCTTAAAAAAACCATTGATCATGGTATTCTTCTGGTCTGCCTGCAACCTTTGGGAGGTGGAGACACTGCAGTATACTGTAGTTGACTGAACTGGAAATTTTGTAGATGTCTATAGCCTATAAAAATCTGGATGACTAGAAACTCAAACCTAATAAGATGGAGTTTACTATAGATTAGTAAACTCATCAGTTTACATTTTGTCTGTAGTAGCTCTTGATGGGGGTCATCCTCTCACAGGAGCATTGCAGATGGAGGCAATGGCCAGGAAGTATGTTGCAGACCTTCAGTGGTGGATCTATTGAAGACTAACTGGACTAGAATGCCCCAATTTTTGTAACTCACACCCAGATATCCTTGCAACTGGATTACAGTAATGCACTCTAAGTGGGACTGCCTTTGAGGATGATTGAGATGCTACAGCCCAGAACAAACTACAGTGGTAGACCATTCATTGGGAAGATCCATAGTGCATATGAATACTGTAGTCGTTGCACTATTTGCCCTTAAGCTTCTGGGCCAATTCACAGTGTTGTTCACTACCTATAAAGTTCTACAAGAAGTGATATCCTTGCCAAGTGCAATTCTGCCCATCCCATTCAAATGCTGAGGGAGGTCAAGGAGGCTTGAAGTTAGAATTCAAACTCCTCTCCTCCAAAAAAAAGTTATGGAGCTTGCATGCCAGGAGGTATGACTGTCTTCTTCTTCTTGTTTCATTCTGAAAAGCCCTCTCAGTTGGACTTTGAGACCCTAAAATTAATTATTAATGTAATATTGTATTAAATCTTTCCTCACCCAATGCCACTTGTGGGCCAGAAGGGCCTTCACTCTAAAAAGTTGGTAAATTTATAGCTATTTGAAACTGCATGGCTTTTCTATTAATTCATAAATGAAAACAATCATTTTAGCCTTTATACATTGCCTAAGATGAAGATATAAACCCAATCTCAGTAATAAAGTCTCTATTTATATTTAGCTAAAATCTTTTCAGCACAATCTAGAAATAAGTAAACCATCAACAACTTAAAATCTGAATCGTCTTTTTTTTAATACAAAGCCATGCATATTGCATATCCATAAAATATTGCATTGATTTATGTGACATTTGTGTCCTATTTCTCTTTGATAATAATAATTTATCAGAGCAAAATTCTTTCTGGCTTTCCAAAATAAAAATCTGAATTCCTTTTATACAGCTACTCTTCAGTTTTAAATAGTGCTATCCACATAAATCCATTGCTGCCCCAATGCCTTCCTTGTGCAGTTTTTTTTTTAATGTTGTGCATATCTGTCCCGGAGTTCATTGTTGTTTTCCCTAGACAGGATAGAAATGAATAGAAAATCAATCACATTGGGCGTGGCCCTACCATGAGATACAGTGAGTCAGGCACATGGGCAGAAATTACTGAAGAAAATTGGCAATTTCTCCTGAGCTTATCCAACCCCAGCTGTTCCTCTTTAGTTTGAGGAAATAAAACAATGAATGCCAATCAGCCTTATACCCCTTTGTTGCCATCAGATAGAGAAGAGCATTCAGAACACTTATATCGATTGTGTTGCCAGTCCATGTCGCTTTTGAACATGCAATGGAGGAGAATCTTTTTGACTCTTGCAGTTTTGGCCACCTTGATGTTAACATTACTGATATCTTTGTGCATTCATATTTTTTCCTCTGGTAATATTTTAGCAATGTGGAGAGAGAGAAAAGAAAAGTTTTGTTTTCCCCGAGTTTTCTTCTCATTCCTTCCTCTACGTTTTCTAAGGAAAACTTAGAAAAGGTTGAACATCTTCCCTAATATGTCTTCAGTGACCTTTGTGCTTGCTGTTGATACTTATTAAAAAGGATTCGGAACAGACTGTCTTCCCAAAATGTGAAATTGAGGCTACCTTCCATAAGGCCACTAGCTTTGCCCCCCCCCAATAATTGGAAGAAGTTTCAGCTATGACGCAGCCTTCACTAAATGCCCTTTCCTTTCCCCCATTAGCTAGCTAGTGCGTGTGTTTTTTCAGTCATGGAGAGTGTTTTTTTAAAAAAGGTAATTAGCTCTTATGCAGTAAGGCAAACAGATAGCCTTCACAAAACCAGACTGTGTGGAAGAATACAAAGCTACCTTCAGCAGGACTGGAAACCCTGGGGGGAAGTGATAAGATATCTCTTTGCTTTTTTACTTTAGAAAAGGGAGGGGGAATTCAGAAAGAGTCAAGATGAGTTGGGAGCCAATGGGGAACTGATAACCTCATCATTCTAGAGGAAAAGTATGAAAATGATCTGTAACGGTATGTGAGAATGACCTTGGTAGGCGGGGGGGGGGGGGGACCTGCAGCCTGATCAATCTGATATTAGTTTGTTATGATCCCATAACAAAATCTGAACCTGTAGGAGGGTAGTGGGGAGTAGAGAAAGCATCTCAGAAGACACCCTTCCTAGCTTTTGGGAGCATAAAAGTAAGAGGTGAAAGGGGTACTTTCAGATTTGCAAGATTTTGTTGATGTAACCTTATACTAATGATAGAGTTTATTCTATATTCACGGTTGTGCTTCTTGCCAGGGCTATCTCGAATGTCTGTCATGATTTTTTCCCCCTATTACCTCTAAACAACGATGTAGCCAACTTATGAAGTGAATTGATCCAGTTTGCAAAGACCATTAGAAGTCCATAGCATTGTGGAAATTGACGCATTCCATGCCAAATGTGTACATCCTGTATACATGCCCTCAGGAGCACATCCTACTGAGCTTCCCAATGAGAAAATGATACAGATATAGGACTGTGGCTTACAATCTGCGTAAGAATTTTGTTTCCTCTTGCGCATCTATCTTTCCATTAAAAAACTGTAGAAATAAAGTGGGAGAATAGGTGGCTAAGAATCCTGCCTGGGGACAGTGACTGGTTAGTTTCCTTCATGTAAATATTTATAGAATTTTCACTGATTATGTGCCATCAAGTTATTATTGACTCTTAGTCACCACATAGATTTTCTCCATGACTTTTTGTCCCTAACTCAGCCTTTCAGATCTTCTATCAGGGAATTCATCGTCATTGTAACTGTGCCCATCCAACTTGCTGCTGGCCATTCTCTTCTTCTCTTCCACTTTTCCCAGAATTAAAGCCTGCCTTAGAGAGCTGGAGCTTAACCTAATGCCTCTGTAGTAGGACAATTTTTACCTGGTCATTTGTGTCTTGAATGAGAACTCCACGTTGATTTGTTCAATTATCCTTTTTTTCCTCCATGGCTGTCTCCATGGTATTCTCTTTCCCAACACCGAACTTCAAAGGTGTCAATACTCTCCCTATCCTACTTCTTCAGAACCAAACATACACTTCCACAGAGTGTCACAGGGAATGCCATGTTTTTCATGGTTCTACTCTTTCTAGGTAATTTATAGAATAAAAATATTTTATGTTAGTTTAATGAAGGTGTAATAATAATGAAGGTTAGTAATAATGAAGGTGCCTAAAATGACAAAAAGCAAGTCTGATTTCAATTTTTTTCAGTTCCTATGACAGTCAAGTCCCTCACAACAGTTGTGTATGACTGACATATAGAATATTGTCTAATATTTTGCTATCAAGGTTCCGGTCTTGTTCATGGGAGATTGACAGGGCAACCAGAAAAAAAAAATCCAGACTGACTACCTCTTGCCTTGGTGTCAGCGAGCATCATCTTAAGCCCCCCCCCAAAAAAAAAACCCCGAAGCATTATTATCAAAATTGTCTCAAAGGTGCTTTTTTCAAAAGGCAACTGGATTTGTTTTTCCTTGAAGATGTTTCACCTGTCATCCAAGAAGCTTCTTCATTTCTGACTGAACTTCTCATCCAAGAACTGAAGAAGCTTCTTGGAGTAGAATAGAATAGAATAGAATAGAATAGAATAGAATAGAATAGAATAGAATAGAATAGAATAGAATCTGGAAGGGACCTTGGAGGTCTTCTAGTCCAGCCCCCTGCTCAAGCAGGAGAACCTATACCATTTCAGACAAGTGATTGTCCAGTCTCTTCTTAAAAACCTCCAGTGATGGAGCGCCCTCGATTTCTGAAGACAAGCTGTTCCACTGGTTAATTGGCCTCACTGTTAGAAGTTTCTCCTTAATTCCAGGTCGCTTCTCTCTTTGATCAGTTTCCAACCATTGTTTCTTGTCCTGCCCTCTGGTGCTTTGGAGAATAACGTGACCCCCTCTTCTTTGTGGCAGCCCCTCAAATACTGGAATACTGCTATCATGTCCCCCCTATTTCTTATTTTTTTTAGACTAGCCAAACCCAAGGAAAAACAAAGTCCAATTCCCCTTTTTTGGGGGGGAAAAAGCATCTTTGAGACAACCACGATCTGGATGACTGAAAATCTCCATAGACAAAACATCGAAATCATTCCGTGTTATTCCAGATAGTATAGAATATTTGACTGTTAAGTCTCTCCCCCCCCACACACACACACACCGTAGTTTAGGCGGTAAGAATCGGCAAAAAAATTGGGTGGGTGTCTGCGTGAGTTTTTTTAAAAAAAGGGGGGGTGTCTTTTTCTCTCCCACGGCTGTTTTTGTGGTGCCGCTTGGAGGCGTTTTCCCCACGGAGCGCTCCTTTAAAGTTGCGGGGAGAAAGCGAGAGCGAACCCGAGTTCTCGTCAGCGTCTATGAAGCGCGAGGGGAATTGCTGCGCCGCCCGTGATTGGCAGAGGAACCGTCCAGGAAATGGCTCAGGTTTCAACTTCGGGGGAGTGACCAAGCGAAGCAGGGGAGGAGAGGGAGAAAAGGGGGTTGTGGAGTTGATAAAGCTTTAGAGTTTGGTGGCAAGAGGATTCTGAATGGATCCCGAATGATCGGGACTCGAAACATCTCTATTACGTCCTGGCTTTTGAAAGAGGAAGAAAGTTTGGGAATACGGCCGTATTCTTCTCAGTCTGGATCCTGGAGTGAAGCGCGGAGAACAACGAGAAAAAAAAAAGTTTTTTTTTTTTTGATACTCTGCTTTTCGTCTCTCCCTCCCTCTGTCTCTCGTGACTGTTTTAAAATTTAATTCTTTTTTGTCTTTTTTTTTTTTTTAAAAAAAACCCCTTGAACGCTCCTACCACCCCCTTCCACCGTCTGCCCCACAGAATTTTTGGAGTGGGGGAAAGAGGGGAAGGGTTGAGGCGCGGGGATGGAGGTGGTCGCCGCCGAGTCCCCCCGCCCGGGTTTGGGACTTCGGACCGACGTCTTTGAGCGCCCGAGCGTGGAATAAAGTCGGAGGCGATTGTTGTGGGTTTTTTTTTTTTTTTGGTTTTTTTTTTGTGTGTGCAAAAGGTTGTTTCTGTCTCCCGCTCCTCCTCCGGACAGCCTGTCTTCATCGCTGCGTCCGTCCAGTACACACGCCTGGGCAAGGGAATAAGCAGATCGTTTCCTCGGAGCCTTTTCATATAAGGTAATTGGACCAGGCTTGGCTGGTAGATGAGAGGCGCACAGCGGCCGGGGGAGGAGAGGCGGAGAAGAGGGGGGATCGGGGGGTCGGCTGCGCAAGACGGCGTAATCTCTCGCTTTCCAAGCTCCCTCCAACTCTTTCTTGCTAAGCTCCCCTCACCCCGCTTCCCAACAATTACTTTGCGCTTGGGGAAAGGAGAATTTGCAACGTGCGGGTTGTTGGTCAAAATTTGCAAGACGGTACATAGTTGTGCTTTTTCTTCCCGGAGCGGGGAAGGATGAGGGTGGGCATCCGGAGCAGTGCCGTTCCAAAGTTTGGCAGTTTTGTCAAGTTTTATTTGTTTGAAATGAGTTCTGTAGCTTAGGTGGGTGAAATTGGCTAAACCAGGTGCAGCCCTACCCGGGGCCCTTGGGTGGGCTGAGCTGGCGCCCCCAGTTTTGACCCGTCTGACGTGATGGAGTGGAGGTGCTGCTTCTTTGGAGGAGCCGCCTTCGGTTTCTGACAGGTTCCTTCTTCCCTCTCCCTCCTTCCCCCCCCCACGCCCCCTCCCCCGCCTAGTAAAGCTATTTTAACCCCTTTCTAAACGATGCTTGTCCTGAGCGAGGTTTCACGATGATATGGTTTGCGTGGAAGAGTTTCCGAAGAAGTTAAAAAAAATTTTTTGCCAGGCGTACTTAGTTCGACGGGAATCGAACTCAGGGTGGGGAACGAACGTCTGGTTGCGCGCTCTTCGCTGCTTCCCCGCTTCCTATAGCAGTTCGAACTAGAATCTTTCCTGGTTCTCTGCCTTTTCAGGGTGGATGCAAAAATCCTGTCCGATCTTTCTGCCCTTTTACCTTAGCAGCCCTTGAATCTGAAAAGCCCCATTATGCGAACTCCTAATCTTCATAGTGTTAGAGTTTTCCCTCTGAAGGGTCCTTGGTGCTCTCTGAGCTTGCTTGTTTTCTTGCAGACTAGTTCTAGTTCTAGCACTGATGATGTTACCTAGTTTGGGTAATGAAACGTCTGCAAGAAAACAAGCAAGCTCAGAGAGCACCAAGGACCCTTCAGAGGGAAAACTCTTAACACTATGAAGATTAGGAGCTTGCTTGTTTTCTTGCAGACTAGTTCTAGTTCTAGCACTGATGATGTTACCTAGTTTGGGTAATGAAACGTCTGCAAGAAAACAAGCAAGCTCAGAGAGCACCAAGGACCCTTCAGAGGGAAAACTCTTAACACTATGAAGATTAGGAGCTTGCTTGTTTTCTTGCAGACTAGTTCTAGTTCTAGCACTGATGATGTTACCTAGTTTGGGTAATGAAACGTCTGCAAGAAAACAAGCAAGCTCAGAGAGCACCAAGGACCCTTCAGAGGGAAAACTCTTAACACTATGAAGATTAGGAGCTTGCTTGTTTTCTTGCAGACTAGTTCTAGTTCTAGCACTGATGATGTTACCTAGTTTGGGTAATGAAACGTCTGCAAGAAAACAAGCAAGCTCAGAGAGCACCAAGGACCCTTCAGAGGGAAAACTCTTAACACTATGAAGATTAGGAGCTTGCTTGTTTTCTTGCAGACTAGTTCTAGTTCTAGCACTGATGATGTTACCTAGTTTGGGTAATGAAATGTCTGCAAGAAAACAAGCAAGCTCAGAGAGCACCCAGGACCCCTCCTGTCAACCCTGAGCTACCAATATTCTTCTTTATTAGTTTTCTCTCTGCTAAGTATATCCTAAAACCTGTCGTAGTAATAATACCTCCTGTAACTGTGGCTTAAATTCCTAAAACTCCAACATTGGTTTAACAGAGAACATTGGAAGTACAAGTAAACATTTTAGCCTATGCCAAGTTCTTCCCTGCCCCCCACTCCAATTTATGAGTGGCCTCAAGGGACAGAATCTCAAGTTCTCCCTGGAAGAATTTTACACTGAGGTTTGAGCTCCCGGCATCATGTTTTTAAAATGCTGAAGACCCATCCTGATCCCTCTGATAATGTTCCAGATAATGAAATATGCACGGCATGTTGTAGTAAAAAAAATAATAATACATTGCCAATTATCATGGTTGAAACAGGATCTGAATTGTAGAGCTCCAATTTGCTTGGCATAATGTTAAAGGACTTTGATTTGAAGACAAGGGATTTGAGAGGAAGAAGTGGCCATGGCTTCTGCGGAGCAAGTGGCTGCATCAAATTACAGGAGCTCTGCATATGTCATACTTACATGTTCGTAAATTCTTTTACTCATTGCGCAGAAGAAAGACTCAGCTAGGAAAAATGATAACACATGGAATCCTTTAGTGAATGCTGCAACAGTATGTGTATCAAGAGCAAAGATTTACATGGACTTAGTGGAAACGTGATGTAGTACTAATGCAAACCAAAAGTACAAAAATTTATCCTTGAAAATCTTTACTATTTTAGGGCTCTCCCCTTTTCTTCCTTTTGGTTACATTTTAGAATTTAAGGAGAGAAAGAGAGAGAGGTAGAGGGAGGGAGGGAGGGAGGGAGGGAGGGAGGGAGAGAGAGAGCGAGAGAGAGAGAGAGAGAGAGAGAGAGAGAGAGCCTCTCTCATACCCAATTGCTGATATTTCAATATATAAAAATGTCCTTTCAAATAATGGTCCTTTCAAATAATGGGCCATTATTTGGTTGGTATGAAGCACCCTCGAATTTCAAACCTCATTGTCTTCCTTGTACAAATCCCTGTAAATCTTCTACTTGCCTTTACTCATTTTCATTTGAAAAGCCTGTTTGGTTTGAATAGGCTGCAATAAGCAGCCTCAGTACTCTTTTGGAATGTCAATTAAAATGCAGATTTCTCTCTCTGATCCATAGACCTCTTGGGAGACACACAGGCTAGTCCTGCGGGTGGAGGTGGGAAAGTGACTGAAAAGAATTTGGACAATGCAAAACTATTGACGCTGCTGGGCTGTTTTCCCAAATAACCTTCCAGAATTAATGTTTAATAGTTGATCACTTTGAAGATTATAAGGCAGAAAGGGAGAGGGGCCCTCCTCTCCCCATGGCAATCAGCTCCAGTGTCCCATCAATTAATTGCTACCCAGTTAATTGGTTATGGGGCACTGATACATCAATGCACATATTTTACTGCACACTTAATGCCCAATAGGATAGATAGGCTGGCATATTGATTTAGACAACATACCGGCTACAAATTACAACCACTCTGGGGATTGATAAACATCACACACATAACAATGGGATGAGGAAATAAAATGAATACTTTGGCTTCAATTTAATTACTGCCAATCTAGAACAAGTACTACTTGTTTGCTTGGGTTTTTTTTAAAAAAAGAAAAAAATGCAGAGCTTACAGCTTTAAGAAATTTGGTGTGACTCCTGACCCCGGGCTGTTTCCCCCACCCCCCCAATGCTTGTCACTTTGGAAAAACTCTTTGGGCAGGTATGTGAGGAGGTAAAAATTGACTTGATGAGCGGGGTGGCAAGGTGAGCCATCAATCATGGGTGGCTAACAACTCCGCCCAGTATACGCCTGAGAGGAGAGACAGAGTTCCCTTTCAGAAGGAAAAATAAACACCATGTGAGGCTTTTGCTCAGCCTGAGACTCCAAAAGGGATTATGCTATTGTAGTCAGGAAGCCAGAATTGTGAGGGCCAAAAAAGCATGCTGAGGCTGTATTCCAAACATTGGGATGGAGGCCCGTAATTACTCAGGATAGGCAGTCTCGCTATAAGATCATTTAGTGGCAGTGCCAGCAAGGTGGATTGGATAAATAGTTTGGTTTTGTTTTTTCACCTGGGCCTTCTTCAAGATAGGCCCATCCGCTTTGGGAGATGAGGATGGGGTTCCATAAATTGGGAGGGGGAGGTACTAAGGTGTGTTGGAAAAAGAGTGATGTAGTTAAATCTGACTTTGATATGAATTTAAGAAGGAATAATTGCTTCCAGTGTCTGGAGAACGAAAAGCTGCTTTTGTTAAGAGAAAAAAGTAATTGAAATTAGGCTTATCTTAGATGACACTGGGTCTGCTAAGAGATGTTTGTAGAACCACTGAATCCAGAATTGGAAAGGACTGTTTAGAGTCCATCAAGTCTGACTCCCTGCTCTGGACAGCAATCCAAATCAAAGCCTCCCCGACAGATGGCTCTCCAACCTTGTTTCAACAAATTGCTCTAACTGATAGGGGGGTTCTTTCTAGCATTCAAATAGAACCTGCCTACCTATAATTTAAATCCATTCTTCTATGTTTTCACTGTCTGTCTGCATGCGTATTAGAGAAAACGTGTTGACTTTCTTCTATATTTCCAGGAACTTGAAGAACGCTATTCTAATTATTTCTTGCACTTATAATAGACTCTATCTTTCTGTTTTGACAAGCACTTAAGGCAGGTACCATATACAGCCATCACCCTTTCCTGTTCTCAAACCTAAACATGCCTAATTCCTTCAGTATTTCTCTTCATAGGGTGGATATAGGTGCCTTGATTATTGCTTTCTTTGTTCCTCATTGCATTCCCTGAATTCGTCCCAGTTCAGAAAGTGTGCTCAGAATTGGACAAAGTACTTAAGTAAGGCCTGACCTATGCAGAATAAACTCACCCATCTCACAAGTTCTGCAGAACATGTGATATAGAACACTCATTGTTGCAATGACTTGCACTCTTGATTTCCACTGGGTTCAATACCTTGTTTCTTCTTAGCAAGTCCATGTTAAAGACTGCAGGTGCTGGAAGTGTTTAGAAGATTTTTTGCACAGAAGGCAACTCTGCATGTCAATTGTTAGCTATAACCAATATACAACTGCAGAGGTTAAATTGCTTCCTATATCCTTTTTGTGGTACACTACATATTTCATAAATTTCTTTATGCTTGGAGAAACTTTATGCCTGGAGAGACTGATTCAGTCTCATCAGGCTAGAAATAAGACTGTGAGTTCTAGTCCCATCTTAGCCGTGAAAGCCAGCTGGGTGATTTTGGCCAGTCGCTCTCTCTCCCCCCAGCCCACAGCATAGGAGGCGGAAAGAGGCTTAGGTATGTTCAACACTCGTGAGTTATTTATAACAATAATAAAGGCTTGATATAAAATAAATGAATAAATAAATCAGAACAGTTCATGAAAAAAGAACCCTATCATATCTCTGTTTACCCAAGCATATTGGAAAAGATAAAAAGAAGAATGGAATGCTGATGCTGCTTCTGAATTATGAAGATCCACTTGCAGGATTCAGGTCTAAAGTACTACATCAGGCAATCAAGATTCAGTGTATTTCTTCCTTTGAGAATATAAGGCAGCTTTCCGCCCATCAGATGCCTTTCAAATTACAACTCTTATCATCTGTAGCCAAACTAAGTGAATGGGAGCAACACCATTCAACACATTTATAGACACCAGGTTGGGGAAGAGTTGGTATGAAAGGAAAACTGATAACACAGTTTCGACCAGTGTGTGACAAACCTCAACAAGATTTTGTTTCTATTTATTTGTTCTTTCTTCTGTTCCCTTGCATGTTATTGATGAAAGCTCCAGTGCTTTCCTTTTGTGCCCAGAATTATTTTACCATTGTATTTCATTTGTAGTGTAAAAATTATTGAAATAGGAAAAGAGGCAAGATGAAATAGCATTTAATCTTCCTGGTAGCATAAGATAAGATGTTAATTGCAATATAACTGTGAGGAAGATTATTATGAAAGTCTACGGCCAAGTAATTTAATGGCTAAGCAAAGGTTTGAAGTATTGCTTTAGTCCAACGTTAATCCTGTTTCTGAGCCCTTTATACGCATCACCTCAAATAATATTTATTTACTTACTGTCTTGTAAGTTAGGCCAATACAGATAGTTCTCGACTTACAACAGTTTTTTAGTGACCATTCTAAGTTATAATGGCACTGAAAAAAGTGACTTTTGACAATTTTTCACAATTACAACCGTTGCAGCATCTCCATGGTCATGTTATCAAAATTCAGATGCTTGTCAACTGGCTCATATTTATGACGGTTGCAGTGTCCCGGGGTCATGTGATCCCCTTTTGTGACCTTCTGACGAGCAAAGCCAGTTTCAGTTAACGACCATGTTACTAACTTAACAGTTTCAGTGAGCCACTTAACAACTGTGGCAAGAATGATCGTAAAATGGGCCAAAACCCACTTGTCTCACTTAGCAACATAAATGTTGGGCTCAAATGTGGTCGTAAGTTGAGGACTACCTATATTTTGATTTCCATTGTACAGGCTGGGACTAAGGTTGAAAGAAGTATCTAAGATCAACACTGAGTTCAAGAATGAAGGGCTATGTCAATGCTGCTAACATCGAATGTTCTTGCTTTGACAACATATGGAGATGCAGCCATTTTCCTTAACTTGTGTATTAATCTTAGAGTTAGAAGAGGGGGAGGAAGAATGTGTATGGGAATTAGTTAGACATAACAAGATCGTAGTAGTGTGTGATTCAAGGTAGTTTGAAATAAGAGATGATAAGAAGTGGCGGGTTAGAGATCTGGAGGGAAAGTCTGTATTTCAAATTAATTGGAGAATGTGATTTATGACTGTAAATTAGAGGAGGGAATTGTGCTTTGATACTATGTGTTCAGGGGAGGGGAATCCAGATTTTGCCACTCGAATAAAGATTCTTTAAGGTAAACAATGCCTCGAAGTTCTTTGAAGAGTTTCATCTGTCGGAACCATGACACGTTACATGTGAATCACAATAAAGGTGTTGATTTTACCAGGTTTTTTTTGGTTGTCATATGGTCTTTCTGAATTCTGCTGGCATGAGGACAGAACAATCCCTCTATACTTCTCCAGTCAGCCTGACTCGCCATACTTAAATGGAAATATAAACCTGCTAGGCAGGCACTTCATCCCTTGTATGGTCTGGGTAGCATCTACCTTGTTGAACAAGAATAGTTATAAATGTCACTGTGGCTAATCCAGAGTTCCTGATTTCAGGACTACTCCTTGTATATACAAATGGACATTCCTGCCCACAAATCATGGACTCAAGAAACAGTCTGTCATGTAATAACTTGCTCCAGAGCAGAATATTCAGATAATTTTGCAGACGTAATTGCCTGAAAGGACACTTTATTATATACTTCCAACCAAGTAAGGCCATCCGTCCCTGAACTGAGCATGGAGTTGCTCTATCTTTTATCTTGGAGTGTATGAAGGCATGCACCTTGATAAAGAGAGTCTGCTCTAATTGATTCTTGGCCTCCAGCCATGCAAATTCACAAAAGGGCTGCACAGTGCAAAAATAGAATGCAGTAATTTTGCAAAATGACACATCATAAGCCTAGGCATGTCGACAGTTACATTATTTGCTTAAGACAAAATTCATTTTTTTAAAAAAAAAACCTGTACTTTAAGCAACAATCAAAAATCTAAAAATTGCTATGCTGGAAAAAAAAACCTAGTAAAATAAAATCTTCAAGTTGAACTTGACTTTTGATGATTTAATGGATTTTGTGTGTGTGTGGGGGTGGGTGGGTGGGTGCGTGTGCTTTTGGCAATCTGGACAAATCTGCAGTTTTCTTGGCAAGTTTTCAGAAGTAGTTTGTCATTGCCTCATACCTAGGGCTGAGAAATAGTGAATGGCTCAAAGTCACATAGTTGACTTCATGCTTAAGGCGGGATTAGAACTCACAATCTTCTGTTTTCTAGCCTGGTGCTTAACTACAACATAAAGTAGCTTTTTAATGGATATATGTGCAGAATTTCCTTAGTAAAATACATAATTAGCTTGCCATTGTCTTCTTCATCTACTCAATTAGCCTACAGGCTTGTATTTATTATTGGTCTTCCAGTGAGATACTAAACAGGTCTAACTCTGGTTTGCCTTTTTAGATCAGCTAAGGTCAACTAAGTCTTGCCATCTGGCCATCTGACAGGTTATCTAAAAGCACACAGAACCTTTAACATGTAGTGAAATCACACATTCCACTTATTTCCCTTATCTGGAGACCAGCTTCTAGTCCAGCAATCACTGCTAGTACTTTATACTGTATTTGCTTGTTTCTGTTTAGCAATTTACAGTCATGTTAGTATCTTCCAATCAAAAGAATCTGGATTGTGCAAAGTAAACTATGATCATGAAAGAAGCATCTCGCCGTATCAGTGTATCATTCCCTCATTATTCAAACATAACAGAGATTGCTAAAAATAATCACAACATTAATCACTGAACAATAGTTACTGAATTCTTTCCCATGCCTTCCTAAACACTATGGGTGAGCACCTTTTCTTGCCTTTTTATCGGGTGTAACATATTCCCAGAATATTCAGACAGGATTGTACAAATTTTCCATTAAAAGACCTGAAAAAAGAATGATTAAACTGATAAGAATATAGAAGTGCCATGAGTGATTGTGGCTGTAATATATTTGTGTCTCATTAATTTAGTAATTTGCGATCACTGAAAATAAAGATCCTTGGTTCCAAATATATCTGCATGTAGGATATAGGATTGCTTTGTACCTATAGAACAAATATATTCAGACATATGCAGTTAATATTGAAAATTGGAAATGCTAAGCGCTATTGTGATGTTTACATCAGTTTAGAGGAAGATTATCCAAATTTCCACTTTACAGAAAGAGAACATAAAAGTAACTAGTAAATTACAGGTGTTTCTAAACTGTATCACTGTAGGTTGAAGATGGTTAACTGTTTAAATCAACACCCATAATTTTACCACAAATAGAAAGCTAGCACCTCAATAGAAAAGGCAAGGCTAAAGCTATTTATTTATTAAATTTTTATGCTGCCCATCTCATTGATACAATTGTATATTTGCTATCTATCTGTAGGAGAGTTTTTATTTTTTTTCAATGTTTGAGGAATTTAATATTTCAATAAAATATTAAAGTTCCGTACTGTACTATATGTTGTTATGGCGGCTTAACCTTGGCTCAGTGATTCATTATGGGAGGTAGAATTCAAATTCAAATATCCCTGGTTTGTACTTGCCTTTATCAAATATAATATGGTATTTGACAATTGTAGCTATCTTGATTTAGGTTAACACCAATTTCAAAATTAGGCAGAAGTTTTATTATGTGTAATCGGAAAGTTTTGATGTACTGAGGACCTTTAAGAAGAGAAGACTATCTTAGTCAATACTAACTTGATACTTTTTCAAACTACTGTATTTATATCTCTGTTTTGCTCTCACTTATGTTGCCATCTCATTTCATGACTTCATCTTGGAGTTTAAACAAAACTGGGAGCAGGACAGTACTGAGTTGCTTAAGCTGATGATGATTAAGATAACGGTGTGTGTGTGTGTATATTTCATAAGAATGTAATGTTGTCATTTTGGTGATGATCATTTTCTCCTTTTCTCTTTAGGAGAATTGATAGAAGCTAGGAATAAGAAGATATTTACCAAGGCTTAAGTGCTGCTTTCAGTCCATGTTTGTTTAGAAGAGCTCAGATGGGATTAAAGTCCACATGGAGTTATGGAAGACAACCACAGACTGGCACTGAGAAAATGTTCAGTTGGGATTCATATTGCCGTATCTGCCTGGTGATGATCACCATGGCTGGATTTTCATTGGCTCGGCCATCAGATACTCTAGTTGGTGAAGAGACTACTTCAGAACCTGGAGGTAAGTCCATTTTCTGTTTTGTTCTGAATTTGATCAGGCATAGGATGAAATTCTGACCATCAAGCAACTATATGTCTCCAGTTCCCAAGGTGGTATTTTTAAAGAGAGAGAAAGCTCATCAGGTTTTCCCTAGGTAAACTGTTTTTGCTGAGATGTGTAATCATCATTGTTAGATAGCTTTGAGGAAAAGAACTGTGACTATATCTATATATACCTATCTGAGTTTTAGCAGTATGGCTAGGGATCCAAGAAAGGAGATATAATACAGAAGAATAATTCAAACAAACGTTAACTGTAGATGTAACTCCCGAGACTACTATTTGTGACAATTCTTCATGTTGTCATTTTCAAACCTGCAGATACTACTATTTTGAGAAACCTTGATAACTTTTTGGTTAAGGAGATTTGAAGGGCTAATTATTATTTTGATCTACTTATGCCATTGTTCGCTTTGTCTGGCTTAAGTCCTTTTACTGATGCTTAATTTTAAATTGTGTGATCAACCACATTCATTCTAAAACAAAGCATTTGTCATCTTTTTCAAAAAGCAAGAAAGATTTCTCAATTGTAATACTAATATGTGCTGGACTGTGTCCAGTATTTTATAATATGCTTAGCTCGGTATATTATTTTATAACAATAATATTAAATTTTGCATATTAAGATGACTGCTCTTATTTGGAAGACAGGAAAGTCCTGTTTATGTCCAGACTTTAATGTGTTTAGTTTAATGAAAAGGAACCCAGAACTCAAAATGGTTACATTTTAATACTATTGATGCTGAATATTACTAAAGAGGAGTTTTTCCGCAGAATATCTGCGCCATCTTCACAATAGTTAAGGATTTCTTTGTTGACTTACCCTTCTTTTAAACCCCTTATTCTATTGGTCTAAGTCCCAGTAAATGCAATGTGAGGAACTTTGTGGTGAGGAAACTATATACCCCAAGAAAAAGCCATACAAAGATTCTCATGAAGAATGTCTCATAACTATAAAGGTTTTCATTTGAAAATTCTGCGGACTACTGTTACTTGTTTCCCTTGGATGTAACATTGCTGCTATGTTGCACAGTCTCCAGTTGAAAACAAAACCAGATTGATGGGGCCACATTTGGCCCAAGGAAAATGATCTTTCTGCTGGCTTTCTAGCAAGTTTTTCTTATTCCTTCAAAGCCACAGAAAAAGCCTGTGGTGCACATGCACAGAGTTGTGCTGAAATCTAAACAAAATCTCCATGCTTGTGCATGCCAAAAAAAATATGGATAACTGACAATACTTGATATTGTTGTAATATTTTGTACGAAGGAAGATTTTTATGGCCACAATCATTCTGAACTTATATTTGACAATAGCTCTGTTTTCCTGTGTTCCCCAAACTGTAGTATTTATGGAATGTTAGGATGATGTTTTTGATTACGATGTATTTATTGAATGCACATATGTTTTTATTATTCTGTGTATAGTCAACCCCCCCACCTCCAAATCTTTTGAGCATCTCAGGGGATCGGTGCATTTTTAATATAGTTGTTGTTATCTTGTAGTACAGTGAGCTAACACATTTAAATTAACTGACCTGTCAAATAATCTTGTCAGGATAATGTTTATGAAATGTGTCCTCTCCCAGATGTTTTACGAAGGAGATGAGGCCTCTGCATATCATAACATTCCTTGGCTCCCCCCCCCCCCATTTCCTTTCTGCTCAGTTCATTAGAATGCAAGTATGATCGGAGTTTTTTCTTCTCATATACAAAATTAAGATTTCCCGACATTTAGAATGAATTCTCGGAGTCATTTAAATGCGTATATTGAACTATGCTTTTCTAGAAAAAGAATATTAACATAGTATAGAGATTATGCACTACCCCACGAAAACCAGTTACAAAAAGGTTTTGTTTTGGGTTGTTGTTTTTTTAGACTTTTTACTATCTTTTTATGTCACTTGCCTTCTGGTGGATTACAAATGTAAGAAGGTATCATCAGATGAATCTCATTGTTGCTTGCTTTTAGATTATAGCAGATCTCCACATCCTAAGGTAGAGCTGTTTCTCCAGTGAAGGTTTGGACTTGGTGTCTTTTGTGTCCAAAGCCTATGCTTTTCCACACAGCCACAGCTCTTCCTCAGGATTGCTTCCTGCTGCTACAGGTCTGGCAGCTTTCAGAATCCTCATTGATTTTTTTCACATTTACTGCACGTAGCATTTAATACAGCTGTGTATATGTTTCCTTATGTGTATCAGTTAAAGTGAGACACAGTAGAAAAAAGAGTGGAACTCACATGGAATTAGTGTAGCAAAAGGTGTGTAGAATTCTTCTGATGTCCTTTGGAAAGGGACAAAATCTATGCCAAACATCTATTTGAGATGTTTTATGATTGGATTGAAAACAATAATATCCCAGCTGAACAACAGGCTGGCTTTAGACCAAGAAGATCTACCAGGACCAAGTGATAATCCTACAAGTCCTTGGATCCAATTATTCCCTTTATGCAGCTTTTGTGAATCTCATTTGACTCCATATTGAGAGAATTATTTTGGATTAAGTTGCTATCTATCAACATAGATACAGAATTACTTTTACTAATATACTTTTTAGCAATATCAACCTGAGGGTAATATGTTAGCCCCAAAGATAGCAAACCAACTCAAGTTGTAACAAGCAAGGCGGTATCCCTGCTCCATTACTTTTTCCCCTCCATAAATTCTGTTACACAATATCTCAATGAAGGCAATTTTCACCCACCAAAATTAGCTTATAGAGGCCTTTTAGTCCTACTGTATGCTGACAACATGGTTATTTTTTCAGGATCTGTGGTAGAGATGCAAAGAACTTTTAGATCTTTTGCTCAATATTCTGAATTAGGAAAAATTGCTGATAAATTACCAGAAAATCCCCCAAGTTCTGATCTTTAACAAAAGACCTAAAATTCATGTTTGGCATATCAATGGCAATAACATTCAGCAAATCAAATGCTTTAATTACTGAGAGTTACTTTTCATTCTTTGGGACGCAGGGACCCACATTTGGCCCACGTATTACAAGTTTCCCAGAGGAGTGAAACAGGTGTAGTGTCCTTTTATCTCACTAAAGGTGTCCATTATTTTCCAGTTGCACTAAAACAACTGTAGCGAAAGCTCTGGTACAACTATTATATGGGATTCACTAACATATAACTGCACTCAAATGGGTACTGTCTAAAGTTCTTAAGATCATGCAAGTCCCCAGATGTGTATCTAATTCAGCTTTAAGACTAGAGATAGGAAATACAAGGATAGAATTCAGGTTGGTTATTTTTAATTATTGGCTAAGACTACTCTTTAATCCAACAGCATGACATCCCTCATTAACAGAGATAGCTTCCAATCTACTTAGAAAATATCCATTAGAGAAAAACTGGCAGCCTTGGCTTTTCTAAGGAGGCAATACATAAGATGGAATATGGGCAAGTAACAAGATCAGTGAAAGAGAGGATTCTTGATACAGGACGGCAACATGACATTGCTTTAGCACCAAGGCTATGTGGGTCTTGGAGACTGAATTTTATAACCAATGGTACATCACTATAAAGTCACTGTTACCCATCATGTTGCCAAATTTTTCCTCATGCTACAAGAGCAAGGCAACAAATATTGATCAACAACACTATATTTTGTTTATGTCCATGTAGATTCTCAGTCATCCAGGTCATGGTTGTCTCAAAGGTGCTTTTTCAAAAGGCAATTGGATTTTGTTTTTTCTTTGAAGATGTTTCACTTATCATCCAAGAAGCTTCTTCAGTTCTGATGTATTTCGTTGAGTCCTTCCTTCCCCCCTCCCTCCTTTCTTCGTCTCCAACTCATATAATTTATTTTGGTTGCTATCTTTAAAATAAACTTTGTGTGTGTGTGTGTGTGTGTGTGTGTGTGTGTGTGCATACACAAATATTACATACATACATATTTATTTATTTATTTAAAACATTTATATAGCTACCCATCTTCTAACCAACTATGTATGTATGTATGTATATGTGCACATGTTGATCAAAGACCTTGTTTGTTTATTTTATTACATTTATTTATTTTATTTATTAAGCTTATATGGTGCCCATCTTACCTAGAGGTGACCCATCTAGGCAGCTTACAACCAATAAACCTTAATAAAGATTTACTTACCAATCTTTGGGAAGGAAATAAGAGGAAAACAGTCTAAGTATGGTTGGAGAAGCCATGTACTTGAGCATAAGTCAGTTATGTGTTCTGGCTTCTTTCTGCCACTGTGGGATCTAGCATCCAGCCCGCCAGCCAGCCAGTACTGTCTCTAACTCTTGCTCAATTTCTAGCTCCACATCTAAACATACATCTCTAAATGTGTATGTGAGTCCAGTTTTGGGGGGAAAGGTATATAGTTTTTTCATATTCTTGATTGTATAGCATGATTTATTCATGAACTGTTCCTATGCATCCTCGCCACCATTAAAGCAGAATGGATGATATTATAGAATACGACAAACTATTTTAGTAAAAGGGGGGAGGAACCATTTGTTGGCATCACAGTAGGATTATAATATTAATGTCATTTTAGGGAAGATTTATCTTCCGTTGAGAGAGTGTGCTTTAAAAGTACATTGCCTCTGGAGTAGATATCCACTGTGCCAAATTGAAATCTTACAAGCATATGGAGCTACTGAGAAAACATCTGTTTCTTTTCCTGGGACAGAACTTATATTTGCATATAGAAAACCATTTCAGATCAGGACAATGAAGAGTTACTGGAAGAGAAAAAATGTGGCTGTGTGTAATGGGATAATATGTGGCAGATAGGATGGAGTTATTGGGGGAGAAGCAGTGATAATGACATTTTGTAGAAGAGAGCTTCTTTTATTACACACACACATAAACACACATCATATATACACAGAAACACACAAATAGGTGTAGTCAAGCCCCATAGGCCAATCACAGTATGTTTTATTAATTCATACAGTATACTGCATGCACGTAGATATATACATACATGCTCGTATATAAATATACACACATACACAAATTATCTTATGATTGCCATTTTTGGTTTTTAATGTAATAACCTGATGGGAAAATATGTTTATATGCTGGAGAAACTGAAAGACCTTTCAGCATTTCTTAAAGTATATCTTTGTGTAAGATTGTAGTGTGAGACTCAGTATTATTATAAAGCAGCTAATTTATTAAAAGAATTAATGGTGGAATCTGATGCTTAGTCCAAGGAAAGTATGTATGGGTTAGTGCCAGAGAAATAGAATTTTACAGAAGATTTAATTTGAACAGTCACAGTATTGTAATTCTTCTAAGATTGTATTTGAATTGCATGCACTGATTTAGCTAATAAACAGTTATACCCATTTAGCATCATTATATCTTTCTTATTTTTTTTTTACTTATTAGTCATGGTATATATTTTAGTTCATTCAACTCCCAAAGTTCTGAAAGGTTTATTCTAATCAGTGGTGTAAAACATTGTATAACTACAAGAGAGTCAAAAACAATATGAGCAATAAACAAAATCAAAATCTCTCTGATCAAAACAAACTCACCAAAACCCATATTGTAAAAAGAGCATGTTAATACATCACTGTTAATACAATATATAATTTAGTTAGTGAGTAGTTAGATTAAATAAGCTAACCCATTTTGGGATTGTACCTGTTACAAAATTTCAAAATACAATAAGTGAAATTAAATGTTTAGGCATTTGTTATTTTGAACCTATTACAGTCAAGGAAAAGCTCCTATGAACTTCACTTATGCCAGGAGTTTTTAAATAGAATTTTAGCTTAATGCCAATTAAGAAAGTGTAAATATACCCAAGGTTAATAGAATTGCAAGCACTCTTTTCAGCTTGGGTTTAAACACATCTCTAGAGTTCCGAGAAAACTTGAAGATTAGAATATCTAACTACATATATGTTTTCATTCAGGAATGATTTATAAAGTCTAATCAATTCACTAAAATTGCAGGTATTGCTCTATATTAAACCCATCATGGCTAAAGATACTGAGGCAGAATTTGAACCAGAAATAAACCAGTTGTTTATTTGCTTGTCTTTCTTTCTTTCCTTCTTTCCTTCTTTCCTTCTTTCCTCCCTCCCTCCCTCCTTCCCTCCCTTCCTTCCCCTCCCTCTTCCTTCCTTCCTTCCTTCTTTCTTTCTTTCTTTCTTTCTTTCTTTCTTTCTTTCTTTCTTTCTTTCTTTCTTTCTTTCTTTCTTTCTTTCTTTCTTTCTTTCTTTCTTTCTTTCTTTCTTTCTTTCTTTCTTTCTTTCTTTCTTTCTTATTTCTGAGACCTTGCTTTAAGATTGCTAAGAGAGGTAATTTCAATAAACTTAGAGAGAGCTTGGGAAGGATTCCATGGATGAGAATCCTCAAGGGGAAAACAACTCAAGAAGCTTGGGAAATCTTGAAAAGTGAGATTATGAAAGCCCAGTCTAGCACAATACCAACGAAGAAGAAAAATAACAGCTCTCAAAAGAAACCAGCATGGCTGCATAAAGAACTCTCTGATAAATTGGAAGACAAAAAGGACAAGTATAAAAAGTGGAAAGAGGGGCACATAACTAAAGCAGAATATCAGCAAATAGCCCAAGCCTGCAAAAATGAAGTGAGGAAAGTTGAGGCTCAAAATGAACTAAGGCTTGCAACAAAAGTCAAAAATAACCGAAAAAGCTTCTTTCAACATGTAAAAACAAGAAAAAAGTTAAGGAAATGATTGGTCCATTAGTGGGAGAAAGTGGCAAGAAGGTGACAAGCAACAGGGAGAAAGCAGAACTATTTAACTTGGTTTTTGCATCTGTCTTAACATAAAGGGAAAAAACAGTCCAACCTATCAAAAACAGTACCATAAAAAACAGATTAGAAACACAAGTTAAGATAGGCAAGAAAATGGTAAGTGAGCACCTATCCACCGTACATGAGTTCAAATCACTAGGACCAGATGGATTACACCCCAAGGTTCTGAATGAACTGGCAGATGTGATCTCAGAACCACTATATCTTTCAAAGATCCTAGAGCACTGGGGAACTACCAGAGGACTGGAAAAGAGCTGATGTAGTTCCCATCTTCAAAAAAGGGGAAAAATGGATCCAGGAAACTACAGACCTATCAGCCTGACCGCAATAGCTGGGAAGATTATGGAAAAGATAATCAAACAATGAATCAGCGAACACCTAGAAGCAAACAAATTCATTACCAAAAGCCAACATGGGTTTGTCAAAAACAGATCATGCCAGACAAATCTTACTGCATTCTTTGACCAAATGACAAAATTAGTGGACCAGAGCAATGCTGTGGATATAATTTACTTGGACTTCAGTAAGGCATTTGATAAAATAGATCACAACCTACTACTTGATCAGATAAAAAAATATGGGTTAGACAGCATTTCCACCAGATGGATTCATAGCTGGCTGATCGGCCGTACTCAGCATGTGGTCCTCAATGGAACTGCATCTACATGGAGGGAAGTGTGTAATGGGGTGCCCCAGGGCTCTGTTCTGGTCCCAGTGCCCTTCAACAACTTCACTGATGATTTGGATGAGAGGATAGATGGGGAACTCATCAAATTTGTGGATGACACCAAGCTGGCAGGAATAGCCAACACTCCAGAAGACAGGCTTAAGATACAGAAGGATCTTGACAGACTGGAACATTGGGCACTATCTAACAAAATGAAATTCAATGGTGAAAAAAGTAAGGTTCTACATTTAGGCAAGAAAAACCAAATGCACAGGTATAGTATAGGTGGTACCTTGCTCAATAGTAGTAACTGTGAGAGGGATCTCGGAGTCCTAGTGGACAATCACTTAAATATGAGCCAGCGGTGAGCTGCAGCTGCCAAAAAAGCCAACACAGTGCTAGGCTGCATTAACAGAAGGATAGAATCAAGATCACGTGAAGTATTAATACCACTTTACAATGCCTTGGTAAGGCCACACTTGGAATACTGCGTCCAGTTTTGGTCAAAACGATGTAAAAAAGATGTTGAGACTCTAGAAAGAGTACAGAGAAGAGCAACAAAGATGATTAGGAGACTGGAGGCTAAAACATATAAGGAACAGTTGCTCAAATTGGGTATGTCTAGTTTAATGAAGAGAAGGAGGAGGGGTGACATGATAGCAGTGTTCCAATATCTCAGGGGCTGCCACAAAGAAAAGGGAATCAAGCTATTCTCCAAAGCACCTGAAGGCAGGACAAGAAGCAATGGATGGAAACTAACCAAAGAGAGAAGCAACCTAGAACTAAGGAGAAATTTCCTGACAGAACAATTAATCAGTGGAACAACCTGCTTCCAGAAGCTGTGAATGCTCCAACATTAGAAGTTTTTAAGAAGAGACTGGACAGCCATTTGTCTGAAATGGTATAGGGTTTCCTTTCTGAGCAGGGGTTGGACTAGATGACCTCCAAGGTCTATTATTATTATTATTATTATTATTATTATTATTATTATTATTATTATTATTATTATTATTATTATTATTATTATTATTATTATTATTATTATTATTATTATTATTATTATTATTATTATTATTATTATTATTATATAAATGAATGATTGTAAGTCAAGAAGTACTAATAATTATAATAATTAATTAAAACTAGATTCAAGAGCAGCCCTCGGGCATTGCTAGCATGCACCTGATCAATCATATTTGCCCTCTGGTCCATGTTTGTTGGGAGCATGCCACTGCATTGCACAGAACTGAGTATGTTGCTAGGTGTAACCCACATACCCTTAGTGCTGTCATCACAGATTGCTCATTGTTCAAGAGCATTCTGTGGGTAGCACAAATAATTGCTGAGACTGGTTACATGTTGTATACAAATTCCCGGTTGTAGCTTTTATTTTATTTCCTGTTGATTTTATTGGTATACGAAGAATCATATTTTTCTTTTAAATTACATGCTTAACCAGTTTAATCCATCCCCCCCCCCCAATAGTCAATTTGGCACCTAGCAGCAAGGAAAACCTTTGTGCAGATGATAAAGCACAGTATGTTATGCAGTATCTTGTTAGAATTTGCCCAGACGTTGTAACTAAATGAGTATTACATTTATAGTTTGCGGTTTGGAAAATAAGTAGAAATAATTTTAAGTCATCATCTGATACTAAGTTACAGTATGATATTTAACATGCTACCTGCAATTGAACTGTAGAGGTCTGATAATGAAGAAGTGGCAGGAATATTATTGTATTATGTTTTCTTAGCTCAAGGTACAGATGGCAAGACCCTAGTATTGATTCTTTCCAACTATAAAATACAATGTGTTGTAGTTATTTAGTTCAACCTAAGATATTGTACTATTGGACATAGTACAGTTGGGCAATATTGGGGTGCATTGGCTCAGCAGTTAAAGAGCTGGAAAGCTCACAAGCCAGGTTCGAGACTGCATGATGGGGTGAGCTACCATTACTTGCCCAGCTCCTGCCCAACTAGCAGTTCGAAAGCATGCAAATAGGAGTAGATAAATAGGTACCATTTTGGTGGGCTGGTAACAGCGTTCTGGGTCCCTTGGCAGGTAGTCATTCTGACCACATGACCATGGAAATGTCTTCAGACAAGCTGGCTCCCTCGACTAAGAAACGGAGATGAGCATCGCCCCCTAGAGTTGAACACGACTAGACAGGGGAAACCATTACCTTTATTATATTAGTAATTTTTATAATTTCTCCTACTCAGTTCTGAGTTCCAGTATTTTATAAAACGATTAAAGGATTTGAACAGGAACACAGAAGACTCAGGATCAAATATCCACTCAGTTGGGTGTCAGTCACTATTCTCAAACCAAGCACTCATAGTGCTGTTCTGAAGGATAAAATGTGACGAGTTCTCCATATATATTTTTTAAAAGTGTGTGGTGTGTGGGTGTGTAAATTCAATAAATTAGCAAACAAATATGATAGCAAGTTATTCTTAATAAAATCCAGTCAGTTTTCTTCCCTACCCACTCTTCTTACTATTGTAGTTTATCATCATGTATATTTTTCTCGTATTTTACACTTTTGACATATACAGATATATTTTAAATAGAAAGTTGGCTAGTATAGTGCTATCTGGGGATAGAATGGAGGCCAAGAGATTCCATTTCTTTGTTTCTCTTTTGCGTGAAGTATTGTTCTTTCTGAACCTACATTTTTAAATTTATGGATTTCGGCATTAGATGTGATCACTGTTGATCAGATCACAGAGGCTAAATTTTGATTTTTGGCAGGTTTATGATCACCTTTTATTGACTTATTTTTTTTTAGAGAGAGGAAATCTGAGCAACGGTTCTAGATATATTTTTTAAAATTCTTTACTCACTATTCTCTAGCAGTATTACATGCCTTGTGACTCAGTAAGAGCTTCTTAAATTTGATCCACATTCTTGCCATACAGAGAATACTAATGAAGCTAAACCTTAATGATGGGAGGTTTTACTGAGCACCCAGGTTGAAAGGCAGCTGAGTTGAACTGAATAATTAGTTTATACATATAGTTGATAAATAGCAAGCTCACTGATGACCTTTTCTCACCCATGTTGTCTGTAAGGAAACCTGCTGAGCTAGTTAATTTGGTCTCTGGCATTTAGCTTCCTTTTCTCTTTACAGCTGATGTTCACACAAACTATCCCTTGGTTTTTAAATAATACAAACACTATTTTGAATTCTTTCATTTTGTTAAAATGTCATTTAAAATCCTCTCCCCCAGGGACACCTTAAGCACTTAGATTTAGATTGAGTATTGACTAATTTCAAAGAAGTAATAGGTTTATGCACTCTGAACCAAAGCACCTAAAAGTTAATTGGCCATAATCCAGCATGTTTTGTTTTATTATGAATGCTCTAGAAGTGAACGTGGGTAAAGAGTGGTTCTGAATTGTTATATTGAGGAACTGAAACCAATTAGCCATCGAGCTTTAAAAGTAAATATTTGGAAATATATATTTTTTTCTGAAGAGATTGAAGATACTAACTTACAGGATTTTGAGGGACTCAGTTGTGTATTAGTCAGATGCTGTTACAATTGAAGCATCTGTCTCTCTCTCCATTTTTCACTTCCTTTTTTAGTTGCTGAGGTTTAATGATGATTACAGGAAATTAATTTCATTGTACCTTAATATCCTGAAGGAAATAAGGTAAGTGACCATCATGGAGAATTTTGCTAAAGGGAAACTTATTGAGTGATAGCTTCTTCATTGAAGCTTGTGGATTCTACACATTTTTCCAGCATCACCTATCAAACTTTTTCTTCATTTAGATCTTTTAAATAATCCTTGCTATTTGTATCCCACAGTTTTAAAATCAATCTTATTATTATTATTATTTTTAAAATAGAACTACTATCAGTTTTATTTTTCTTATATTTCTCTTTGTTGTTAAATTTTAGTGTCAGGCTGTTGGTTTTTTTTTAAATCAATACTGCTTTTATCACAGGCCAGCCCATGAATCTAATGTATTGTGACTTAGCATACAAATATAATTGAAGAACAAATTCTGGATATAATTTCCTTTGATTTTTTTTCTTTATAATTCAGTGATAGATGTATGTGGGGGACACTGAAGGCTCCAAATTCCTACCCAGACATCTCTAGGTATAATACAAATAGAACCTAACTGAAATCTAATAACATCACCCAGTTCTATATCTCACTTTCTCAATTTTGGGTGCTGGCAGATGCCACTGCAGTGAGATCACTGAATTTGGGACCCCTTTATATTGGGAGATTGGGGATTAATGGTAAGGTAAGTGTGTTTACCTAGTTTAAAGTTTACCTAGTGGAAACTTTATACTTCTATTTTTGACTCCCTCCCTCCCTTCCATCTAGTATCAGCGATATATTAGTAGGTTTGAAAACATGTGTCTGAAAAATATAGCTTGCAAATCAGGGCTTGCTAGTAGAATTGTCAGAACATCTTTCTCAGCTTTTGGTCATTTCAGATATGTTTCTTAATTCCCAATGTCATTGTATTGGGTAAAGCAGTAGTATAAATCAGGGGTTTCTGTTCTTTTGTTAGGGTAATATATTCCTAATAAGAATATTTCTAATAATAAAACATGATTTCTGTGTTTCCTAACATGATCTGTATTTTCTGAGAGACAAAGATAAAAATCAGTACAAAATAGATGTTTAGCCAAGTTGAAGATTATCTGCATGGATATTTAAAATGAGGGGCCCTTGGTGCCTAACCCTAACCCTAACATCATCAGGACTAACAGTTTGTTACCTAGTTTGGGTAATAAAATGTCTGCCAGAAAACAGCCAAGCTCAGAGAGCACCAAGGACTAGTCCAGGGGTAGGCAACCTTGGCTCTTTTATGACTCATGGACTTCAACTTCAGCTATGCTGGCTCAGGAATTCTGGGAGTTGAAGTCCATGAGTCATAAAAGAGCCAAGGTTGCCTACCCCTGGACTAGGCATTTCAATCCTGAGCTAAAAATATTCTCCTTTATTGATATTCAAAATGCTGCTCATGGAGACAATAGATATGTCTAACAGTACAAATGGGCACTTTATCCCATGTGGTCCTGTATATCTTATTGACTCATAATCCTTCATTCTTCACAGCAGTTGGTAATAAACTGTGATGATACCACAATGATGGCATTTGCATGGTGACACCACTGCACAAATACCCTAATTACATACTTGTGTCATTGGATGCAAGTACCTATATTATGGCATTTAAAATGTGACATCATTACATGTGTCCTCATTTGCCTCGTCAATCCCCTAGGATTGTCATGAGTCTTTATGTTTTCCTGTAGATTTATCATAAAAATGGGGTGGCCTAGTGGTGAAGATGCTCGTCTCCCACTTGGCAGGTTGAGAGTTCAATCCTAGGTAGCAGCAGATGTTTCTCTTGTAAGGTGCAAACAAAAAATATCTCTGCAAACTCTGCATCCACTCTGCTCAGCTCCATTCAGTCACCCTGACTCTACCTAAAAAAGGCACTACACGGTCATAAAAAGAGATTTAAAAAAAAATCTTGAAAATGAATTTTTTTAAAAAATAAAACTGCTTATTGTAATTTGGAAATGTGGTGTTAGCTTTCAGTAATAATTTGCAGGTAAATGTAAGCTACTGATATTAGAAATACGCTTTCCATCAAAATTCTAACAAGGCTGTTGCTTTAAGAGAAGCTGTAGCTATATCAAGACTAGGCAAGAGAGAATTAAAATAGTCGAGTAATGAATCCAGTATTACAATATTTTCTAGACATTGGTTTTCCAACTTCGCTAAAAACATTTTAATGTCCTTCCATGTTTAATATTTCATTTAACTTGAAAAATGTTAAATCCTTCCTTAAATATTTTATTCGGAAATGCTTTTTGCAAAGAAATTACTTGTGTAATTTACATATTGCTAATAGAATAAAATATCTGGGAAACTGTTGTTTTGAAAACGTTAAAAGATTGTAGGCAATGTTTCTTTCTGATCTTGATATAATGCCATGATACTATTTATGTGATCATAGGAAGGCATCCAACTTGTCCCAAAGCCAATTAATTAAAATACTTCCTTGTACTTACATTGATGCAATGAACAACATTTCAGAATAGTACAATAAAGGCCATGGTTCTGTGTACACACACTTGGGAATAACAACATTAAACTTACAGGGACTTCTGTCTGAGTACATTAACACTGAGTGTCACAGTTCAAGAATACACATATATGCATAAATATCCACAAATACAGGTTACATTTCCTTAGTGAAGAGGGACTGGCATGACTTATTTATTATTTATTTAATAGTTATTAGAATTGTAAGGTAAATTGCTTATTTTCATATCAAGCGATCAAATAAATCATTAATAGACTCAGTTTTTTACACTGAAACTACATAGTTTTGGAGCTAAAACTATTTTCACCTAATCATAACTAGCCATTTTTTGTTGTTGCAGGTAATAACTTGCAAGGCTTTAGATAAATTGAACGAAGGCTGCTTTTAACTTCAAATTCCCTAATTTAATACTGTGACTAAGGAACAAGCCTGAGCAATTTTAATGTATTCATACTGGAAACTAGCTGCAGTGAGTCAGATTACTGGAAAAATATTTTCATATATGTTAAATAATACCTGTTTTGTAACTACCAGCCCCTGCCCTATCCTATTTCTTAGGTTTTTAGCTTTTGCTCTGAAGGCTCTTCTGCTAACCATGGTGTGGAGATCAGATGCCCTCCTAACTTATAACAGGAGTCCCCAACCGTGGCAACTTTAAGACCTGTGGACTTCAACTCCCAGAATTCCCCAGCCAGCCATGCTGGCTGGGAAATTCTGGGAGCTGAAGTCCACAGGTCTTAAAGTTGCCAAGGTTGGGGACCCCTGCCTTATAATCAGGGCTTTTTTTGTCATAGAACGCCCAGAACGGAGTTCCGGCACCTTTTTTGGATGGAACCTTGTGGGTAGGCAAGGCAGGTTGTATGAAATGTGTGAGTTCCGGCACCTTTTCTTTTTACAAAAAAAGCACTGCTTATAATACACTTTTGTTTCATCCACAGCCTATTATTGAGGCAACCTAAATCTGTCCTTAGCTATTCCAATTTCAAAAAAGTGTTTTAGGTTTTCTCCTGATTGGTTTGTCTTGGTGTACAATGTCTCATTCACAATCTTCAGTGGCTGGCACCTGCCTGGCTCCCATTGGTTGATTAAGGGTACTGTGGACATGCTGTCCTTCTGGTCTGTAGGCCTACAGTCCGTGGCCATTTTGGTTTAGGCTGCCGGATAAATTAGATAACATAGGAATAGAATCCTTAACCTTATGATCTGCAAAGTCTCATTTGCTCATTAAGTGAGCTGTTTGTACGCCCTGGTAGGCCAGTCTTCTGGAAGGACCCCTAGTTCTCCAGCATGACGAATGGAGAATCCACAGATGGGTTGATCTTGCCTTTCTGCCCTAGAGACTAAGTCAATCAACCTTTGCCACGCCTCCCTTCCTCCGGTTAGGAATCCCCAGTCATGACTTAGTCTTAGCCCAAGAGAGACGTGGTGAAGATTGGCTCTCGTTTTTAGCGGAAAGACTACACGGTTGGATTTCCAGGTTGTACCTTTCCCTTCCCTTCCCTTCTCTGCGCTGATATCAGCACTGCGTTTTAAACCGCTCAGTGTTAGAGCAGTTTTGCAGGCTTCGGCTGAAGCCTCGAGCTCTTCATAGCTTCCAGGCAGGCCAGAAGTATAGCGGTCGCCATTTTGAGCACCGCCTTTGTTCTTCCTGGGTTGGGGGGGGGACCCTCCCTTCCAGCAGGCCTGTTTAGACTCAAATAGAGTCGATTCGGCCAAATTTCAGCCAGCAGTCTTGTTAGCCCGGCTATAGAAGCAGCTGCCGCATTCGTTAATTCGGTCAAACCGACAGAGCAAGAGGTTGTTTCCTAGCAGCCCCCATTTTGAAAGCCCTTAAAGCACTCCCAGGCCTTCCAGAAGGCCAGAATTAAGGAGCAGCATTTCGAGAGTGCTGCTTCTCCGATTCCAGGCTCCTTGGCAGCTTGCTGCATACCAAGGCTATTACAGTCAGGCAACAGCAACAGCCTCCAGCCTCTCAGCCATTACGGACATCTTCAATCGGTCCAAGCAACTTCCAAAACACTTCAGGGCATGGCTGGGTGCACGTTTTAACTGCCGCCATTTTCAGCACTCCTACACACCACCGATTTTGCTGCTTCTAAGTGTGCTGGCTATCCCATTAATTTGGTCTTGCCGCCACCAACGGAATTATAAGTATGCTGGCTGCACCATTAAGTTGGTCTTGCCGCCACTAAGAGGATTATAAGTGTGCTGGCTACCCCAAGAAATTGGTCTTGCTGCCACTAACAGGTTTACAAGTGCGCTGGCTATCCCATTAAATTGGTCTTGCTGCCACTAATGGACTCATAAGTGTGCTGGCTATTCCATTAAGTTGGTCCGCCGCCACTATCAGGATTGTGAGTGTGCTGGCTATCCCATTAAGTTGGTTGTGCCGCCACCAGTTCTAGCCACAACTTGGCTCCTTGCTGCTGGGATCACCTCTCTGTTGCAACACATTGAGATTGCCATTACTGTGATATCTCTCATTTGCAATGGCAGATAAAACCACAGCTCAGATATCTCAAGGTGCCTCCAGCAGTTCTTCCAGGCAAAGAAATCCGGATCAGCCAAACAGGAGGCTGCTGGGAAACTCAGATCCAGAGCTATCTCTGGCCAAAGGTCGTCTAAGCTGCTGAGAAAGAAGCAAGCAGGAGGCACCAGGCATTGGAAAAACAATTCTCCAAAGCTGCCAAGCAAAATAATGATGCAAGGGTTGGTCAGGTTACTCCTGTTCCCATGGAGGCATCGGTCTTTGGCCCTCAACACGCTCCTTCACACCTCTGTTGCTCCAAGTGCCTGGTCTCCAGAAGGGGAAACAAGTCAGTTCATTTTTCCCATGGCAGAGCAGGTGGAGATGGTTCCCCTTTCCAGTGAGGGGCTTGGCCTTCAGATCCCTGCTCCTCCGAATACAGCTAGACCTCTAGGCCCAGAGGCCACATTCACCCCTACAGTGGCAGGGCTTCGCCCTCCAGAGATTCAGGAGACAGAATTATCAGAACAAATGCAGGTTCTGATTTCTCAGGCTATTGCCCAAGGCGTGGCTTCGACCCTACACCAGAGAGCTCGACCTGAGTCAATTGCATCAGGGATCCCATCTTATCTCTCCCAGGCAGAAGCAACCGCATACCAAGGGTTGGTTTCCCCCTCCCATTCCTCCTGGAGCAGAATGTCGTTCATAGGGGATGATGAACGGACAGAGCAGGGGATGTCAGAAGATGAGGACTTATCCCCTGATCCTCCTCCTTTCATAGGCCTGTTTAATCCGCCCCCCTACTTCACAAGGCCAGGAGCACTGCTCAAATTGGTTCTGAGGGGGTCCCTCAGGCTGAACCTTCCACCAGCCAGGGACCCACCAGTCAGGTCTTTTCAGAACCAACGTTTACCCAGCAGGACATTCCCTGTCCTCCCCTTTTCCTCAATACAGTCCAAAGACAATGGGGAATGCCTGGTACCTTTCCATCCCCGGGGAGGACTGACAAAAAGTTGTTTAATGTGGCTCCAGCACTATCAGAGGTGCTAGCAGTCCCCACTGTAATAGAGATGACTTATGTATTTTTCATAACGACAGGGTGGTCCTACGCTTAGACCCCTCCTTCGTCCCCAAAATCAACTCATTGTTTCACAGGGTGCAGGAGCTTGTGCTGCCAGATTTTTGTCCTAAGCCATCCCACGGTTTGGAATGTAAATGGCACACCTTGGACATTCGTTGAGCTTTGCGTCACTATATTAAGCGAACTGCCTCTTTTCGCAAATCTGAAGCCCTATTTGTTTCATTCCACCCCTCTTCACTGGGTCAGATGGATTAGGGCTTGCATAGCAGGGGCGTACCAGACGCACTCTTTGCCAGTTCCAAGACGAATCACCGCACACTCCACTCGCAGTGCGGCAACTTCTGCGGCGTGGGCGACACAGGCATCCATCGAAGAGATATGCAAGGCAGCGACTTGGTCGTCTCCTTCCCCATTTGTGAGGCATTACAAGTTGGATAAGTTTGCCTCAGCAGACGCTTCATTTGGCAGGAGAGTTCTCCAAAGGGTAGTAACAGATAGTGGGACACAGGCCCAGACTTCTTCCCACCCATAGGGACAGTGAGGGTTTGGTATGTCCCATCTGTGGATTCTCCATTCGTCATGCTGGAGAAGGGGCGTTGTCTTACCTGAACGCCTTTTCTCAGCATGATGATGGAGAATCCACTCCCTCCTCCTTGGGTCCATCCGGTCCTGTGTCAGGGGAATTTGAGCCACCACCATATTGAAAAATCATCAACTGCTGTGCCTTCGTCGTGACTGGGGATTCCTAGCCGGAGGAAGGGAGGCGTGGCAAAGGTTGATTGACTTAGTCTCTAGGGCAGAAAGGCAAGATCAACCCATCTGTGGATTCTCCATCGTCATGCTGAGAAAAGGCGTTCAGGTAAGACAACGCCCCTTCTGTTATAAAACATGTGTTCAGAAGTCTTTCTAAAGTCCCGTAGACTTGTCTGTTAAAAAAAAAAAAGGGGGGGGGCTACTGCTAATCAATTTAACCTGGGGAAAATATAGTGTGTAAGAGCTTCTTCTCATGTTGATAAAAGTGGTATCAGTTATCAAAACAGTGAACAGATGGAAATTGACCTCCTTCACGAAATGGAGGATACCCAGCCCTATTCGTTAAAAGATAAGGGGGAAACTGGTAACTTTTGCCATCTTGAAATTCTTTAGATGTCTCTTCTGAAGTAAAGGAATTGTTGGAATTTCTGGGTTGCCTTGTATTCTTATATATATTGTTCATCAGAGCTTGTTCCATGATTTAACTGTGGGGAACAAAGTCTGACATACTGATGCTTCTGTCCCAGATTAATATATGAAACATTTTCTTTGGCATTTATTGAAGAGGTTTGGCAGCTTAGGTTAAACTGACTAGAATATTCCTGGTTTCTCCTTCTACTTGAGGTGACAGAAAGATGAGTAAACATTCTAGTAGTTTTCTGTAAGACAGGTCAGTGGAGTAGAAGACAGATGAGGATGAATGGGAGGGAGATGTCTCTATGTACACTTCTTCCCACTTTACTCTCCATTTTTCTATGGGTAATCCTTGATATACAACAGTTCATTTAGTGACAGTTCAAAGTTACAACAACACTGAGAAAAGTGAGTTATGACCATTTTTCACACTTTTATGGCCATTGCAGCATCCCCATGATCACATGATCAAAATTCAGATGCTTGACAACTGACTCATATTTATGACTGTTGCAGTGTCCTGGAGTCCTGTGATCCTCTTTTGTGACCTTCTGACAAGCAAAGTCAATGGGGAAGCCAGATTCACTTAACAACCATGTTACTAACTTAACAATTGCAATGATTCACTTAACAATTGTGGCAAGAAAAGTAATAAAATGGGGCAAAACTCACTTAACAGATTTCTCACTTAGCAACAGAAATTTTGGGCTCAATTGTGGTTGAAAAGTCAAGGACTATCTTTAATTTGTGTTACTTTTGGAAATAGGACTACTTCCAGTGTTGAGAAAAAGCCCGAATGACAGGTGACCATTAGAGTATTTCAGAAATGGGTCCTTTCTTGCATTACTGCAGATCCTTTTATATTAGGATTTTAATTTTATTTCTGCTAAGAAAAACAATCTATTAGATAATTTAACACTCATTTCTCTTTATATAGCGCCTGTGAATAAACACTGGATGAGATAAGTAGGCTTTTCAAAGTGTAACTGGGGAGTCACATGAAAAGACCCAGCTGTATCTAGTCTGTCTAAAGGTTCAGGACAAAGAATGATTGTAATACCGGTAATAGTTACAGCCTTCATCAAAACTTGAGATGACCAGTTTGACAAGGGTTATAATTCATTTTTTAAACAATTCTAATATATAGATGTTGACCTTGGCTGGAATGCTGATGCCAGTATAGTAATCTGTTCATGCTGTCTCCAATTGCGTAATTTCTGTTGGCAATGCATGCTGTAATCCAGACATCGCTGTGGTGATGTAAAATCTGGTCCATTAGCACTATAGAGAAACCCAGCACTTCATTGAAAAACAGTGTGGTAGTTTACATGGTGGACTAAGCCCAGTGGGATGCAATGTCAAGTTCACTCTTACCTATGGAAATTTAGTAGAGGATTCTGGGCAATTTATTCTGTCCACCTGCTCAATCACCTTCATAGGCTTATAGTTACGGAATATTATGGAAGGAAGGGGTTGCTTGGAATATTCTTTTTAGCTCTTGTACATGTACATCAATCAAACAAGCAAGTAGCAGGTGGCAGCAACTGGAAATCTTGTCCAAGTTCAGAAGTTAAGAAAGGAAAGCCTGATTAGCAGTTGAAAAGAAACTTAATTTTATGTTCTTTGTGTTGAGGGGCTATATAAATGCAATAAACAAATAAACAAATTTTCAGGAAGTCCCAAGACTTTACTGGAAACACTATAAGCATTTCCTTCTCTCTGCTATGTGACTTGCGTGCTGAACACAAAGTTCAACCATACGATAGAAATCTCTATTCAGGGTAGTTCAGCATGCATGCAACTTTTTCATTCTGTTACTAAGAAAAGTGTATGGATGTATTTGGTGTAGTAGACGAACTTGACTCAGGGACATCATCACACTAGCTCTAGTGTAGAAATGTTCCCTCTGGCAACAAATTCCATAAATTAACTACATGCTGGATAATTAAAACCTTCCTTTTGTTTGTCTGGAATTTCCTGCCAAGAGATTTCATTGGATAATCATGCATTCCGGCATTGGGACGAATTTTTTTCCACATCGTACAGAGTTTCATCTACTTCAGACATTTTTTCCCCTTGCCAATATATATGGGCCTATTTTATTTGTACTCTTGCCCAGGTTAGATAGCAAAGCACACAGGCAACCTGTGCAGTCCCATAAAAATACAGGCTGATATGTTTTGACTGTAGCTTTTTCCTCTCTCTGATGTATGATTTGGCTAAGCTGAACTATGAAGCAAAATCCATAAGGTAGAGATCAGTATTTAAAGTAGCACATCATGTTTGGTGGATGACATGTCCACCAAGTTTTGTTTTCTGGTTCAGAAGAGCATGGTTTTTAAGGCATATTTTAACCTGAACCAGCTTTGTTTGTTTCTTGGTTCAAATTTATATATTTTTACTATAAATGAATACAGAAACCTTGAATACCTGGAATAAGCATACCAAAAATATATTCTTTTTTTTTTAAATAATCATTATTAACAAAACAGTTGGCTGTTATTTCCTATATTTGTATTTCTAGATTTAAATGGTCTCCTATCAGATGCTGGGGCTTTAGATATAAGGTAACCAGAATCACAATGAATGAAGTAGCCAAATTCTTAGTCCTTCTGTATAATGTTCTTGAATTTATTATATTTTCTTGTTTGTCTTTTATCTTTAACATTCCATAGACTATACATACATTGTATATTTTGTTGATGAGTTTAAAACTTTAAATCTCTTAAATTTATTTACTTTCATAAAAAACTGGATAAAAGTCTCTTGGCTGCAAACTTTATGATAGATTTACAGAGTATCATAATCAGAGTGGGACAAGTTAATTGTACAGAAAATGCCACACATGTATAATAAGTTTTGAAGTGTTATTTTAGAACATTAATTAATAATACGTAAAGTAAGATTCAAAGCAAGTATATTCTTTTTCTCTGTGTCTTGGTAGCCATGCAGTGATAATATTAGAAGAAAAAAGTACTCAGATTATTTATTTTTAATAACCATTCCAACAGTAAAGCAACAGCAGACAGAATTCCGATGGACCAAGAATTGTGCTGTCGTGTCTACATCTTTCAAATGTTAGAGTTGCAAGGATGTATTTCTTGCCAGTTTTTCTTTTTCTTTTAAAGAAAAGGAGCAGCTACTGAGTTTTGTGCTGCAGACCCATGTTTGTCTTCCAAGTTCAGCTGTACTTATGCCCAGGATAGTGTATAGAATTACAGCTTGAAACTGGATGTTGAACAAAAAATATAGACCAAAACTGTTTATCTTAATTGAAAATCTAGAAAAAAAAAAGAGCACGTTGTTTGCATATCTTACAAAATCCTATACTCAAGATAGGATTCTTGTACCGCTGCTCTATTTCCAAAATTTCCACAAAATCAAACAGGATTTTTGTTTATATTTGTATTGTTGCCATCCATCCATCCATGGAATATAACAAAACAACTGCAATGCAAACTCACACAGACTAAGTTAGTGAAGATTAAGTAAATAAGTACTGGTAAATAAGTACCAGCTTTTCTCCCTGCATATAAACAAATTTCTTGTTTAATGGATGCATCCCTTTTTAATTTTATGCAAAGTGGACTGCAGATTGGCTGAGCAATCTCACTGATGCTGGAAGAACAAGACTTATTCTTGAATAATGTTTTGAAATTGGCACGGTGTGTCTCAGCTTGAATTGATAAGCATGAGAAATAAGTTACACAACTTTGTAAGGTGAGCTAGTGATGAATTGACTTCCATGACAATGCTAGACATCCCCAGAATGGCACTGATGTGGGAAAGATTAATGTTACCCATCTAACCCACACTAGCTCCCCATTTTAAAGTTATAATGATTCAGAGAGACCCCAAACTAATGTATGTCTCAATAATAGCACCAAGCAAGCATAATGCTTACTATGAACTAGCACCTAAGGATTCTTGGGTTAGTTTTTCTTGCAATTTGCAGTTTTTCCACTGTAAGCCTGAAGACAGGAGTTTTCCTTTTAATTTTTCTCTCCAAAAATATAATGCAAGTTGTAAGGGCATTTACGTAAGCTGTGAATGTGTTAAATATGGGCTGCTGTAGGCCACCCAGACTCAGCTCTGGTGAGATGGGAAGCTTGACAAATAAATAAATAAATATATAATGGATCAAGAATGATGGCTTAAAAGAAAATAAAGAACTGTACTTGAGAGAGAACTAAGATTTTGGGTCAGAAAGCAGGCTTACAATTTTTTTTAAAAAATCCATATTTTGAAACTTAGTCCATAGGAATCAAATTTGTATTGTGCTAGGGCAGGGGTCGGCAACCTTAAACACTCAAAGAGCCATTTGGACCCGTTTCCCACAGAAAAGAAAACACCGGGAGCCACAAAACCCTTTTGACATCTAAAATGAAGATAACACTACATATATCGTTTTTTACCTTTATGCTATGTATAAAAAAACTATAGTGTGTTGCAAATGAATCTGCCCATGTACCATTAAACGTTCTGTTTTCTTCTGAAACTTTTTTTTCTTGGATTTATCCATGATTGGCTTACTGGGGTTTGAAAAGCACAATAAATCTCGTGCCAGCGCATTGTGATGCATACTTTGAGCGACAGGGAGCCGCAGCAGAGGGATGAAAGAGCCACGTGCAGCTCTGGAGCCGCGGGCTGCCGACCCCTGTGCTAGGGAGAAAGCCCCATTCCATTGCTCTGTTCCTAGAGGAGGGATGAAATATGCCCAGGCATATGCAGTAAGGAGATGGGATTTTGCTCCATGTGAGACCTTCCTATATTTTCCAAGGGACTGATAAAGTGGAAGTGATATCCAATTTTTGCTTATCCTCTTGGATAATGGGAAATGTGGAAAGTGGGAGTGCATACAGTGTGACTCTGACTCTTTGGGAAACTGGCTACTTTCAGTATGTTATCAAGCGATGAAAGAAGCTATTGCCACATACCAAGATCTGGTATGGACAATATCAGAAAAACTATTACAGGTAGTCCTTGACTTATGACCATAATTGAGCCCAAAATTTCTGTTGCTAAATAGGACATTTGTTAAGTGAGTTTTGCCCCATTTTACAATCTTTCTACCCACATTTGTTTAGTGAATCACTGCAGTGTTCATTTAGTAATATAGTTGTTAAGTGAAACTCGCTTCCCCGTTGACGTTGCTGGTCAGAAGGTTACAGAAGGTGATCACATGACCCCAGGACATGGCATCTATGGTAAGTATGAATCAGTTGCCAAGCGTCTGAATGTTGATCACCTGACTATGGGGATGCTGCAATGCTAAGTGTGAAAAAGGGTCATAAGTCAATTTCAGTGCTATTATAACTTTGAATAGTCACTAAATGAACTGTTGTAAGTCAAGGACTATCTGTACTGCATATCAAGATCTGGAATACAGCTTAATAGTTGTATTCTTTATACTGCTGTCAATGTATTACTGATGGGCATAACAAATGGCTCTGTAGTAGAGAATAGGTTGTTCATTCTAGGTTTGTTTCTGCTGCTTTGCTCTATTTTAACCAGTAATTGAGGGCACAGCTGGTTGGAAAGTCAATCTACACCAGGGGTCTTCAAACGTGGCCCTTTTATGACTTGTGGACTTCAACTCCCAGAATTCTCAGCCAGGTACGCCGGCTGAGGAATTCTGGGAGTTGAAGTCCACAAGTCATAAAAGGGCCACATTTGAAGACCCCTAATCTACACTTTGTTGCTTTAAGGGGAAAAAAGAAAAAGAAAAATATCAAGTCCAAAGCTTAATAAACGTAGATCATGAGAAGAGTCTCTGGGAGATCATGCATGTCACATGGATTGAAATAGTCCCTGCCAGGTCTGGCTGGAAGACCATATAGTTGTTGCTGGATAATATACGCCTGGAAAGACCAGGCAGCCAGGCACTCTATATAGCTGAGTTCGTTGCTTTTGTGCTCAATGTCATGTAAGTATTAAAAAGTATGTACTAGTTTAGCCCAAAGCATCACAGAGGGAGATGGGTTAAATCTGCAGAGCAATATGGTTTCCAGGTTGCCTGGATCTCATCAGTATTTAAACCTGAAGGCTTTTGTCTGAAAGAAAAGGGCAGAATAATGCTGCACTAACTCACCTCCACTCTTTCTGATTTGGGCACGCAGTCAAAAATGGTGCTGAGAGAAGTTTTATAGGCAAGGCTTATAAAAAGTGACAGGCTTTAGCTGCTTCTAGGTTGGAATCTGGCAAAACAAACAGTGATGTCACAACTGTCCTTAATATTTTATGTTTCTCATGCTAAAACAATTATTCTTACTATTTCTAATGTTTAAGTGTAAGGGTTGATGCTTATATAGCCAATATGACATCATCATTCAGGCACTGGAAGAAGGAATCAGAAAGCTTTGAAGAAACTTAGGTCAATTTTTTTTTAAAAAAAAAATTAAAATAACACTAAAAACAACTTTGAAACTCAAAACAAAAGAAAGGAGCGGGTGAGAACACAGTCCAGTGAAGATTGGGAGGTAATGAAATGGAATAGCTTTGAAGATATTCTGGCTGGATAGAATAGTATAGTGCAAACAATTTGCACTATACTTTTTTCTTTTTTTTTTGCAAATTCTGCTGTGCCTTTGTGTAATTCTAAGACCTTTTCTTTTAAAAAAAAATCATTAGCATTTCCCCATTTACTTTTGATATCTCTTAAAAGTATTCAGTGAACACAATTCCTTTTGGAAAACACATTCCTGATCAGCAAAGTCAAAGCCCCACCCAATTTTTGCATAAATGGGGGATGGTCATTGATCACCTGCTATGGCTATAAATTTTGTTGTTCATTGACCATGACTGCCAAAATACTCTCATCTCATGCGTCATCTCCATCTTTCTTGCTTCCATTTTGATACACAAATGTAATCTCTTTAAAGTAGATCTGCCCAGTTTGCTAACCGGATTTTTAAAGCACAGTTAGATTCTGATTGAAAATCCTTCATTAACACGAAATCTTAGTTGATATTTAAATATCTCAGAGAACTATGGTTTAAATAAATCTTAGACCTAATTAATTTACAAAGCTCTGAGTTGTTGATTAAAGCTAAAGCCAATAAATCTACTGTCCCAAAGGTTATATAAAGAATCATTTGTGTTCTGAGTGAGTGGAAGGGGAGGCAAGTGGAGAAATCTGCATTGTGATATTGTGGTATATCCTCCGCTCCCTATGTATTCTCAGACAATGTCACAATGCAAATATGAAAGGACAAAGCTTGGTTTGTGATGTTTGCAATGGGTATTTGTCATTTTTGGTATCAATGCTATTCAAAATGAATGCTTTGCGTTAAGAATAGTATTAACTGTTGCAGAAAGTAAATTAGTCTTACTTATTTTTAAATATCAGCAAACCTAAATCCAATTATGGACTCTGGGCAATTTAAAAAAAAAATCCATTTAACCATCTTACTGATAAAAAGTATATACTGTAGTAGAAAGCAGCCCATTTGCCATTTGTGATGTTTCATTTCCTTCCTTCCTTCCTTCCTTCCTTCCTTCCTTCCTTCCTTCCTTCCTTCCTTCCCATGTAACCCTTTTAATGCAAAATGTCATAATAGATTAATGGAATCTATAATTACCTCCCCACATTAGTTAATGCAACGTATTAGCATTCATTGAGGACCTTTCAGTCAAAGAATATTGAGCTGTTGAATATTGAGACTCATTTTTTAAAACCACATGTGGGAATTGTTGCTCTTTGTATAGCAAGATTATTTAGCTTAAGATCTGAAGTATTTAGCAATATCAGCCACCATCTTATGATCTGGAAGTAAAAGAATTGCATTACTCTAGTGAGGCAAAGCTAAAAGAAGTAATTTTTGCCATGGAAAAATAATCACTGTTTTCACAGTGCTAATTTATGGAGTTTGTGGGTCAGGGTTAGCCACTATTTTTATGGGCTTGGACATTTATTATGTTCTTCCACATCGGCTTTACACCTGCAGACAGTTTACCTTGTGTAACGTTTTATTAGTGATTGGTGGAAAGCGATGATTGGTGTGCTCAGCCATTCAGATCAGTTATACCATGAAGGAGAATAAAGACAAATGAATTGGTTCTGCCTATCTCAGTGAACAGGAGTAGTCCTAATCACAAGTTAGGGAGGCATCCAGGGATTTTAGAGAACTGATTTCATGCACCTCGAACAGAGAAGGCTCCCTGTTGTGAGCGTTTGTCTTCAATTCATGATGAAGTTAGTGAGCCAACAGACTTATTCCTGCTTTCCCACATTGTGTTTTTGGCCAACTGAATATGCTGCTCTGTAGGCTGGGTGTGAGCATTAGATAATGGCACAAAATAAATAAATAGAATTAATAAAATAAATGTTGCCTTATGAATTATTTAACCATCATTTGGCTGCTGCCTATTCTCAAAGTTCAAAAAAAGCATTAATGTTCCTAAAACAAGCAAAATCATGCATACCGAAGAACAGCAATAATATGGCTCAGAGCGGTGACCCCCCAAGGATATGGAAGAAGCCACAGTGCCGTTATGTGCCTGTTTCATGATGTCCCTATGTAAACGATCCAAATAATGTTTATGCACTTTACAGAATTTGTATCATTTCTGTGATGATGTCACAATATGCATGGCATTGCTGGTCACAACGCCACCCTACCCTTCTACCCCCTGCAGACACAAATGAAATCCATAGGTCATGCAGACTACAGTGTAAGAGAGACAACTTATGCTCTTGACTTTAGGTTTGTATGTTACCCAGAACTGCTTCAAAAGAGATTTTTCAGATTGCCTTGTCGTACACACTCTTGTAACCAATTAGGTACGGTAAAGAGATCTATAGAAATATATCTTATAATCAGTTAGACATAGAACCAAGAAAGCTGTTGGTTCTACTTGATGCTGAACGTGCCTACATTCAGCACCAAGCAGTACCTTTAACTAAATGGTAAAATCTTACATTTTTAATGTTCTTTTACTAAGATTCTTAAGTGAGGAAGAGGCTTCCTTTTCTCATCACAGCCTTCTACCCTGCCCTTTTAATTGCCCTATGCAACACGGAGGAGTATATCCACTTCACTTTTGAATCTAATTTTATCCCAGACCTCTTAGCTGATAAGAAGAGCAACATGCCATCCTATCAATGGTAAAGCACATGTTTCTAGCTTTGCTCAATATTATTAAAATGGCAGCTGGCTGAAATGATGATGATGATGATTGTTTTAAAATCTGCACATACTTTGCTGGATCAAGTTCCTTCATTGACAATTGTTGGACATTTTTCCCCCCACTTCTGTTGCTTTCCTTTCCTCCTATATTCCACTTTAGCAGAACCACCCACCAAATATCAAATCTCTCAGCCTGACGTACGTTCTGTACTTCCGGGAGAAACGTTGACGTTGCGCTGTCAAGTGAAAGATGCCACCACAATCACTTGGACTAAAGATGGAAAACGTTTGGTGTCCAATAATCGAACAGTCATTACTGGGGAAACTCTGTGGATTAAAGATACGACACCCAGAGATTCTGGCCTTTATGCTTGCACTGTTAGGATTGCAGACAGTGAAACTTTCTACTTCATTATAAATGTCACAGGTAAGCTTGTTGAGAGACATTTTCTAATATATCCAAACAGCTAGTCTAGATTAATTAGGTATGGAGATACAGCTTTTACCCTTAACTAGAGTAAAAGAAAATATGCCACGAAACATTCTAGTCATTCTTTCATTACCCATCTGACCTAGCTTTTTCAGTAATTTGCTTGATGCCCTTTTTTGTATACTTTCCATGTGAAAATCAAATAGGTTGTAACACAAAAGGGGATTTTCAACTGTCCTCCCCCAGGATATTCATCTGATGCCAATGATATTTTTCTTTTGTAAAAAAAAATTTTGTCTTCCCCGTCAACATTTTAATTTTTTTATCTGCTGGATTTTATTTGTTTGGCTGGCTTAATGTAATTTTTTAACTTCTCAAACCAACCTGGCTTAGCATCAGTTGGCAGCATGGTGTATTTAAGGAACTAAAATTAAAAATAAATTTCTTTAGTATTGGAGTAAACTGAGGAATGTTTCATTGACATCTGAGTTGCTACCCACACATAAAGTATGAAATTACTGATTACTCTGGTCCTCAACTTATGACAGTTACTTATTGACCATTTGAAATTACAATGAATACTCTTCCCCCCCAAGCTACTTATAACCAAGTTTCAAAGTTCCAAAATTGCTTGGCAACTGGCCAGAATTTATGACTGTTTACAGCATCCCACCATGACCATGATTTATGATGGTTTTTGCCAGAAACAGGCATGTATGTACTTCTGTTTTTTTTTAGCAGAAATTGGCACATAGTGAAAATGGATTTGCTGCTGTGTTCAATTAATGACTGCCACAATTTCTTATTGATGGCCATGAAAAATATCATAAAATTGGTTCAGTCACATGGTGGTTGACTTCATAGCTGTCATGACTTACAATTGTAATTGCTAGGTTGCATTAGGGTCATAACTGAAGGACTACCTACGTAAGCAGCTTGTATGTACGTGTTCATTACTTAGCAGCTTGCCTGTATAACTTAAAACTATGAAATCCTTCAAAAAGAGGTACTTAAAATGTGTGTTAGTGTATACACAGCCTCACTTTTTAGAGCAACCATGACTCCTTCCAGAGGCATACTATTTCTGCTGTCTCCACACGTGTGTGCATACCTATCTCTTTCTGTTTGCATGCAGAAATATCCAGGAGTGTATTTTGAAGCCTAAAATAATGACACAGCTGCCTTAATGATTCACAAGGAAGCATTTTAGATGCATTGCTATGTGTTCTGGGTCACTTTTTTTTCCTTTCAAAAAGTGTTTCTATAGAACTGGAATATAAATCAGAAACTAAAAACTGATTAATAAAGCTATCCAATATAACTCTGCATAGAATTATACTCAGTGGGGCTCACCCAGAGAGAATCATAAGGTCACATCAGAAGAAAGTTGGATGTTTAAATCATTTAATGTTCCATTAATAAATAGAGTGGGCGTATGTGTATTATAGTAATAACACAAACTATTTGAATTTATGCTTTTGCGTTTTCAGTAATAATAAAAGCTATTTTACATTATTTTATATTGAACACATGGTAGAGATACTATCTGCTCCTTCAGACAAATATATGTGTTTCTTAAGTCACAAATGCATTTTATTTTGTTTGTTGTAAAAAAGAATGAGCAATATGATATTTTATTTAAGATTTTGATTCATGATCTATGTGCATGCAGTCTGTACATGGAGAGGACAATAGTGCATACTTGTGGGTGTTCTGAAGCACAAACGTAGCTTCACTGACTTACAACCTGTATTATTATGGTTGCTCGCACACTCAGCCAGATGTTTAGACTGGATTTGACATTTTGATCTACTTATCAAATCCTATCCAAGGATGATGATGATGATGATGATTAAGTAAGACTTGCTTTAGGTACTTTTCACCGGCTCAAGGTTGATTCAGCCTTCCATCCTTCTGAGGTTGGTAAAATGAGGACCCTGGGGGCAATAGGCTGACTCTGTAAACCGCTTAGAGAGGGCTGTAAAGCACTATGTAAGTCCAAGTGTTATTACTATTGCTATTTTCAGAAACATCTCTCACCTATGTATTGTTCTTAATATCCAGACTGCAGAAAAATACATGTTTGCTTACAATCTCTAGCAGCTGAATGATTTTTAAAATAATTTTTAAACTTCAGATGTTCTTTCATCTGGAGATGATGAAGATGACAATGATGCTTCTGAGGATTTTGTGAATGACAGCAACCCAATCAGTAAGTAAATTCAATAGTTAAAGCTGTTTGGAAGATACATTGTTTTTGCTACCTTTTTCATTCTTGTATCCAAAGCCCCCAACTCGAATTTTGTGAAGATGAGGTTTTATTTTATTTATTTGGCTGTAAAGTGCATGAGTTTATTAGCAACAGTTTATCCCTCTTATTTTAAAATATTTCTAGTATTTGTGGCATGGATATAAGTTAGTATATTTTTCCTGTTCATTTATTTTAATATGTACCAATTTATTTCTGATAATATGGCAATAACGTATAATAAAAACAACCAAACATCTTTAAGGGAGAATATAATGATCAAGAAGCTATATTTTTCCTAATGAGTATATGGTCTAATGCCAAAAACGTTAACAAGAAAGTTTACAGTTCAGACAGGGAGTGATTACCACACCATATCAGTCAACACAGAACAGTATCAAAACAATTTGAAACTAAATATTTCTATCAGATTGTGTTTTTAATAAACGAGAAGAGGAATTATAGTGTATAATAATCATAAACATATTGGCTATATTTAATTGTAATTAAATGTAAATTTAAAAGGAATAAATCCAATCTAGTTTTTGTTTAATTTCAGCAACTATTTTGGGGAGAATGCCCAAGGGATCTCAGTCCAAGGTTAAATATGGTCTGCAGGGGGGGGGAGGGGGAGAAGGGAATCACATGCCTACATGATATATAACATTTGTTTTGTTACATTAAACTGGGACAGTTCGGTGGGTAGGTGTGAATGGAAACATGGATAAAGTATATTTAAACCATGGTGGCACAGTGGTTAGATAGAATGTGGTATGCAGGCTAATTCTGCCCACACACCAGGAGTTTGATTCAAACTGGTTGATGGTTGATTCAGACTTCCACACTTGCATTTGTGTGTTTGTGTGTGTGTGTGTGTGTGTGTGAATAGCTAACTAGCTAGCTAGCTATATTACATATGAGTGATTTCAAATATCAGTTTTGAAAATATTTGTTACAGGGAATGTCAATGTCATGGGTAACCATCTGTACAGAATGTCAGTCTCTCTGTGGGTTTGCATATATAAACTGTTTTTATCTGCGAAAGAAGAATAGGTGGGTTGATGCCAACCTGCGTATGATTTTTTACAACTTTCATATTTTGTCAAAATGCTTTTTACTACGAAATATAAAGGCAAGAGCCTGTCTTGGTTATTCAGTGCCGTTAGTAGGTTCATCTGCTGTTTCTTAGAATCCATCTCAAATTTGAATGTATTATTACATTTTGTGCTGTATATGCTTTGACCAGCATTTTACGTAAGATGCAATAAATCTCATCAGTATGGTTAATAATTTAATCACAACTAGTAGGGACCAGGTCGAGGGTAATTGTGATTGATGATGATGATGTTATGATACAATGATACTAATTATTGTAATAGTGGAAATTTGCACTGCATGCCAATAGCTTCATCTTTTAACCTTGAAAACTCATGACCTTATTGTGGCTAGAAGAAATCAGTTTTAGTGATAAGTCATTTTTCTAAGGTTACCTAATACTACTCAATTCACTTATCTACCTACACTAAACAAATACTCAAGATTTATTACAGTTATGAAAGAGTCTAGAAACCATGATGCCAATATGTTTGAAGGCTAACTATTGTAGAACTTGGGAGACGAGTACACCATACTTGCTGTTGGTTAAATGTAGATTGCTAATATTGCACAGCATCTCATAGCAATGAATGAATTGTGACCATTTGAAGGCCAGTGTGAACCTAGCAACCATATGAGCTCCTGTACATAATGCTGATTCTCTTTATATACTGTACGATTTACCCTTTATCCAGATTTTGGACTTTCCCCCAACAATGTTATTTGTTTAAACTGTTTTGTGGAATATGCTAGTTTCAGGGCCAAAATATGTATTCATTATGGATAAGATTGTTGCTGGATAAGTGAGGTTGTTTGTTTTCTGTGTGTTACAGGCTTAACTGATTTATTTTGGTTACCTAAATTCCTTTGCAGCAATATTGCAATTTAGTTTGTAAGATCTATTTTAAGGTTTCTTTCTTTTATATGCCTTTTCAAATAATGAAATATTTTCTTAAGGTTGCGGTTTTTTACTTTAAGTACGGAAAAACATAGAACAGCACGATCAAATGCTCACTGATTTTTCTAACTAATTAGTTCTAAAGGCTCCACCCTGAAACAAAAGCAATCACACACAATGTTTAGAGGGCTTAATTCTTTTAGACGTTTTCTTTGATTGGTCAGCTGGTTAAAAGAGTTTGTAGCTGAACGCTTCCCCAGCTGTGTTTTTATTTTGCTTTGTGGCTGAAAGTAGAAGGGAAGATTCCAGAGTGTGTGTTAGTGGAATTCAAAAGCAGCCCTAACTGATGGCTGGAAAGGGTTAGTTGTTTTGTTCTTTTATGCTAATAAAGGAAATGAAGTGGGATTGACAGAAGAATGGTTATGTTTCTGAGCCCCTCTCGTCTTAAGAAATTCCATGTAAATTGATTTGTTTCAGGAAGCATCTACTGTGAAATAATTAAATGGCCCTGCTGTTAAACACATTTTAGTTTTAATTTTTCAATAGCTAAATGTGTTAATAGAATTAACTATACCCATGACATTAATACATAGTTAATCAGATTTCTCTTATCTGCAGGAAAAGACTGAGAATATAGTAAGAACAGCCCAGGAAAGACAATGAAAATCGGTAGTAATTTTGATTGAATTAATTATTATTTGGACAACAATGTGAAATTACAGCTGCCAGTTTAGCCTTTGCTTTAGCTGATGTTGACTGCCATTTGCATGGAGTTCTTCCCAAGAAGCCAAATTGTTGTAATGTATTGGCTTAGTATACGTGTAGATCCAAGCAGTATAGTGTTTTATAAATGGCAAATGGAAATTTTGTCAATGGGCAGATTCTTTGCATCTCCCTCCCACATATATTTATGGTATTCCCTTCAAAAACTCTAATTCTGAGACTGTATGCTTTTGCAGTGCACCATTGGTATCTTGATAAATAATAATATAACTTTGTCAAAAGTTATAATACTACTTTAGGGCTTTCAGATTAGATAGGTTTGTTGTTGTAATAAATGCTAGTGCATATTACTAAGTAAAATAAAAAGTTGAGATTGTAATGTTATTTTATTCTACTACACCAAAAAGGAGTCAGAAGCCAATGCTTTTCTCTCTTTTTTTCCTTTTCGTCCGACACTTTCTCTCCTTCTCTTTTTATTTCCCTATGTTCTAATTTATTTTAATTTTCCTTTGGATTTTATATTCTGATAAACTAATAAAAATTTGATGAATGGAAAAGTTACAGTAGTGAAGGGATGTTGAGAGGCTTTCCCAAACATATTTCCACCTTAAGATACAGAGAAAGTCTTCTGTTTCTGATTTGAAAAATAAGTAGTAAGATAAGGCAAGATGCGATTCATTAGGTATCCTAGGCCCTTCTTACTTGGAATAATGTAACTCCTTTGAAAAGCTTATAATTGCTTTACACCAGTGATGGCGAACCTTTTAAAGACTGAGTGCCCAAACTGCAACCCAAAACCCACTTATGCACTGTCGAGTGCCGGGTGGGTGTGGCCCATTGGATGGGTGTGGCCATTGGGTGGGCGTGGCCCATTGGGTGGGCATGGCTGCGGTGGTAACGGCAGACTGGATGGGACTAAAAAGTTCAATCAATAATTCCAACTTTGCAAGATCTTTTTTTTTCCCACGAGAAGTTGAAATTGACTGATTGAACCTTTTTTTTTTTTGCACACGGCGGCGGAGGCCTAAAGCGAAAAGGTTTTATAAAACCCAGCTGAAGGCCTAGGACTGGGGTGATGGCGCGCGTGCCCACAGAGAGGGCTCTGAGTGCCGCCTCTGGCACCCGTGCCATAGGTTCGCCACCACTGCTTTACACACACAACGGGGGGGGGGGGGGAACGGGCAGGAGAGAGACTGTTTTATCCACTCATTCAAATAATGTTCCTAATTTCTCCTAGCGATATTGGTACTGAATATAAGTAAGCACAAGGGAAAATTGCTACGTAGGTGGATAAATACTCAGCTTCCCTAAATCTGGGACAAGACCTTCCAACATGCATGGCATGTTAACGTTCCCTGTGTTAATTACATTTGTATATGCATTCTCCTCCCAAAAAATCGTAATAAAGGGAAATATAGGCCAAAAGTCATTTTTACCAGGCATGAATGTGGCCTTTGGGTATACCCTAGTATTTATATGAGTTAATTGAATTTATTTTTTAAAAACAGGAATACTAAATGAAGCTCATTAAGGTTCATTCCTGAAATTATGTTGACGGAAATCCTGTATAAAATGGAAAACAAGTTCTTTCCTTCCTCTCTCTTTCTTTCATCCTACCTAGATTGTTCAAACTCTCAGCGATATTCTCAGAATGGTTTTTGATGTATCAAATAACATTCTACCTTGAGTTACTGAAAAAACTATTTTTTTTAACATATTGCAATTTAGACCTACATATAAAGATGCAGAATCAGAATCAGAAATAGCAATCTAAAGATACAAAGATCAAAACAAAGAAATTAAAAACAATATGGGATTTTACAGAAGCTTCACCAGGAACCAAAGTGACATCAAAGAAGCTACTAAGAGAGCATACTTTAATTTGGGGACTACCCTGGAGTAAATATTAGTAATTAATTACTACAGTAATCATTATTTTTCCTAGGATTAAGTTGTGGTGTTTTAAGAAGCATTATAATAGGATATGTTTGTTTCTTCTCTCCAGCCCACAAATTGTGGCTCAGAATTAGTTCTGACCATATTGTGTAGGAAGTGGAAAGCCCATCACTGTACACTGTGATGTTACATCTAACCAGGAGACGGTTGGGTTGGGTTGCCTTGAGCTGGGCTGAAAAAAAGGCTCAGATTATTAAAGTTTTTTTTGAAGGACTTTATTCATAGAACCCTTTTTATTATGGCACTTTTAAAAATACATTATCTGAAGAAGCATAGTGTGTGCATGTGTGCATGTGTGATACTGTATATAATTCTGTACCATCGTGCTTCATTGTGGTGTACAATTAAAATAATGAATAGTAGATCAATGTAAAACTATTTCAATTATATAAGTCCTATATCAAACAATAATAACCATGTAACTAATATACATTTACATGCTAATGTAAATAAATATAAGCAAATTCAGTGAAGATTCTCGAATACCTTTCTAAATAATTTTGTTTTCAAGGTCTTCCTAAAATTTAGGCATAATGGTGCCAAGCAGATCTCCAGTAGAAAGGCATTCCAAAGGAGGGTGGGTGTAATAATAGAAAAGTACTTCTCTGTTGCCCTCTCCTGAATCTCTTGGAGATAATAAATCCACACTATGCTCATTCAGGATGAGTCCAGTATATGAATAGGATCTGTTTAAAATAAACAGTTCCATAAGCACCTGGGTACCAAGTCATATAGAACTTTGGAGATCAAAACTAGTTGATTAAATAACAGTTTTCCAGGACAGTCCACAATGTGGTTATTCAGAAGATGATAGATTCAATAAAATCAAGGCCAATGTTTCAAAAGAAGTGTTGTAAACTCAAGGGAACTTTTGCTTAATTTAAGCTTAAAGATGTTTCATTCTTGAACTGTGTTTTAAGTGCCTTAAGCCATGAATCATAAGTAATAATTTACCTCACATTGGCTAGATCAGGGGTCTTCAAACTTGGCCCTTTTATGACTGGGAGTTGAAGTCCACAAGTCATAAAAGGGCCAAGTTTGAAGACCCCTGGGCTAGATTTTTGTCTAGGTGCACACTGAAATTTCTAAGGTTGTCAATATCCTATGTGAGTTGTCAGAGATAACATAAATCAACAGTATAAAATATCAGTGTGACTTCTTAAAGTCTCATGTTTCATTGGAATTTCACTCATTTGGGAAGTTTCTGGCCCGGAATTGATAGAATTCAGTTTATAGAAATTGAGTAATTTTTTTCTCCTTTCTCTCTTCATTTTTTTAAAATAGAAGGACCTATATGGACACACACTGACAAAATGGAGAAGCGCTTACATGCTGTTCCAGCAGCTAACACAGTCAAATTCCGTTGTCCAGCTGCAGGAAACCCCCCACCAACCATGAGATGGTTAAAAAATGGGAAAGAATTTAAGCAAGAGCACCGGATTGGTGGATATAAGGTAAGAGGTTTGTTTATGACAGTACTTTTCAAGACACTTTTTATAGATATAGAAGAGATCTGTGAGACTACGATGATCAGAAAAGTTTCATTGTTTCCTCTTGGGTTGGCATTGTGTGATTTGCATAATTCACAATTGAACTGGCTCATCATATGTAAATCCTGATTGATCATGTTCCAAAATTTTTAGTCAGACTTTAAGCCTGTCTGATGAAGCCATGGCAACTTTGGATGTTCTCAAAGGGGATTGCTAGCTGTTTATGTCTCGTGAAAATCTTGCCATAGATAAGGTGAAAGGTTCATGCATAAAACATTGCAGTATGTTGGAAACTCAAATTCCATACCATGTAACCTGATCAAATGTTATTATTTTATGTTCTGCACACCTGTTGATAGGGTGTCTCTGTGTGTCCCAACAGAAATAATCTGTGGTACATCGATTGGTATTTAGCTACCATTGAAAGAAGGGCAATATCCAATGATCACATACATACTTTGTATGTAGAAAGGCTCTGTTATGTCCTAGCATCCCCATTCTTTTGGGGCATGTTGGAATACTGAGAGCCTATTATGGATATTTACAAAATGGTTGTTAAAGTACTTCTGGCCAATCATATGAGAAGCCAAACAATGCACTGGTTGCAACCACCAATCATTTTACTTTTAATGATTGTCTGTGAGGCTCAGATAAATTTATTGGAAATTCACATTGTTCGCGGAGCAGATAATTTACTTTGTAGAATGTTATCTGCAAATAGGGCAGAGTGCCTGGCAGAAGCCAAGGAATGTGTTGGCCAGTATATTGTTTCCCTTGTGTTATTCACAGGCATTCTGTTCTGTCTTGTGCCAGTTTGTGTATGTGGGTTTGGTGTGTGTGTTTGTGTGTTTGTGTGCGTGTGTGTATTGATTTCTGATCTTGTAAACCACCTAGTCTTTGGAAGTTGAGAGTATATAATAAATACGAATGTTCAGGCTAATATGAATCCTGGTAGCAGGAATAGGAATGACCAATTTTAAAACATAAAAGAGTTGCTGCCAGTCAGTGCAGACAACTAGATGGACCATAATTTTGATTCAGTATATGGCTGAATTCATTCAATGTACTTCTTTTTGCTATGCTTCCAACTGAATTCAGATCTTACATTTCAAGTCCCTCTTGGCTGATAATGGTCTCCTTTGTAGTTACATTTATGAAGTAGATGTTGTGTGCCTTCACCTGGAGCGTTTTATTTGTTTTCTGTTTATAGATTTTGTAAAGCCAAATTATCAAAAATCCAGATCTATTGTAACTAGTGACTTTCTGGTTTTAAGAGTTTAGTGATAAAACAAAAAAGGAAATAAATTAGAACTTGGCAGTAACATTCAGTAAAGTGTTCTTAACAATTTGTACTTTTGAGCTATGGCACCCAGGAATATTCCAATTTGGAGAGATAGAGTAGAGCAAAAAAATGTAGCGCTTGGTAACAAAATCACAGAATAAAAGAGCAGGAAAACTATTTTATGAATTTTATGGCCTGTGAAATAGATGTGGGAAACAAAGTTTTGAGGGAAAGTAATCACAATTACTTAAGATCCTTGCTTGAAATTTTCATAGTATCAGATTAGTCATCTCTCTTTAATTTCTGAGTTACTGATTAGAAAAATTAGCTAGACTGTCAAGAAAATGCAGGGTTAAACTGAGGTCAGGATTTTTTTAAAAAGTATTTAGTCAAATTGCTTTTCTTCCATTACTTTCATGTTGCCTGCATAAAGGGAAAAAAAAAAGAAACAAAGAATGTGCCCTAGAAATCCTTTTTAGTTTTAGTTACACAGGCTGTGCACGGGGTCAAGAGGGAGGCAAAAGATGAAAACAGCTTTGTATCATTTCAACAGAAGCCCAAGCCTCTTGTATGCACATTGTGATACTACACATACATATGAAATGGTTGGAACTTGCACTGGGATAGCACAATACTCAAATTATGAAAGCAGAATCATGAACACCTATACAATGGTTGTTATTCTTATAAAGACAATGGTTGTCCCTGTGACCTGCTCTCCTTGGTAACTAACCAATACTCAGGAGTACTGACCAAATACTCTGTGGCTTGGCTGGCTGGCGTGTTTGCAGGACAATTTCATGTGGTACCTGCTGAAATTAGTCCATTGGCTGCTTCTGCTGAAGAGTGGGAGTTGGAATTGTGAACAGAGCCTGGAACTGATTTGGAGTCATCTGAAACCTCTTTTCTTCTCCTGATATTAGAAGAAATGTCTGGTTGCTGTAAGAGGCTTGATGGAGTCTTGGGCAGTGAACTGTTATTGGAAAGGGTGGGGGTGAGGCATACTGTATCTTAGAAGAAGCCTAATTTAGGGTTATAAACCTTAATTTAGGGTTGTATGAGCTGAAATTGGGGCTGGAGTTGAGAAACAAGTTGAACCTGTAGGTGTGGAAGAGTTGCTAACGTAGTTTACCCCTCTGCCTGGATCTTTGGTATTTGGAATGATATAGAATTATATGGTTGGAAGGGACCTTACAGGTCTTCTAGTCCAACTCTCTATATTGCTATCATGTCTTCCTCAGGTTTCTCTTCTCTTTGCAAAAATAAAGTTCCTTTAGTTGTTCATCATACGATTTAGACTCCCCACCTCTTATCATCTTCGCTGCTCTTCTCTGCCCTCTTTCTAGGACCTCAGCACCTTTTTTCTATTGTGGTGACCAGAACTGGATCCAGTATTCCAGTATGATATAGACTGGTACCATCACTTCCCTTGATCTTGATTCTATCCCTATGATAATGCAACCCAAGACTGTGTTGGGGTTTTTTGGCAGTTGCACCACATTGCTGACTCACACTTAAGCGATGGTCGCAGGATACCTAGATGTCTTGAAACTGTAAGGATGTGTTTATCATAGGAGACAGTGAAGAGAGGAAGCCAGCTCATTCTGAACTACATAGAAGTTCTTCATCTATGCTGCGGATAGGGCAGCTATGTCAGAAGTTTGAAGGGGGATTGGACAAAGTCTACTCTTTGATCTGTGGCCAAAACAAGCAAGCAAATAAACAAATGTCATTAATGATATATACTCTATAAGGTAGCTTTTTACCTGACTTATACCGAGACAAATGATCTGATTTCAGTTTAGCTTGCCTCCTAAGATATACATATCAGCCTTTGGCTTGATTCTGTTGCTCTGGTTAGTCAGATATTAAGCTCCACCACTGAGTCTTTTCCTTGAGTATGGTTTCATTGCTTTTATGCTTTGTCCTTTTAATTTGCCTTGTCCTGAAGCCTTGGTTTCTCTTGGTTAACTCCCAGAAATTTCTACCTTTTTTCCTTGCATTGTCAGGATACAATTATTTCCTTATCCTTTCTCCTTAATAAAAGGAGAAAGTGTGAAACTCCATAGATCTGGTAAAGGATTTTTGAAACTCAACTGCCAACTGCCCTTAAGGATTCTCATTATATGCCAATATATATTTGTACAAGTACATAAATATATTGTATCAGTTGGTAAACCTACAATAGCTAGTCGTTTTAGCTGTTTATTGACCTCCATGGTTTCCATACTAAAACACAACATAGGCTCCTACCACAAATCTGAGAAACTCTCAAATTTGCCAGTTGCAAATGTAAAAGGAGACAGGTGTGGCAATATTTTTTTCCTCTGTGACCATATTATTTACAGCTTTTCCAAGGTGTGCAAATGTTGCACATGGATGTTAGACCATGAAATAGACATTTATATCTACATTTGCTTACATCATAAAGTGTGAGAGGGCACCTGGGAACAGCTTTTGTATTTCCAAGTACTGAAAAGCATAAATGAATTGGTTACCACTCAGTGTGAGCCACTTGTCTTAGGGATAACAGGGTAAATTCAAACCAATTAAGGGAATCAGACTTATACTGAATATGCCTCTTGACTGATTCTTATCAGCAAATGTTTAACTGATTTCAATTCAAATAAACATATACACATACATACATACATTTACATGCATGTTGCTTTCAATGGAATATGAATATTCTTAAACTTTAGAGGATAATATTCTTCTGAACAATGTGGAAACATCATACTATGTATTTAATTTTAACTTATAAACTGCCTCAAGTCTTAGGAGCTGTATGTTATACAAAATTTAGACATAGATGCGCATATATATATATATATATATATATATATATATATATATATATATATATATATATATATATATATATATATATATATATATATATATATATATATATATATATATATTTCCATATGTATAAGCGTGCAAAGAATGAAGAAATATTTGTCTGGGGCATTGTCAACAAAACAGGGAATTTTGGAAAGAAAAAGTAGTGAGTACCTCCATAAGTTTTTATAGGTATGTGATATTTCTAGAAAATGTATTTATAAACCATGTATTTATAATACCTATAAAAAGATACAGTACATCTGAAGTTACAATGTCTTACTGATATTACAATTCTAGTTACTTGTGTGTTTGCTGCTTCATTTCCCCCCCTTATTCTTCTCCTGCATATCCCGCTTTTTGTTTTGTCAAAGAAGCTATAAGAAAACTTTCTTATAATTCCCTCGTTTAGTTTAGTTCTGCCTGTCCCTCTAGGAGGCAACATCCTTTAAAACATGGTGGCCTCATAATGATAGATTTATTTATTTGCTTATTTTTGTTTGATAACTCTCCCATTTCAGGATGAAAAGTACAAATAACTGCTACCGGGAAGTATTAATTTTTCTGCAGACAGTGACTCTGCCTGTTTTTTAAACATTTGGAAACTCTTAGGTTTTCCAAGATACATGCCGAGGTCATATCATATTACAAAGGACTGCTGCTTTCTTTCTCTTCCAAGTTGATGTGTGCAGTTCTGTCCACACCATCGCCTTACACACAAGACTGCATGTCTGTTGGAGAATTTCTATGCTCCTTTCTCTCCCTGCCCCCTTCCCCCCATCTATGTGGACCTTAGCAAGATAATGTACAGGACTAAAAGTGAACTATTCTTTCTACTTTCCCACCTCCCAGAAAGTAAATTCGGTCTATCAGTTTCTACTGTGGTATTAAAAAGGGTGTTTGTTTCCACAGCTGTGTTTTGATAAGTTACATTACCACAACCCTTTTGCCCACTAAACTTTAGCTTGGATAAAAATATCTGATAGTTTTCAATAGGTAGATAAAAAATTGTAAGAGCCACATACTTTGTAGAAAGTCAGCCTTTTAAGAAGATTCTTTTTATCTATACTGCACTGCTTGACTGTGGTTCTAATAATCTTTCATGTTGTTTCTGGGCAGAAAGTAACTTATTAAATCCAAGGTAAAGAGATTAAGCGTGATAAAAATGTGTACACAATATATGTGACAAGTAGTATAATCCCATATATTGTCACTAAGTCACCTTAAATTCAGTTGGGCTTACTGGTGGAGGGTGTGTGTTTTATCCTATCTACAGTATACCTGTGACACCCTTTTATTCAACCATTTCTCTGTGTAAAAAAAAAATCTTATTCTGAAGTTTCATCATTACACCCATACACACATGCCTGTGTTCAAAATAGTATAAAAACTTCATTTTACCTTTAAATTTTATCTTTGCTTGCTTTCGTCAATCCTCATGACAATGCTATATAACCGAGTCTGATGTTCATCTAAATAGAGAGATAGGAGATAAATGTACCATCTCCATGTCCTTACCATGATATAGCATTACAGATAGTCCTCGACTTACAACCATAATTGAACCTAAAATTTCTGTTACTAAGTGAGACATTTGTTAAGTGAGTTTTGCCCCATTCTATGACCTTTCTTGCCACTGTTGTTAAAGGAATCACTGCAGTTGTTAAGTTAGTAACACGTTTGTTAAGTGAATCTGGCTTCTCCATTGACTTTGCTTGTCAGAAGGTTGCAAACGGTGATTACATGACCTTGGGACACCGCAAACCATCATAAATATGAGTCAGTTGCCAAGCAACTGAATTTTGATCACATGATCATGGGGATGCTACAATGGTCATAAATGTGAAAAACAGTCGTAAGTCATGTATTTCAGTGCTGTTGTAACTTTGAATGGTTGCTAAATGAACTGTTGTAAGTTGAAGATTATCTGTACTTTGCCTAATGCCATTTTTTTCAAGCTTAGGTTTAAGTAAGAAATTGAAAACAAGGATTGAAATTAGAACTAGGATTTTTTAAAGAAAGCCTAGTTAAAATCAACTTTGCAAATCTTTTTTGACTGTTTTGTGCAGCCGTAACATGCACTTTTCTAGGAAAGCTGGGCTGACTTTATTCTAATTATTAAGCTCTGACATATCTTGGAGTCAGATAAGGCAAGTCATAAGGAGGAGATGTTGAGAAGTTCCCTGGCAATATGATACAATATTTGACAAATGTAAAATATATGCTCTTAGCTACCTGAATAAGTTCTATTATCTGAAGTTCGAGTTACCAAGATGATCTGAGCTCAAGACTTGTCAAAATCAGATAAGGGGACAAGAGTATCCTCCTCCCCCACCTTTCCCCTTTTTAATTAAAACATTTGTCTGTTCTTCCAGTCTGTCAGGCAGAGGGCAAATGTCACAGTATGATACAATATTGTTAGCTTTGTAAATAGGCTAATTGTCCTGTTGCTGCTCATGGTCTTGTCTCCAGCTGATTCAGATACATCTCTCGGCCTTAAAGATTTCATTCTTCTTTTTATGATATGTATTCTTAATTCTATAGTTTTTAATTGAATAGGTATGTATTAGGGTACTACAAAATCATAATGAAGAGGATGATATCAATGCCAAATCCCAGAAACAGAATGTTGAAATGAGCTACAGTGGGGCAAAAACGTATTTAGTCAGCCACCAATTGTGCAAGTTCTCCCACTTAAAAAGATGAGAGAGGCATGTAATTGTCATCATAGGTAGACCTCAACTATGAGAGACAAAATGAGAAAACAAATCCAGACAATCACATTGTCTGATTTGGAAAGAATTTATTTGCACATTATGGTGGAAAATAAGTATTTGGTCACCTACAAACAAGTAAGATTTCTGGCTCTCACAGACCTGTAACGTCTTCTTTAAGAGGCTCCTCTGTCCTCCACTCATTACCTGTATTAATGGCACCTGTTTGAACTTGTTATCAGTATAAAAGACACCTGTCCACAACCTCAAACAGTCACACTCCAAACTCCACTATGGTGAAGACCAAAGAGCTGTCGAAGGACACCAGAAACAAAATTGTAGACCTGCACCAGGCTGGGAAGACTGAATCTGCAATAGGCAAGCAGCTTGGTGTGAAGAAATCAACTGTGGGAGCAAGAATTAGAAAATGGAAGACATACAAGACCACTGATAATCTCCTGCGATCTGGGGCTCCACGCAAGATCTCACCCCGTGGGGTCAAAATGATCACAAGAACGGTGAGCAAAAATCCCAGAACCACACGGGGGGACCTAGTGCATGACCTGCAGAGAGCTGTGACCAACGTAACAAAGGCTACCATCAGTAACACACTACGCCGCCAGGGACTCAGATCCTGCAGTGCCAGACGTGTCCCCCTGCTTACGCCAGTACATGTCCAGGCCCATCTGAAGTTTGCTAGAGAGCATTTGGATGATCCAGAAGAGGATTGGGAGAATGTCATATGGTCAGACGAAACCAAAGTAGAACTGTTTGGTAGAAACACAACTCGTCGTGTTTGGAGGAGAGAGAATGCTGAGTTGCATCCAAAGAACACCATACCTACTGTGAAGCATGGGGGTGGCAACATCATGCTTTGGGGCTGTTTCTCTGCAAAGGGACCAGGACGACTGATCCGTGTACAGGAAAGAATGAATGGGGCCATGTATCGTGAGATTTTGAGTGCAAACCTCCTTCCATCAGCAAGGGCATTGAAGATGAAACGTGGCTGGGTCTTTCAGCATGACAATGATCCCAAACACACCGCCCGGGCAATGAAGGAGTGGCTTCGTAAGAAGCATTTCAAGGTCCTGGAGTGGCCTAGCCAGTCTCCAGATCTCAACCCCATAGAAAACCTTTGGAGGGAGTTGAAAGTCCTTGTTGCCCAGCGACAGCCCCAAAACATCACTGCTCTAGAGGAGATCTGCATGGAGGAATGGGCCAACATACCAGCAACAGTTGTGCCAACCTTGTGAAGACTTACAGAAAACGTTTGACCTCTATCATTGCCAACAAAGGATATATAACAAAGTATTGAGATGAACTTTTGATATTGACCAAATACTTATTTTCCACCATAATGTGCAAATAAATTCTTTCCAAATCAGACAATGTGATTGTCTGGATTTGTTTTCTCATTTTGTCTCTCATAGTTGAGGTCTACCTATGATGACAATTACAGGCCTCTCTCATCTTTTTAAGTGGGAGAACTTGCACAATTGGTGGCTGACTAAATACTTTTTTGCCCCACTGTATATGTAAATATCAAAACAGAACTCTGTAAGAGTTCTTTAAACCTGCAGCCTGCATTTACGAAGACTGTGGCATAATAGCTTATGCCCGGCTATCTGCCTTATTTTCTCTCTCCTACACACATATCTGGTGTGAACACGTAACAGAGAGAGAGAATGCAAAACATCATTAGTTGCTGCCATGTCATTCAAATAATTTTTTCTTGTACAGTGTCCTGTGCTTGATCCACTTCCTTCCTTTTTTTTCCTCCTCACAGGTGGAGAGTTTGCTTAAAAAAGCTATCTCTTCCTGACTGCTTCCCCCCCCCCCCAACATAGTGAGTCCCTAAAAAGTGCCAACCACAAGTAACAAGCCCAGTTCCCTGACCTTAATTAGTTGATTAGAACCCTCTGGGTAGCTGGGGTTACTACCTGAAACTGATCAGACTTTAATCAATTTCACACTAAAGGCTTTTATTGTCAGGCACACTAAATTTGGTTGTAAATCTACACATTGGTCAGTAAATATATTTTTTTAAATAATTATTACTATTGTAATTGTGAATGGTTGCTAAACAAGATTAACTGCTAAATGAGGCGTGTCTGGTGTTGTGTCCTGGGCCTTGCTGAGTCAATCAGCAAGGCTCAGGAAACCTGCAGGACAACTGCAGAGACCCGGGCAGACCACGTGTTTGCCCGGGACCGGTTGTAGAGACCCGGGCAGACCACATATCTGCCCGGGACCCAGACAGGCTGTCTCCAGCCTCGTGCGCATGCGCAAGGTGGGAGAATAGCCTGCATTCATTGGTTGAGCCTCCCCTTGCAGGGGAAGTATAAAAGGGCATGTTGCCATTTTCTCGCTTGCTTCTGTTCAGTAAATGTCTTCAATAAAGAACATCTTTTGTACCAACTGCCTCGTCTTCATGTCTGCGTTGCGAACAGAACATCTACAGTATGTAATTCTGAGTATATTGACTTCAAAATTGTATGAAAATTCTATCATCTCTCTATCTCTATCATTGCGTTTTTGAGGAACCGTTTTCAGATTGCAGTTTGCACCATCCACATTTAGTATTATGCTAAGGAAAGACTGATCTCCTAGTCAATGACATCCATATTTTCTATGAATGCCAGGCTATTTTGACTTCCATGTAATATCACAGAGCATTTAAGAAACTGAAAGTTTTAGAAGAAAGTAATACAGAAAGATTAAAAGTAGAACTAACGCTGCTTAATCTTGGTGAAATGCTGAGCTTATTATATTTGAGGATTGATTAACTGATTAACAGCTTGGCTCTGTATTAACATTGCTGTCAGTGGGAAAAAAAAGATATCTTGTTAGGGTTTTATCTTGACAACAAGTAGGCTAACTTGGCCAATTATAAATGTAATTTCTTTACAGGCATCGTAAACATTTTGCAGGAAAATAAATATTAGGCATGCTTGAGATAGGTTTAAGCTGTGAACCAAAGTAGAGAAAAAGTATTAGTCTTATTGAGCACTCTCAGTTTACTAATATTTTCTCCCTTCACTGGGCAGCAAAAATCCATGTTATGCACAAGGCAAGTGATGGCATAATCTTTCCAAACCTTGGAATAATCTCTTGCTCAGATCACAGCCTGTTTTCTTATTTTTATACTAGATACAGCAAAGAAATCAGATTTGTCTTGGGTATTAGTTATTTAAAAATATCTTACGGGAGAAAATGCATTCTGGAACTATTCTGTAACCCCTGAAGTAGGTGTGAAAATGTGATCAGACATGTTTAGCTGCTGATGTTAAAAGATTGTGTTTGGATCATAGTTCAGATCTCTCTTTAGTCATATATAGTTTGAGTAATCCAGCCATAGAAGCTTTGGGATGCCTATACTATACTAACTTTGTCTATGTTAGTAGTATGGACAACAGCTCAAAATTGAGTTGTTTAAAATAGCTGGAGGGCAATTCAAATTGCCAATTCCATATCCAGGCCAAGGAAAGCAATCTTATAACATCTGAATAATTATGATTTCCCCCCCCGGAAGTTACTAATTTTTTCTTCCTGATTCTGATGGGACATGTATTATAATTTAAGAATGACTTTCTGATTATTAGTTTATTTATGTAGAGCATTTATGTAACATTCCTGCTCAAACTGTACTTTTTGAAACAGTCTTAAAGATGAAGAGCAAGGTGCTCTTCTATAGAGGTCTCTCTATAGTTTCATACTGATATTGGGAGAAGTAGGAATTAGTTAACATTGTAGTCAACAACCCCCTTGATGTGTTCAATTAGTATAGGGATAGGTTTAACCCACTCAGAATGAATTTCATACAATCAAACTCTTTTTGGGGGGACTTGTCATAAAGACTAAATGTATCATTGGAGCAGGACCAGTAAGAATGTTTTAGAAATGCTTCATAAACCAAATTAAAAGTTACTATATTGAAAGAAGATTTATAGATATTGAGCAACAAGCATTATGAAAGTATTAGATCTATGAAACTTAAATTAATTTGTTCTTCTGTTAAGTCTTATGACTTGGCTTCTTGTAAATTTTGGCTCTTTGGAGTATGCAGTATTTATGGAAGCAATAATAATTGCATTTTACCTGTATCTTAGACTATATAAGTAGCACACTGACTATGGAAGTATAATGTATGGCAGCCCAGTATATAAAAACTAGCAAAAACTTGAAGATGTAGTGAGAAATAGTTGGCACTCACCTGAAATATTTTCCAGTATACTTATGCTCCTATAGATTTTGTGCCAGGATATTTGGATTTAGTGCACAGAGTAAGCTTGAGGAGTGTGGTGGTGCAGTGGTTAGAATGCAGTATTGCAGGCTAACTCTGCTCACTGCCAGGAATTCGATTCTGACTGGCTCAAGGTTGACTCAGCTTTCCATCCTTCCAAGGTCTATAAAATAAGGACCCAGATTGTTGGCGGCAATATGCTGACTCTGTAAACCATTTAGAAGGGCTGTAAAGCACCATGAAGTGTATATAAGTCTAAGTGCTGTTGTTAGTGCTATTGCTATTCTTGCTTTTGAAATCATGGCCTTGCATATTCTTTCATTATTCTGAGTTGCTGCAGCAGGGAGTTGAGTGTATCAAGTTCTGTCACTATTGTTTCATCCCTTGTGTAATGCTGCATGCACCCAATTCACCTACTCCATCCAGATTCATTGCACATAGATTCAGTCAAGAGAATTCCCCTGAATAATTGCTAGTGGCTTGGCTTAAATTTCATGTACAAAGAATATATGCATGGTTTATGGACTCCTTATATCTGCATCTTCCTTACTTGATTGTAGGTAAACTCTTTTAACTATTTACATTACATTTGTACAATCTGAGTCATAGAAGGAAAGATAGACCTACTGCAGAAACAGTGCTTATTAAAAACCAAGCCTTTGATTGCTCACTGACTATTTCCTGGTGCTTAATAAGAAGCTAAAATGTATAAAGTAAACCCAAGATTAATGTTATGAAGACAATCATTATCTTTTATTCAGCATCTATTATATTCATGAGTGTGAAAAAAGATGTGTAAATAAAAAAAGAACCTTTCTTTTCAATACCTTCAAGCTTCAAAGGCTATATGCATAGTATTATGACTACGTTCCAGCAGCATATATGTAAAAGAAGTCATATATAAAAATTATATTATAGGAAAATTCCAAATAAGGACAAAAATGTCCTTCACTATAGAAACTTTAATAAAAGACAAAGATATGGTATTATCTTCAGTAGCTAGTAGAAATTACTGGGGTTGGAACAGAAGCAGAAATTCTCTAGTAATATTTTTGTTTGCTTTGAATCTTGGCTTTATATTGAAGTCAGGGCACATTGGAGGATGATCCATGATATTTTATGAGCACTTTTGGGAAGCAGAAACTCTTTATGAGTTGGAGAATACTTGACTGATTGCTGTTTTATTCAAAACAAAGACAACCGCTTAAGACTCGGTCTAGAGAAAATTAGATGCTGAGGAACTGGATTCTGGATCAGCTATTTTCCAGAAATGCAAGATTTTTTTATATGCGGCTTTGTTTTTTGTATAGAGGAAGAGCTGATCATAATTATTACAGTAAATGCGATTTAATGGATTAATTGGTAGGAAGGAATGTATATTATTGCTGAATGTTGGTTAAATTTGAAATTGTGTCATTTGAATAATAGTACCATTCCACAACATACATCAGTTTTTGTCAGTAGTATGAATTTGTAATTACGTATATGAGATAAATACAATGTATTTTAGCAAAGTTAAGTACATGGACTGGACTACTTTATATGCAATGGACGTGGTTATTTATCGACATTTATTTAGCAAATTTATATAGCTGGCCATCTCATAGCATGACTTTAGGTGGTATACAATGCCCCAAAACTTAAAAAAACAACAAAATACTTAAACATAAATAAAAAATAAAAGAGTAACAGAAAATATAAAAAAACAGCCAAACATTGAGCAATCAAAGGCTTGATTTTTAATAAAAGCTCAGGAAAACAAGAAAACAACTTGACATCACACAACCATCTTGCCAACTTCTCATGGGACCGCCAGAATTGATGGAAAAAACACTTATAAGGACTTTTCAGAAGACAAGCATAGCCTTCTTAATAAGCAGAAATTAAAAAATTAGTCCTTTTTAAAATTCTTTTCTTTTTTTAAAATTCTGTTAGGTACGGAATCAGCACTGGAGTCTTATAATGGAGAGTGTTGTCCCATCAGACAAAGGAAATTACACCTGTATTGTTGAGAATATCCATGGATCCATCAATCACACATATCACCTTGATGTTGTTGGTAAGTAATCTGCAGGGGCTGTAATATTTTTTTTTATAAAAGTAATGTACATCTTAGAATGATTTACTTTTGGAATCTAAAGGTATTGTTAATGTGTAGATAAGGGCCTTAATTGAATAACAATGTTATATTGTCTGCCTGCCTGCCTGCCTGCCTGCCTGCCTGCCTGCCTGCCTGCCTGCCTGCCTGCCTGCCTGCCTGCCTGCCTGCCTGCCTGCCTGCCTATCTATCTATCTATCTATCTATCTATCTATATATTCCCTCCTTCCTTCTATCTATCTTCTATCTATCTATCTATCTATCTATCTATCTATCTATCTATCTATCTATCTATCTATCTATCTATCTATCTATCTATCTATCTATCTATCTATCTATCTATCTATCTATCTATCTATCTATCATTGATTAAGGCATCAGGCTAGAAACTATAGGACCATGACTTTTAGTCCTGCCTTAGGCCCAAAGCCAGTTGGGTAACTTTGAGATAGTCACTTTCTCTCAGCTCTAGGAAGGAGGCAATGGCAAACCACTTCTGAGAAACCTTGCCAAGAAAACTTCAGGGACTTGTTCAGGCAATCTCCAAGAATTCGACATTTAATGGAAGAAATATATATGGGTGTGTGGATGTGTATATTGCTTAACTAGTTAATTAACTAGTTAATTGCTTAACTAGCTTACCAAATTCAGGTGCTTGTACTTTTTAATAATGAAGGAAATAGAATTTGGGGTTCATAATCTTTTCACCTAAGGGGAATCTGAACTTTTTTGTTTACATGTGGGTTTCTCCCCCAGCATTTTATTAAGATCTATCATTTTGGGTAAGAATATTAATTTTATTGAAATACAGACACTTTCCTCTGAAAATTACATTAAATGACCCAAACAAAAGATCAGTTATGATACAGGAAATGCAACTCCAATTTTTTACAGGAGATACAACACACTTTTAAGAGTAAATTTATAAAAGGTTCTTGGATAGGAAATCAAGTATTGGTTTTGGATCTAGAACAGTTAATATTTTAGTACTACAAAATTATGAGTTTAATATGAAAGAGGTTTTAAATTAGGCTGAAATATATTGCATGTTTATTAAAGATGCCATAGAAGATTGATGTATTATTTCTGGATCTATTTATAGTACTAAGAAGGATTAATGTTTTCTAAAAAATTAATTATTCTTGGTAATTTTGAATTTAGAAAATATGAAGACAAGACTGGAATATAGTTATTCATAAGTACTTAGATAGAAGTAAATATAAAAATAGTAATGAGAACACTTTGGAAATAGTGGAATTGTTTAATTCCATCATTTAAATTAACATCATTTTAATTAAAAGCAGCTTACTGATGCCTGGAAAATAAGTAATCAATCATTTAAAAGCTATATATAATTCTGGGCTAAATTAAAAACCAGCTGAAGAATAAGCACTTTTCCGACATCATTTCAGCTCAGTTCATCCACAATAAGAAGACTAATAAATGGGCCATGGTCAAAGCTCTATAATTCACTGCTCCCACTTCATCATCATGTAAACTGGAATTCTTATTTCTTAAAATTGCTATGTGGCCATAGCTGAATTAAATATAACATTTAAAAAAAATTACAATTACCAAATTATTTTCCAATTCAAGTGACAGTTTTGGGGGAAAGATGCATTCTTTCATTCAGAGCACTCATGAGCTTTTATGTAAAACAAGCTAAGCACTAAGATTCCCAACAAATACTGTGAGTTTTCCCCCCAGTAATTGAGAGTTTCTTCACAAAGGAAAGCATAATTAAGGACACAGATTTACACACACACACTGTAATCACCATGCCCCTATGGCTAGTGTTGGGTTGAGAGAGTCTAGGTGTTGTAAGAAGTCAGGTCCAGATCTCCACTTTTCTCACTTCCTTCCTAGGACTACTCCTTTTAAATGCATCCCTGCAACCCACATCCTGGAACTGAAGGTCTTTTTCCTGTTTTATACTTGTGTTGCATCTTGTTGCCTTCATGTCCTTTCATACATATGAGTACAATTGAGTCACTTGTTTTCCACTCTGTCCCCTTTGTAACTTCCCTTTTTCTGCGCTCCAGCAGTGCTTCCCTTTTGCAGTGGCCTCTCCTCTCAGGCTGGGTCTGAGGGTGCAGTTCCTTGTTCTTTCAGGCTGGCTGCATCTTGCAACAACATCTCCATATGGCACCCTGCCCTGATTACTAAAGCCTAGCAGTAGGCACCATGGTCTCTGAATCCTAGCCTACAATAACATTTTCAAATTGACTATTGTGAAACTTTTATCCCGGAGATATTTAGAAATTACTTCATAATGAGAATCAGAATATTAAACCCTGGTCACAATTGGTTCTATACCTTGTTTAAATTTTTCTGAATTTAATTATATCTCTTTTTTGCTATGTATGAGTATAGAAAATAGTAATACAAAACACTATACATATAGACCTAAATTTATACCTTTCCTCCTAGTCCAGCCCAATCTTTTTCCATCAGTTGCCAGATTTTTCTTCTTAGTTAACATTTGGCCTAAAATAACATTTTAGGCCATTTAGGTCACAGATATTGACTGAGTTAGGTTCTTCCTTTCTTTCTTGATTTTATTGTACATATAATGTATAAAATTCCAATCTGCCAATCTGCTCTCCTTCACATACTCCTACTGTGATTCCCAAACTGTGGATATGAAAAACAATTAACATTAGAAACATATATGATGGATATTTTATTAATATTTCCCTGCCATAATGCAAAAAATCATTTTAATCAATTTGCTTATTCTGGAGGGACGGCCAGAATAAGCAAATACTTTTTTTCTCCTAAGTTTTGTTTTAAAAAATTCAGATAACTTGATGACTAAATCATTGTTGTTTGAGCACTTGTTTAACAATGTTTATTGAAGGTGCAGTTCCAATGGTTGCCAGGAATTATGGTAAATGGCATTCCATGTGACTCTGGCCTGAATAGACCAGCTGTTGAGAAAGCACAGCTAAATTATGTTCACTAGCCAGGTGGTAGGTGTGCCCAAAAGCTAGTGAAGAAGGAAACACATGAAGTATATACAACTGTTTCCAAAGAATAGTTTTCCCCTTTCCCACTTTAAAAAGAGCGTGGGTATACATATGAAAGGAATAAAACTATTTCTAAGGCTGTTACAGACTGTCCTGTTTTACTTTTCAAAACATTTCACTTATTTAGTGTAACCTGGATAAATATTTATGTGAAGCCCCTTGCCTCTTCTCGGTCTTTGAGGTTTTTCAATGCCTTGCATTCAAGAATATTTGGCCTTTTATTTTTCCTGGCAAAAAATATAGGTGAATCGAGTGAGTGAATGAATGGAATGATAATGAGACTGATGTCATTTATTGCTATGTCTGCTACTTTAATAGAAAATCATAAAAGTAAACAGGAAAGTCAAGATTTTCCATTATGATTACTGGTCACTGTGTGTAAAGCTGGCATCGTGAGGTCTACGTTGTTGCTCTTGTCCCTTCCTCTTCCTCACTTCATCCAGAAATGAATTTATTTTCATTTGCAAATCTTGGTTGTTTTGGGAAGGCTAGAACCCAACTCACTTGATAGCATTATTGTTGTGGGAAAAATAGGAAAGGACTATGAGTTATTTATAAAAATAATAAAGGACGGATAAAAATAAGTAAATAAATGAATAATGTGGGCACTGGAACATCGTTCCTTTCCACCCTACAATTTCTAGCCTGCAAAACTAGACATAACACTTTTGATTGGTTTCAATTATATCAATGTTTTTCAATCTTGGCCACTTTAAGACATGTGGACAACTCCCAGAATTCTCCAAGTAACATATCCTGTTCCACTATCAGTACCAGGAATCAGTGTGAATCTGTTCAGGCTCTCCAGGGTATTACTGTTGCCTGTCCTGAATCCTACTTTTTACTTTGCTTTTTCCAGAACTCTCTTATGATCCATGCTAGCTGGTTGAATTTATGTATTATATGATATCACCATAACACTCTGAAATTATGTTACGGTCATGAACATTGTAAAAAGTTAAAATAGCAATGCAGGCACTACCTGCTAAGCTAACATGGTAAAATCAGAATCTTTTAGTCAGATATTTTCAATGTATAGAGTTATACAGAAAGTAGGTTTTTAAGAGATCGAATATACTTTTACAAACCTAACATTCTGTAATGTCTAGATCATTTCTTTCCCACTATAAACATCCATAGGCCTAGTAAATTTTTTTTAAAAGGGCCTTCCTACTGTTATCCCACCAATGTATATACTGTTAACTAAATTCAATCCAGATTGACATAGAAATAAGATTAATTTAGTGTTACAAAAATTAACTAAACACAAAAGGTTCATTTGTAGATGGTAGTTAGGTAATAGATTTGGGAATAGAGTGTATAGAGGTTTGTTGGGTGAATTTTCCATCATGCATACTATACAACCAACAATATAATTATGGGTTGCTCTGTGGTGAATATATATTACTCAGAAATAGGCCTACAGTCAGCAATAAATACACTAGAGGTTGGTCTTGGCCTTGCAAACATTTTTTAAAAAGATTATGGAATAAAAAGCATATTTTGATGCCTGTCGAAGTGTTATTCTTCTTTGTAATCATCCGAGACAGCGTTTCCCCCCCCCTCGGAATTCTAGTTTAATTTAAAGCCCATGCTGATGATAATTTTACTCCAGTTTATCACAGAACTGCATGCGATGTGTGGTTAAAATCATCATTATTACTTGGCACGGGAATACTGTAGGCTAAACACTTCCAGAAAGGATGATATATCCAACTGGTCATTTAGTGGGTTTTGACATAGCTTTGAAAGCAAAAAGACAAAGAAATTATAGAACATTATGCCAAAACGCAGTGAAGGGAAGTAGCTAGCATCCATTTCAAATACTGCAACAATTTTACATTTGGAAATGAACAGACAACTTAATTAAATTTGTAAAAATTATATCTCAGCAACTCACTAGTTTAGGGGCTGATGATCTATGTTAGGTGGTTTAGCTTAAAGCATATACTGTTGCTATTGTTTAGTTATACTTTCATCTTCCTTCTACATGCCTTTTTACTTATTTATAATGACTGGCAGATGAGCATCAAATGATATACACCCCATTTGTGATGCTTCTGATATATTTTTTTAGTTTTGTTTCTGGCTAAGCTGTTTCTATTCAAAATATTCAACAGCTGAATAGTGCTGTTTTTTTATTTTGGTTTATCTTTTTTTCAAATGAATTAGTTGCTTTTCAGAACTAACCTCTTTGGTATTAACAATAAAGAACAGTATTCAAATATGGCAGTGTATAATTCTAATGTTTCTTACTTCTTGCTACAAGGGAAATCCCTTATGATATCAGAGAATCTGAAATTCTTCCAGCCGTTCTCTTGCCAGATATTGGCCAAAGGCTAAGGTGGCATTAGACATTATTATCTTGCCTGTAATAATTTTTGAAAGCCTCACTCTTTCATCTTATGTCTATACCAATAGTTAACAGAAAGTTTCATTAGGAGTATATATATATTAAATATTCTCAGTTGGTAGTTAATATTTGAGAATAAAGCAATTCATCATAATCTGATCTTTTTTCCAAACATGAATGCAGGGGGAAAAATGGAATGAAAGCAGAATATTCTTGGTTAAACAAAAAATCTTTAGTTGAAAATTTTAATGACTTTCAGTCATTTTCCTATTTGTGCTGAAGTGAAGATAACCAGTTGTTTCAAGCAGAATGGATGAATATTTGGCCAGGGTGGAGATCTTTGGGTTCTAGCTTGAAGAGTTTAGTGAAGTAAAACTCATTATTTACTATGTAATGCAGATAGTCCTTGAATAATGACCATTTATTTAATGATCATTCAAAGTTACAATAGTGCTGAAAAATATAGATGTAGAATTCTTTGTGGTAAAATGTCTTCCACAGAGCTGCACATTATTTGAGGGGTATAAATCAGCTAGCAATTTGCTTAGCAATTAAAAATCCAACAAATTTATGGTGATCCCTTGTTATGGCAACAGAAATACCGGTATGTAGCAAATTTTAGCCAACACATGCAATGTAATTTAGAACAAAATGAGGTCCATGTAGTCCAGCATCTTGTTTCCTTTTCTATATAAACTTTTCTGTTTACCAAGCTTTATTGGAATATGTTTCACTTGGAACTATTCTGGCATTTAAAAACATTCAGAGATATGTAGGCATTAATTCTTTCTACTCTGGCTATCTCAAGAGTAGAGGTGGACTTTGATATATATATATAAAACAAGGTATGGTTCTTACTGGACAAAACTGTGTTGTTGCCGTCATCCTTATTTCCAGTTAGAAAAAAAAATGATTTACAGTATTTAGAGCAGCTTTCCCTAGCCTGATGTAAAGTGTTGGGCCTCAGTGTTTGCTAAGCATTACAGGAATTGATCCAAAACACCTGGAGGTATCAAACTATGTTTTTGGAGGAAGGCTTGTTTTAAAATTTGTCTTGGTTTGATATATTGAATACTTAAGAGTATTGCTAACATTTGCTTCTTATTTACCTTTACCAGTTCATTTCATGTTGCATATATTTGTTGTTCAGCTAATGTTCTGGCACCAATTTAACTTTCAAGGTGGGTCTGTAGTAATGGAAGTTATGACATGCCAAGGTTTACATGTCAGCTTGCTTTGCTTTGCACTTCCAAATAACTCGATCCACTTTCCACTTTAATTTGGCCATTTTGTTTCCCATCAGATGAGCGTTGCCACAGATTTTTTATAGAGTCATGTAGGCCCCAATGCAAAATGTTGCATGCATGCAAAATGTTGAGGTTTTCCATGCAATAGATGTTCCCATTGCATTTTGCAGACTGAAGAGAGTGCTATGTAAAAATGTATATTTGAAAAGTTATGTTAATGTGAGTTGATTTAACATCACCTAGCTGTGCTGGATGATGCCTGGCCTACCAAATGTAGTAGGTACATTTGGAACAAAAAGACTGCCCAATCTTGAGATAGGCCCAAAGAATTATTTGCCCCGAGATTTTAAGAAATGTCAACATAGATCTACAGTGAATATTTAAATATGCACACAACCACTCTGATTCATTTCTTAAAGTAGTACAATAAGAAGTGAAACTAAAAAAATTTTAAACACAAAATTTCATTTTTAATACAAAATTTCATTTTTAATACAAAATTTCATTTTTAATGTGTGCCAGTGTGCCCACAGTAAAAAATGACAATTAAGGTTATTTATCTAAAAGAATCAGCAAGTGAATTTGTTAAACCATCTGCACATTTTGAAAGAAAAAAATTACTGTAATAAAGACATGATTCCTTGCTTGTGGAACAAAATCTTTCTTCCAACGAATTGGACCACATAAATGTCTTCTGGTTTCTAACCTGATGACAAATTTTGCTTGATAGCATTTATTGCAAATAGTACTTTACTGAAAAGATGTAATTAATTTTCCTCATGATACAATTTCTTCATTGACTATGACACAAGTTACCAGATCTGGTGAAGATATGTTTATTTTACTTCACTGCATTCCCTGCCAACCACCATTTTATGTATGTCACATGAAATTTTGCCTGTATCAACATTTGGTTGGAATGGGAGTAATTTGGGAAATTGAGTTTATGAGAATAGTTTGATGTGTTTGTTTTAATTAGATATTCTATAGCTCAGATTAGTCTTTATAGGGGGTGTAATGGCTCAGTGGTTAAAGATGTTGAGCTTGTCAGCTAGAAAGTTGACAGCCCGGGTTCGAGACCCAAGCGTTGTGTGACAGGATGAGCTCCCGTTACTTGCCCCAGCTCCTGCCCACCTAGCAGTTTGAAAGCATGCAAACGCGAGTAGATAAATTGGTACCACTTCGGTGGGAAGGTAACAGTGTTCCAAGTGCCTTTGGTGTATAGTCATGCTAACCACATGACCATAGACATGTCTTTGGCTCCCTTGTTAAGAAACAGAGATGAGCACCATCCCCCAGAATCAGATGGGACAGGGGAAACCTTTACCCTTTATATATTTATTGTTTTAATTAATTGTGAGATTAATTAATTAACTGCCCAGAATCACTTTTTGTGAAATGGGCAGATATATAAATTTGATACTGAATAAATAAATAAAATACTGATCGGGACCTGGACAGGTGTTCTGTAAACTATAAAACAGCTTACTGAGTAACTGTGATTTGGACTTGTTAGCTTTTTAGCAACTGCGATGTTGGGCTTATTAAGGAATAGTCTTGAATAAGGAATTCATAGGATCTTCTTATGAACATAGTGCATTAATGAATAAGAAAGAATAGGGATACGCATGCCACAATGAAGATTCAGTAGAAAACTATCAAGGGAATAGAGAAAAATGTGTTATATTAAAAATACAGAAGAGCAAAATGTGTTATATTAAAAATATAGAAGAGCAAAGGACACACATCAAATCCATTCCCAGAAGTTTACCCTGAATACATGTGGGACTGCCTATGCTGAAAACAAGCCTGGTTGTTCTAGATTTAGCATCGGGCTACAGACATCAGGCAAAAGGAGGATATTTCCTCATTTTTTGTTCTCTTGCCCTCTATTCTTAGGGATAGCCTTAAAAGCAAATTATATCTGGATTTTTGAGTGTGTTGGGATTTTTTTCTTTGGACTGTTATTACAATGCTAGTCATTCAAACTTTTGTGTATTATGACCTTGTAAATTGTCTGCTTCGTTTCCCCCCCCCATTGTCTATCAATGTACTCAACAACGTAGATTTACATTCTTTATTTCCTATTTCCAGCAATTGGCTTCAATCCCACCACTTCAAATTTGTGATCTTGTCGTCTATTGATCACATAACTCATCATATGTTTCTATGGTGAAACTTGAAAAGTGTGTTGTCATTGATTCGACATCTTTGCTGGCATGTGTTCTGCAAAATAAAAGATTTGTTGGAAAATATTTCAGTTGAAAAAAACAGTCCTTCTGATGCTGGAAAAAGTAATTTTATATGCATGTAGGCCTGTGTGTGTGTGTGTGTGTGTGTGTGTAGCAGTTTTGCTGTTGTAATTTTTGTAACTGCTTCCAAGAAAGTTAAGCAGTTAGTGTATCCCCTCTTTTCCTCCCATTTGTTCTTTCAAATGTCCATGTCCTCCTTTGCTTGTTGTTTATCAGATATCTGATAAACCTAGTTTAGCAAGGAAAAAGCAGAGAAACTGTTGAAGAGAAGATTAAAAAGGAATCTGAGCCAGTTCATGGGAGAGGAGAAGATTCTGGTGAGTTGAATATTGAACAATGGGAAGCAGAAGGGAAAGCCTGCAGCGTTGGCTGCTGAACATTGAGTTTCCAAAACACAAGCTGCTTTTCAACTTAGATGGAAACATTTGAGGGTATGTGTGTATAAATGTAATGTATACTTTAAATAAAACTGTAATGTTCCTGTTCTGAGTGAATGGAGTGAATGGAGCAAGATCATATTAAAGTTAATTTAAGATACCTATGTCATGGTTCCGACAGACAGAGACAAATAAAGCAGAACTCCGAGGCTTGCAAGTTCCTCAAAGAACATGTTTATTGATACAAAGTATTGGCACGTCAAAAGTGAAACCAAGCCTGAATAGACACGTAACAATCCCCAATACAAAGTTAAGAAATCCCACCCCTAAAGCTATGTAAGCTACTACGTTCCCCAATACATCTTCTTGGCGGGCTTTTCATGAAATGCCCAGCCTGCAATCCCGGGAGCAGCCAATGACCTTGGTTCCCACGGGAGAAAATCTGTTTAGTCTAGCGAAGCACTGGTAACCCCCCCCCTCCCTCTGTGCTATGTGTCAACTGAAAATGAGTAAGGAAAATGGCTGCAGCCATGCTCATTTTCAAAGTTGACACTTACCTGGTAGAAGTGCACATACTTCAAAAACAATTGGCCAAAATGTTTTGAACCACATACAAGTACATTGCCTTGTATTTTTTTTTAAACTGCTCACTTTTTAAAGGTTTCCAGGCAAACCTGAAAGATGTTTCTACAAGTGTTAAAACACCAACACCTTTTTTTCAGTCTTGCATAGAAAAAGAAATGTGTTTCCTTTAATGAATGCCACGGACATACTCTGTTTGCATTTGCGTGAGTCTGAAACATTTCTTTCAAACTGCACATGGGTGCAGCCGTAATAATTAGATGCGTATCTCTGCTTATGGATTTTTGAAATGAAACTAGTTATTTCCTCTAATACCCTTCTTGGTATTAATTGCCTGGTTTCTTTACAGTAAACCCTTCCCCTAATTCTGTTTCTTATTTAGATTTCTATTACTCATTATATTAATTTGGGGTTCTCACAAAATGTTCGTGTAATTTGATATGACTTGGTTTTTTAATTTTTTTTAAAAAAAGAAATTGGTTGCAGTATAGAAGTGCATTTTTGTTAATCCAAAAATGTAAAAGCAGCTTCAGTTAAATTAAAGTCAGAGTTACATACAGCCCTAGCCTGTCGAGACTTGAATTCTGGCAGTGTGATTTGCTGTTGTTGACTAACTCTTTACAGAAGCAAGAATAAACCTGACATACTTACCTTTCTGGAAGGGTGGACGTGCTGAGACAGGGGGTTGGGCTGGCAGGCAGGCAGGTATCCATGCATTTATCTATCCATCCACATTGGCGCTTGCCTCTAGGTATTTGGATAAAGGGAGAATGAAGAAATGTTCTTTTTTTCAAAGCCTGACTGTGGACTTCACACCTGGCATAGGCTTTTGACAACACGCATTAAAAATGCTCAAAGAGAGAGAGAGAGAGAGAGAGAGAGAGAGAGAGAGAGAGAGAGAGAGAGAGAGAGAGAGAGAATGTAGACAAATAATTAGAAGCAGAGGCTGTGGCTTTGCTGCTTGTCATAGTTTATCAAAGGCTTATCTAAACTGAATGTGGGGAATCCGAGTGTCATCATTTGGTGGAGGAATATTGGTTTGACATATTTAAGATTACATTTTTGGATCACAGAGTCTCTGATTTAGGTCTTATGCTCTAATTTCATGTAAATTTGCTCTGTTTTTCTAATTACCAATTTTTCCTCCTTACCAGTATCTCTTGCTTTCCCTTCTTGGCCAAACCCATAAATCCAGAGTTTGTTAAAAATGTGTTAATGTAGTTTGCATGTGTATCCAACTACATAAAGACTTGAGAGCCGGTTTAGTGCAGTGGTTAAGACATCAGGCTAGAAAAAGGGAGACACATGAAGCCACCTGGGTGATCTTGGGCCAGGCACTTTTCTCAGCCCTTGGAAGGAGGCAATGGCAAATCACTAGGGACAAAACCTAGGGAATCATGCTAGGGAACCTGCTGTATTGGGCCACCCTGAAGCCCAAAGTGCTTCCTGCATGCCTGCCAGTATCTAATCCATGAGTTTGAGACTCTCTTCTAAACAAAATGCATACTTTTAGGAACAATAATGTGTCATATGGGCACTTCCACATGCAGCTACAATTTCCATTCCAGAGTTTCCTCCTGCCTTACTCCGCACACAAGTGAAGCAAAAATTCCTTGTCAAGCTTTGCGGGGCTTTGTTGTTACAACAACAACAACAACGACATATCTGTGCAATTTGGGTTACACTGCAACTGAAGCAGAAACTAGCGGAGCTGCAAACTCAGCCAATGTTGTGAAATCACTGAAGTCTGGAACTGCTTTTGAATTGGCGCAGATCCTCCTGCACAGAAATACCCTTACTTTTTGTGCAGAAGGAAAGAGCCTCGTAGCCTTGCTCAGCTTTCTTTTGCTTTCTCAGCCTGCCATGTGAAGAGAGGTGAGTGGCCTCTCACTTCTGATTGCACTGATGACTTAAGCAAAGAGATGATCACAGCACAATTGCCTGCTGCAGAGTTCTAGCCAACATGGCAGCGACTTTGTACAGCGCTGATAATCAATTGTAAGGCCATTTTTTTTGCTTAATATCACCAACACATCTTGGGGAGTGAAGGGCTGCTCCCTGCTTGAATGCTGAAGTGAGTATGAAAAGGTCTGGTGCTCATTTACCCTTTCCAGTGCATTATTACTTTATGACCTTTTCTTGGAAGCTGAGAGCATTTAAAAATGTGTACTTTAGGGATTAAGAACTGTGCAAAGCTTGTGTGCAAAGTTAAGCATATGGAGAGAAGTTGTGAATTTTTCAGGTTATTGTAAAAATGTTGAGATAGCAAAAGGATATCCTGATATTCTGATATTAGAACTTGTTGGCACCATTCTTCAAAAAACCCTAATAAAAAGTATTGGGAATTTGAATCCAGCTTCAACTTCTGGTATCTCTTGATGATTAGACAGACTAAGATTTCTGTCTGAAAACTTGGGGAAGTGGGTCAGATAATCCCCAATAAACAAGAATTACGTGGACTTACTATCTAATTAAGTGTAAGAAAATTTCTTGTTTCTCCTTGTAGTAAAAACTATTTAATTATAACAAAATGCTATACTACACTCCTTTGTGGACTCTTTTGTACTTAACAGAACAGAATAACAGAGTTGGAAAGGACCTTGGAGATCTTCTAGTTCAACCCCCTGCTCAAGCAGGAGACCCTATACTGTTTTAGACAGAGGGCTGTCTAGTCTTTTCTTAAAAACCTCCAGTGATGAAGCACCTACAACTTCTAAAGGCAAGCTGTTTCACTGGTTAATAGTTCTCACTGTTAGGAAGTTTCTTTTTAATTTCAGGTTGCTTCTCTCCTTGATTAGTTTCCATCCATTGTTTCTTGTCTTGCCATCTGGTGCTTTGTGGTGGCCCCTCAAATACTGGAATACTGCTATCTTGTCACCCTTCTTTTCTCTAGACTAGCCATACCCAATTCTTCATGTGTTTTTGCCTCCAGGCCTTTAATCGTCCTAGTTGCTTTTTTTTTTTTTGCACTTTTTCCAAAGTCTCAACATCTTTTTTGTAATGTGATGATCAAAACTGGATGCAGTATTCCAGGTGTGGGTCTTACTAAGGATTTATAAAGCAGTACTAATACATGTGATTTTGATTCTGTGCCTCTGTTTATACAACAAAGGATTGTATTAGTTTTTTTGGCTGCCGCCATACACTACATGAGTATGTTTAAGTGATCGTCCACTAGGACTCCAAGGTTCCTCTCACAGTTACTGTTTTTGAGCCAGATTTTGCCTAAACTGTACTCGTACCTTTGGTTTTTCCTACCTACGTGTAAAATGGCTTTTCTCCACATTAAATTTCATGTTGTTGGATAGGGGCCATTGTTTAAGTCTGTCAAGATCTTTTTGGATCCTGAGCTTGTCTTCTGGAGTGTTGGCTATTCCTGCCAGCTTAGTGTCATCTGCAGATTTGATGAGTTCCCCTTCTATTCCCTCATCTAAGTCATTTAAGAAGATATTAAACAGTACTGGGCTAGAGAAGAAACGTTCATGTATCACTCTGGGAATATAGATAGTCCTTGATTAATGATCCTTTGTTCAGTGACCATTCAAAGTTATGACAGTGGTGAATTAGGAGACTTACAACTAGTCTTCAAGGTTGTGGTTGTCACAACACCTCTGCAGTCACATGATCATGATTTGGGTGTTTGGCAACCAGCTTGCAATTACGATGGTTGCAGCATCCCATGGTCATGAAATAACTAGTGGCAAACCTCACTGATGGCTTCCCAGAAACAAAGTCAGTGGGGAAGCTGGTAGTAGGTAGAAAATGATGATCACATGACATTAAATCTAATGACCACACAAGATTCATCTAATGACCATAACCGGGGTTGTCTGAACTGCTGTTGTAAGTTGGCATAGTCATATGACATTAAGTTTCATGACTGTGTTGACTATCATCAGAGCTGCTACTCCCAATTATCATAACTGAGAACTATCTGTATATGTCAGCTATATAAACCAAAAATATATTTCCGGTTATGATTTCAGCTAGTACTAGACACATGGCACAATCTATTTATTTTAACAGACCTGGCATTTTAGCATTATATACCCTGCTGCAGTTGGAAGCTGGTGCAGTGATACTATGCAAAGCCTAGGTTTTCTTTGGATTGGCTTGCCTGAAGTTCATCTCTGAACATTCCCAATAGCTGGGTCTTCTAAACAAGCAGGTTGTGACATTGCCAGGAGAAACTTACTTTTTTCTCCCAAGTTCCAGCTTCATCTGGAAGAAATTCGGTCTTTCATTTTACATTCCATAATAGTTCTGTTTTATCCTTTTTCAAAAACCTAATCCTTAAGTCATTGTTTTGTTTCACATTTTCCTCACCCAAGGGATGATTTTTCTTCTCCCTCAGAAGTTCTAAAGCTTTGTCTTTGCCTGTGTCGTATTAAGGATCACATTGGCTAACTTGAAGATTAGTAGGATAGACACTACAACTTTTTTTTTTTCAGCAGAGACACATTTTTCTCTGGGGAAGTTGATGGAATTGCATACCATGGCAGTATAACAATTGTTTTGGTATTGGGCTCTTTCCCTGTTACCCGCTTCACAAAGGGCAGACTGGTATTAAGACCATCAGCCAGTGATGACAAGCAAGCACTTTAAAACAAGAACATTCATGTCATCTTCTGCCAGTTTCTGACTGGCTGGTGATTAATTCTATTTCTTAAATCTCTGTAATGCAGTCACTAATAAAGAATGCATTTTGATGTTTCTTTGGTAAAATGGTATTCAGAATATATTGTAGAAATTATCCCTAGCTTTACCAGCTTACTACAACTCTATCTGAGTAATAATGATTGGTGAGGAATCTTGAATTTTGTTTAATGCATCATTTTTGCATACAGAATTTGTCTTTAAAGGAATCTGAGTTATTAAAAACCTAGTTATGCCCTTTTGGTGGGAATATTCTCATGTTTACTTCATACATTTCTGCTGGGTTTTGGATATAGCTCTGGCTTGGTGACATAGTAGATACATCTTCTCAAATATGGTGCCTTTCTGACATGACCCATTTGGCCTAACTTTTGGCCTTGTTTTTGAAAATTTGAAAAGCAAATTTGCAACATACAAGTTGTCTTCAACTCATGACTACAATTGAGACCTGAATTTTAGTCATTGAGCAAAGTGGATAGCAAGAAAGATTCCCACATGACTGCTTTGCTCATTGACCAAAATCCTGGCTCTCCCAGTTGCAATTGTTAACTGGCCACGCAGCTTGTAAGCCGACTAAATGAAAGAGCTGCCTCCCAGAGGACAACAGGCAGCTCTTCTCCATGTATAGAAGAGAATTCATGGCAGGTTGGAGAATGGAAGCTTAGATTTTTGTAATCCAAGTTTTCTTTCTCCAGTCCACTGCAGGAGTTGCCTTCCACTCCATGCACAGAAGGGAAATTCAGTGCTGTACTGGAGAAAAGGAGCTCAGATCTTCATGACCTAACTTCCTTTCTCCAGCCTAATGCAGGAGTTGTCCTTCTGTCTGTGCTTAAATTTGTTCATAAATTTGAACAGTTGCTAACCAACCGGCTGTTAGTCGAAGATTACCTGTATTTTGCATTTGTGGAAAACTATTACTAGACAGATAAAAACAATAAACACAAGAAAAGTGCCTATAAAGAGCTCATACAGCACATTTGATTTCTGAAAACCTTAGGTGCTTTAAGCAGTACTAGCATGGTCCTTACTTACCTGCATGACCATATTATAAATTTTACTTCATGAGAAATATGGAACAGGAACAAAAAAAGCTTCCTTACTTGCACACCTAGAACAATAATGGTCCAAGATAGGAACTGGCATGATAGTGCTTAGAGATACAACCACAACACACATTTGTTAAGTAAATCTAGCTTCCCCATTGACTTTGCTTGTCAGAAGGTCGCAAAAAGTAACCACACAAGCCTAGGACCCTTGCAAACATCATAAATATGAGTCATTTATGCCCATTGATAACTCCTTGGTACCTGCAGAAATCTGACTTTTTGATTTTAATTTTAGAAATGGCATGCTGAAAACCAAAAGAACAAAACACCATCTTTTTATCATCAAGTTTATTGTGACAGGATGTTTGGGCCCAGAAAGATCCCACTGGGATGTTAAAAAGCATCCAGACAAGCTACTTTGCCTTCTGATAAATGGATGTTTTGTCATTAGATATGCCCACTTTGGAGGCCATTTTAAGAAAGAGAAGTCTTGCATTGCAGTTCTTCTGTATTTGCATCCTCATAAGCTCCTTGGTGAAGAAATCATATCCTAAAAGTCATGAAGAAGGGAGCTAATAACCTGTCCTTCTTCTGGAGAAAGCTCATGCTACAAATTAACAAGTTCTCTATCAACTCTTGCCCAGTGTTTCTTCCCTTAAAATTATGAGATTAAACCAATGCAAGGAGCGAGCCTTTGCTGTATATTTTAACTCAGTTTCTTCTTTCTCCTTTTAGTAACAAGGACCTGCAGTACCTCAAGGACCTGAGATACATGATCTCAAATGCTAACAGTTGTGGTCTTTTGCTATTCTTTCTTAAGTAGTTTTGTACATCTTGGTCTTTTCACAATATCTTGACTAGGCGTACCAGATATCACTACAGTAACTCTGATCATTCTTTGCCGCCATCTAGAAGTGTCCAGTTGCTCAAAGTCTAGATATGATATGCTTAATGTTGACATGATTCTTAAAAGCTATTAACAAAAAGATTGGAACTGCCCCTTGGTCTGCAATCTAATAAGAATTTAACTCAAATATTTCTTGCCATAACAAGAAAAATATGTTTTAGGGATGTAAACTGATTGTATGGCAAATAACATTTCACCTTTAACATTTTGACTCATGATATGGTACTCAGAATCTGGGTTGAAATATGATTTAAATTTTATTTCTCTACACTATTTTTTGTGCAGAATAAAGGCAAAAGCTTCATTAGTTATAGAGCAGACATGTCAAACTCGTGATGTCACATGACGTCACATGATGTATCGGAACTTTTTCCCTATTGCCGGCAATGGGGTGGACGCAGTTTCCTCATGACGCATCCAGCCCGCAGGCCAGCAGTTTGACACCCCTGTTATAGAGTAATTATGTTGGAAATATTTTAGACTTATATATTATGTAAGATTAAAGTCTATCTTACTTATTTTTCATTTATTTCTTGATACAGCCCCAAGCACATTTTATTAGCATGGACATATTGCTTGTTCTTTTTTACTACCAACGTAGTACTTGAAAAATCAACATAACCTCTTATTATTATTGGGCAAGTGCCTTGTGATGAGTTATTGTAGTATTTTATTTATTTGAATTTATTTTAATATAGTACTGATGTTCATAAATCATTGTTACATTTCGCTGTGTTGATGATACATAAGGATACAAGCACCTTGAGAATTTTGGATTATTGGCAAATATGCCCTGCTACCAACTAACCAAAGGTTTTGATCCTATGGCCAATCTTAGGATTAGAAAAAATGTGCATATACAGATATTGCAGTAGTCGGGAAACATTTAGTAATACATAAAATAAAATGTAAAATTGGATTTCTAGACTTTTTAATAATGATTATCCAGCACTGAAAAACTATCATCTTCATTAATTAAACAGAGACCATTGATTCTATCACTGGTTTTTTTTAATATATGCCAGTTCTCATAAACTACACTACATTAATCAATGAATGCTAGATTATATGTAATTAGTAGTATGACATTTTTATTAAAGCACTTGCCAGTAAGTAGTTTGTATATTGTATTTTGCTGTGACCGTTTTTCAAAACAAAACCAAATAGCCATTTTCTTTATTAGAAGAGATGATGCTGGTATATTGTGAACAAAGGCAAAAGAGAAAGTGTTAAACATGGGTAAACATCAAGTCTATAATGTCTTAACTGAAAAATGTGCTGGATGAGACTAGTCATATAACACACTAGCGGTATACAGTGCAGACTTTTTTGCACTAAAATCAAGAATGTGTTGCTTATGTGTGAAAACTTTCCAAAACTCTGGGAAACCCAAGGAAGTAAGACACTTATGTGGGGAAAAGTTAAGACACCACCTTTACACATTGAAAGAATGTGTGAAGTGTATTGTCTGGCATACCATTACCACAGATCTACCACAGATCTTTGCTATCTTTTTGAAATGCATGAGAAATGCATGTATGCATAGACTATATACACACATATGACACACACACACACGTGTCTCTCTGTGTGTATGTTCACAGAGCTCCTATGTGTGCTTGGAGTCCTTGCTTTGAAAGGACTCTTATGTTGAGAAATTTTCTGACTATCTTCTAACGTATCCTGAATATTCCATTTACATACTGTAACTACCCATTCAATCCAATTGAATTGTATGTAGGAGTTAACCAGGCTGAGCCCGAGTGAGGGTCAAGTATGTCATCATGTTGAGTTCCTTCATGCCCACAAGAGATCTAAGTCCAGCCATCTTGAATTCTGTAGATAAGTTGACTCTTATCTGCCGCCAATTTACTTTGACCGTTAGTAGTTCAGATTCTTGCTGACAACTTTAGCATACAGTGAACCTATATTCATTTGAACTCCTGATTTCCTGAGCTTGACATTGTATGCGGCCAAGAGGTATTGATCAGGAACCCATCATTCTATGTTGTCCATGCTTTCATAGGCATGTTGAGAATCATCTGTGGTAACAGCTGTGGTAACAGCTGTGGTAAAATCTCTGTGGTAACAGCAAAGAAATTGACCAAACATACTGAGGTCACTTTTTTTAACAAGCTGTATATAATAACTGTTGATTGGTTTCATGTTGGCCATTACTATTTGTTGACATGTTATCACATTATCACGTGCTCTTAAAGCTTAATGATAGCTAAGTAAACCTATATATGGGAACATTATGCAGAAAGCTTGACACTTCTTGTATTGTAGCATGTGTGCATGAAATCTAGTTTAAGAGTTGTTCTTTTGTCAGATTGGAGTTATTTATTGCTAGATGAATATTTGGAAAAGCTTAACCATTTGTAAACTAAAGATTTGGGTTTACTTTTAGCCAGGCACACCCAGTGCTTCATTTATGTAAATATTTCTGTGATTAATACAGTTTAGATTCAAAGAATATAAAATCAGCTCTAATATTTCAGTTGCATTGGTGTATGTAATTAAAATTGAAGACTGTGTCAAACTTAATACAAAGGTTGGGGAGGGTATCTTTAAGATATGGGAAGATTTTTTCCACCTCTTTCTTTATTTTTCTTCTTTATTTAAGGGCAAGAAATAAGGTCACTAAAAAAAAAAAATCAAATCCTCATGTAGGTAAATGAAACATGAGGCCTGCTGACTTTCTAAGAACACTTTAAATAATATTCTCCAGTGTTTCATTTTTGTACTGTAGACAATTGTAATATTTTTGGGAAGGTGGAATGCCGTTAAAGAAAGGTCCAGGCTTGTTGTTTTTCTAACCAAAGAAGGATAAGATTTATGAAATTGAAGCTTATTTATAAAAGATGGGAAATTTTATACATTATTTTCCACCACTGTAAAAATAGTAATGTATACCTTAAACTGCAATTTCCACTTTGTTTTTATAACATCTAATTCTACAGCTGATGAAGCAGAACATTAGAAAGGTAAAACATGAATCATATGTGCAAAATTTGGAAGAATGCTGATATTTGTTCAAAGCCAACAGTGGAAGTAGATCTAGGAGCTCTTCTTATGTATCATTTCATATAGGAATTGTGTGATTGGATTCCTGTTTTGGACCTTGAGGTAGTTCTCATTTAGCAACTGCCAATTTAGTGACCGTTCAGTCATTGCAATGATGAAAAAATTATGATCAATCCTTACATTTATGATCTTTGCAGGTCTGACTAAGCACAGTCAGAATTAGTAGTGACTGCTGTGCTTATTGATCAAATGCCAGTCCCAATTATGGTTGCTAAATGATTAATTGTTTCCTGGTTGGTCTCTGGTTCGATCTCTCATCCTTAAATGGTTTTGATTTTATCTATTTCTTCCCCCCCCCCATTGTATTCTATGGATATTATTCAACCTGCTTTGTGATTAGGACATCATCCTAATAGGCAGGATATACATGTTTAAAATATACTAAGAAAGACAGAAATGTTGCCAATAAATATGAAATGTTTTACACAGCATCTTTTAATGCTCCTTGTCCTTTCCCTGAACAAATTCAGCCTGCTGAATTTGTATCTGCTGAAAACCAACAGATACAAAATGCAATAATACATTACATAAGGAACAGTAGGATTAGCCCATTCTTGCCTTCCATTCCCTCTTCCTGTCTTCTTTCCAGTTGTATCTGAGATTTCACATTCATTGCTTATGGGCTTTAAGATTTGCCTTTGAATCCTTGATGGCAAGAACCAAGCTTAATTTATAATGGAGATTCTTAAAGTAGTCAGTGCCCGGCATGAAATTATGCTTCCACGGAGTTAAGACCTAAGCACAATTCCACATATAGCTGTGAAATCATTTTAAAACAAGCCTTTGAAGGGACACAAGTCAGAGAAGACAGCTGCTTTGTACTGCAGTGCCAGTGCTATATCAGCAAATACATTCCCGGGAGGCATTTGTGATGGGCTGGCTATAAGAAAGATTTCATTGTTTGGCAGCGCTGTTGCTTGCTCGGGATCCTACTTTTGAGGCCCCCCCCCTTTTTTCCAAAGATTGTATAACATTTGGCATTTGGGCACTATTTAATTTTTTGTGTTAAAGAGGTGTACCATTAATAAATTAAATCTTTTCATTTTTACACACACTGTCTATTCCATCAATCAGATTTTTAGAAAAAAACATGAAAGGATCTTTTATTGTGAGTAAGGAGTAAGAACATTACAATTTCATCTTTATCTTACGAGGTGTACCTCTCAGTCCAAATATTCCAGGATAATTCCATAAAAAAAAAATCCCTGGTAGATTTACATATATATTATCTGCTGAGTATTTAGAGAATTAAATCATTTTTCTTCCCAATGAACAAGAGGATCCTCACTGAAAAGACTTATTTACTATGAGCAAATTCTTTTCATTCCAAATAAAAGTTTTGATACAGGTAGTCCTCAACTTATGACCACAAATTTTAGAAAGAAAGAAAGAAAGAAAGAAAGAAAGAAAGAAAGAAAGAAAGAAAGAAAGAAAGAAAGAAAGAAAGAAAGAAAGAAAGAAAGAAAGAAAGAAAGAAATTTACATTCAAAAAAGTGAGTTGGGTGTTCTCCCAAAAAAGTTTCTTGGAAGAACACCAACATACATCATGTTATGACACTAGAAGATGGGTGTGAATAATCTATTCCTTTTACCCTGGGTACCAAGTATTTGTAGCTCCAAACCACAGGATGATGTCATGTGTTTTGAGATTTGCAAAACCATATGTTGGCCTGATAATACCACAAAGAAGTAATAATAAGAATATTTGCTTTTTTGAAATAATAGCATTCAGCTATGACTTAGAAGACTGTATTGTACAATAAGTTAGGGCATGTAATGACTTTTGCTGCAGCTGTCTTGCGAAACAGTCTAACTGGAGAATACCCAAGATTCTTAGAAAAGATATTTCTAAGCTGACATCTTTTAGATCTTGAAACATGAATTTTTACCTTTGAGAATTTTGATCCTTGTTAAATTTTGCTTGTATGTGTGTGTATCAAATATTTTGATGCATTTTGCAGCAGTTCTACAAAGTTAAACTCAACTTTGGTTGAAAAAGTCAATTTTATGCTTATAATACTGACATTCTTAATAGTGATAGAACATTTTTCTCTTCTCTATTTTCAATAATCTAAATTACCTAAATATAGATTTATTAAATAAATAAAATAATAGAATGTTAATAATCTCCAATTAATATTGTATAAACTTCACTGTATTGAAATGTTGCATCAAGGTTTATAACTACATAATAAAAAGAAAAGGAAAAAAGAAAATGTATCCGTAATCTGATGTCTTTTAGATCTGAAAGTGAAACTGAGACATGCAGAATTCTGCGATGCAGAATTATCCCAGATTGAATAAAACTATCATGGACTATACAGATAATTTTGTTTTACTGTGATAGATTTGAAATGATACTATACTTGTGTACTCTGCACTCAGCAGGAATCTTGATTACCATTAAGTGATTACCATATTTACCTTAAAACTATTAACATATTAACATTAATCTTCCTTCCTTCCTTCCTTCCTTCCTTCCTTCCTTCCTTCCTTCCTTCCTTCCTTCCTTCCTTCCTTCCTTCCTTCCTTCCTTCCTTCCTTCCTTCCTTCCTTCCTTCCTTGCATATATCCATCGTTTTGTAAATAGCATTGTATGTTGCATCAATGCATTTATCTCAATATCTTCCCTGGTTTCAAATGTAGACCATTAGATAGGTTAAATACTACTTAAACAATGCATATTAAAAATCTTCCATTTTTATTTAATAAGTGGTAAATACATTATCACTGGTAAAGGCCATTAAATCAAATCTCAGCCACTAAAAAAAGTTGTACTTGATGAATTTTTCTATAAATGTTTGCTCTATAGTTCCTTGTGAAACTACTTTCTTTGCTCCTTTAAATATAGTGTTTCAATAGTAGTCCAGCTGTAATTTTTAAATACCTTCTTGAAGGTATAGCTTTTGCTCTGTTTGGTTGCAATATTAAGTCAGCCAAAAGTTGTCTGATGTTCACTTATACTTATTTTGGCAACATTGATTAATTCTGCATCTTTGTATGCTTGTTTCTCTCTTTTGTATTTTCTCCCACCCCCTTCTTGATAGAGCGATCACCACATAGGCCTATCCTGCAAGCTGGTCTACCAGCAAATACCTCTGCAGTAGTTGGGAGTGATGCAGAGTTTGTCTGCAAAGTCTACAGTGATGCCCAGCCTCATATCCAGTGGATAAAACATGTAGAAAAGAATGGAAGTAAATATGGACCAGATGGACTACCACATTTGGAAGTGTTAAAGGTAAGTTTATTATTATTATTATTATTATTATTATACATTTTTGAGACAATAAGGAATTATTTTACAAATGTTATTGTGAAATGGAACCAACGGATCAATTCATTTTAAGGACTTAGAACTTTTTCATGTTGCCTGTGCAAAAATGACTTGCCACTCATGGAGTTACTGTTTGACATCATCTGGTGACTTACAGTACTGTCCACTCTTGACAGAAACAAAAGCAAACATTTGTTTGGCAATTTATCCTCTACACAATGCTGTTTTTCTACCTCAACAACTTTAAGATGTATGGACAGGCATCCTGGCTAGGGAATTCTGAGAGTTGAAGACCACACATCTTAAAGTTGCCAAGGTTGAGAAACACTGCTCTAGAAATTATTTTATTTACTGGCAAAATTATTTATTTTTCAGATCTCATTATTTATTAAGAGAATTGTCATATCCTTTTCTTAGCATTATTTATGATTTTTTTTTGCAAAGAATATATAAAATAAATAAATAAAACTATACTTTGCCTTTTAATATTCAAGCCTAAGGGAATAATATGTGACCTTCTGAAATGGTCATATTTGCTGCCAAAGAATGTTGGCCGTGCTGGTTTTACCAAATGTCAGAGATGCTGAGGTGTCAATTTTTCACTACTGTCTTGTGAAATTTCTACTGGGCAGTGAACTTTCAAGTTGGCAGCCACTGATTTCCTTACAAAATATTGTTCTGCTATGAAATAATAGAGCCCGGAATCTAAGGAATTGGTACCACTCAACCATTAGTCTACTCAGGAGTTTTTCCATTCCATTAAAAAAAAACACAAATAAAATAAGTACAATATTTATCTACTCATATGCTAATTGAAGACATCTTCAGTATTTTGGTGGCGGGACCATGGTGGTGTCTACATTTGGGGTAGCAGTTACATTGTTCTCCTGTGTTATTGGTCTGTTCTAGCATTCGGGGATAAATAGTTCCAATGCTGAAGTGCTGAAACTGTACAATGTGACAGAGGAGGATGCTGGAGAATATATTTGTAAGGTCTCCAATTATATAGGGGAGGCCAACCAGTCTGCCTGGCTTATGGTTCAGCCAGATAAAGGTAAAAAATGTCTGTTAAAGAAAGCTGGATGTAGAAGCTGGAAAAAAAATGGTGCTTTGGGATTCTGCAGGCAGCTTCTAGGATAACTCTGTGACCTTGGTGCATTTATAATCCTGTCTTGAAGGTGCAACTGGTTTTACTCCAGTAGCCATGGAAAAATTCCCACAAACAGTGTTCGTGTCTTTTTAATTGTCTGCTTCAGAACCCTTTTGTATTTTACTTCGAAGCATTCAACTATATTTGTTCATATATATTTTTCCTCAGCATACTCTGAAGGACTCTAACCTCTCACTCTGTCTTTTCCTTAGTTTCATTCTTTAACTGTGTGTCTGGCACACCCCTATATTTACATAGACCATACATCCTTTATTTTAAAGGACATAACTTTATTTCAGGAAGCTGTCCTTCAGATTTCTTTAACTTAATTATTTATTTTCTTGGTTTTGCTCTTGAATTTTTCTTGGTAAAGCAACATTATAAACATAAATCTTTTTTATCCTCATAAATCTCTTTCAGATTTTCCATCTTTCAGATTTGTCCTTTATCTTTTCCAAGAAAATATGGTGACTGTACCTATACTGTTTGTCACACTTAGTATTTGGGATAAACTTAAGGACTAAAGAGTAACCATGTTGGTAGAATATACTAGACTTTTTCTCCATGGTATCAGACCAAATCTGAATTCCTGTAGATCAGTTCAGCATAACTGTGGTGTGAGTCAGCCATTTCGCACCACTTCGGCAGAACCAGTAGCTAATTTTTGTTGCCCAGGCCCAGAATGGACTTCCGGAAGGGGCATCCACACAGAGAACTGGTTGTTCACATATTTGAATCCCACCACTGGCAGAAACTATTCTGGAAATATGGTGCTGACTATATTCTTTATTATCACATTATTTCAATACTTGAGCTGTACAAAGTATATAGTATATTATCATATGGCTCTTGTTAATAAATTGACAGGTTTGGTAGCTATGTAACAGCATCCTGTTCCGATGGTCAATGGACATGAATCTTTTATTGTTAATTTATTGTTTATGCCATGTGTACAATAGAATAGTAAAGCTACCATGTTGACTATTTTAGAACATTGTTTAATTTGAGATACTTTATTTTGCCCTTTAAACAATTCTATTGTTTACCTTGAAATATTGAACAATAGAGTAGCTTTAGTATGAAATATGGCATTGTATCTGACTGTACTTGGTATCCATATCAGTAAGATAATTTTAGCAAGTACTGATTTGTACCTGTTTACTATATAGTGAATGAAGTGTAGGCACACTAAACAATCTTAAACTGGCTTCTCATGATTATTTGAGACATCATTTCTCTGTTCTGTTACATACTTGCATAACCTTTAATGATTTTGCCTGAGTTTTTTTTTTTAAAAAATAACTGTTTGGCCTATATTAAACATATAATGAACATACCTCCTTTTGGTAGTATTAGCTCTTAGTTTTCAACTCTTCTGTCTATGTCTCTGATATTCCTCTTTGAAGGAGAATCTATTTTTTTAGATTTTTCTTTTGTGCCTTTTATCTTTCTGTGTCATTTTTAAAAACTCAAACGGTTTGTGGTCGAATTTTTCCATGTTCTTTGATTGCATGCATACTTAGGTGGTGAGTGTAGGTTTGGTGAAGGGTTTCCATGATTTATTCCTCTTTAAGGTGCGCTGGGATCTGTTGGTAATTGCCTTTTGGTTGAGGATTTGTGGATGGGATCTCCCCACGGTGGTAAAATGTTGCTTCTTCGGAAGTACCAAGTTCCCGTGGTCCCATTTCCCATCCACAACAATTTCCTAAAATGTCTAGCTTTTCTCTTGCCTTCATTTTTTTCCTAGGCTGCCGGTGTTAACACCACGGACAAAGAAATTGAGGTTCTCTATATACGGAATGTAACTTTTGAGGATGCTGGGGAATATACATGCTTGGCGGGTAATTCTATTGGGATATCCTTTCACTCTGCATGGTTGACCGTCCTGCCAGGTATATACTGCTATCTTCCCATGGTTTTCTTCCTTTCCCTGCTTCATTGTTGATTGCTACTGAATAACACAGTTTCTGTCTCAACAAGGGCTTTTCAATTCCTTTCCCCCAAAAAAATTCAATGACTTGTCCAAAATTGTGAACTGGGGTGGTTCTGGAATTCATTTGAATAATTCTATTTTATCCCACTTCCCGTTAAAAAAATGGAAGAATGTTTTAAAGACAATCATAAACTTTTCCAGTTTATGTTTCTCTGGAAAGTTTAGATTTTAAAAGCAAGTCCAAGGGGGAATTTGAAGGAGCACTTTTGAAAAGCTGTTAAATTGGGATATGTATCCATAAGAATTTGCTGTACAGGAGAGGGAATACAGAAGCGGTGTTTCTATAACTTTACAATCGATTTGGTGTACTCTTTAAATGCTGCATGCTCCAAGCAAATGGTCTACTAGTTTGCTTGTTTGCAAAATGTCTTGCTTGCAATCATGTTGCTTCTATTTTGAGCAGAAGTGCACAGTAATATGCTTTTTTAGCTGAAAATGTCAATTAGAAAATAATGGACATCTAGACTAATAAAAACTGCTTGCTTTATAACCCTTTAACATATTTTCTTACGTTATTATTACAGAACCGTACTTTTAAGTTGTTGAAACTTGCACAGTTTATAATTGCTGCTATGTGTGTTTGTGTTTGTGTGTGTTTCTGTTTAAAGTTTTATAGAAAGATTCCTGCCTGCATGCATTGCTAAAGCATATAGTTTACACTTGTGCTGTACATTGCTGTAAATTTTTCTCAAGGTTTCCAGGTTCTTTCTTTCCTCTTAATGTAAGAAAAGCCCATATTGCTATATTTTTAACTTATTACCTTTTGAAGATCCAAGCTGCATCCATCACTAAACAGGTGGTTATGATTTAAAGTGGCTGTTGCTTCTGCTTGCCAGATTACTTCCCTATTTGCAACTGCTCAAGCACTACCTAATCAATTTATGTGAAGGAGTATTAACATAAGATGATATGGAAGACTAGCTTCTAATATGCATTGCTTTTATACTGACCAGTTATACTTGCAGAATTACTACTGTTTTAATACTGAAATAAAACAATTAGGTACATATAACATAATGTTTTTTCACAGTTGCAAATAAAAAGTGAAAAAAAATCCAAAAGTTTATAAACCCAAAAGTTACTGCAGGCTAACATACTGTTTGTCAGGAATTTATTTATTTTAATCTTGCGTAATTTATTTTAATCACCTTGATATCAACACATCATTATACTACGCAAAATAACTGGATATAAAATTGGTTATCTCCAGGATATGTAACCAGTGATAGCTGGGAGTATTGAAAGTTGCTATTCCTGTTTGAAAAAGGTTGATCTGCAAAATAAGTAGGTAGATGATAACTATAAACTAGAATTGTAATTGTTCGGTGCCATTTATTGGCTAGATCCGATATGAGCACAATCTCCCATTGGTAAGCTTACTTATATGCTTGCCTACTTAGAAATGTGAGTGTATATTTATGCTGAAGCTAATTTGTATCTAGGCATAATTCAAAGATTATGAGCTAATTGGAAGGAAGTGCTGAAATCATTTTTTTGAAATTGTTAATCATTACAAATTTAAGAGATTTAAACTTCCTGTATTTGTTACTGGGGCAACTATATCCAACTAGTTAGGCTACCCTTTTCAGGGCATACTCTTATCATTATTCAGGTAGGACAATAGATAATCCTTGTAATAATTATAAAAAGCAGAAGCTGTGGGGAGAAAAAGTATGCTTTTAAAAAAATAATCATTACAAATAATAATTTGTTCCCAGTTGGCCTTATAAAGACCTATGTTAGATTTCATGAGTTGCTGTGCCAAAATGTTTGGATACAAGACTAAGTTTTAGATGTTCTTTAACATCCTGTTAAATGCCATTAAAGTGAATAACATTGCTGTAAGACACTGGATTTTCATGGCAATGCTTTACTAGCTATAGTTTTCAAAGGATCTAAAAGTTATATGCTCAGTTCCTTTTGACGTTAAAAGCCATGATCTTTTGCTTATCTTAGAAATATATATCACTTTGTTCACTGGACCTATTCCCATGTGAGATGCATAGCAATATAAAATTGACGAATGTTTGGTACTAAACACAATTTGGCAGTATTCATGAGTGAGAAAACTTAATTCAAATACTTGATATATATCAAATACTTGATACCTTAGTAGAAGTACAGAAGTCCAAGCTAGTTGATGCCTAATCTTTGTTATGCTTTGTTCTCCCATAAGCCTTGCTTTTCAGCTAGCTTTCAGTCCTTGTTTGGCTTTCATTGTGTGTTCAGGTGGCCCACAGAGTTAACTACAGCGTTCCTTAAAATTATTTTACTAAACCTGTCATTTGCTGCAGGCCAAATACTGGGAGATTGGGATAAATATTGATTCATCTGGAATGAATTATGTGCCTGTTTTCCTATCTAAAGGACCTTGGCTTAAAAAAAGAAAAATAGAGTAAGAAGAAAAGGTGATCACAGGCATAATTCCAATAATATGTAGCCTTAATTTCAAAGCTAAATAGGCTGACAAAAACCCCCGACAGTGATCATATTCACAAGTTATCTCGAAAGGGTCATTTAATAAAGAAAAAGCAGCTTCAATCAGAATCTAAAATATTAGATGTGCTAAGCACTGAAACTTTAAAATATCCTGTCCTTTAAGTTGGATCCACACTGTGGAAATATTAGGCATTTGGTGTCTTATAAACCTGATGCAGTAGTATAGGTAATTCTCGACTTATGACCATTTTGAGCCCAAAATTTCTGTTGTTGAGACATTTGTTAAGTGAGTTTTGCCACATTTTATGACCTTTCTTGCATCTGCTATTAAGTGAATCACTGTGGTTGTTAAGTTAGTAACCCGGTTGTTTAATCTGGCTTCCCCATTGATTTTGCTTGTCAGAAGGTCACAGAAGGAAAACACGTGACCTTGGGACACAGCAATGGTCATAAATATGAACCAGTTGCTAAGCATCTGAATGTTGATAACGTGATCATGGAGATGCTGCAAAGGTCGTAACTGTGAAAAACGGTCTTAAGTCACTTTTTCTAGTGCCTTTGTAACTTTGAACAATCACTAAGTGAACCGTTGTAAATCAAGGACTACCTGTACTTGAGGTCCATTTATATAAATGCTCTTTTCTCTTCAGCTTGATCTTTTGCTGCCTCCTAATTTGTTGTCCCGCCTGTTCCCCCCTTCACACTTGCACTGTAGCTTCAGTCACAAACAGACCATATCCAACATATCCAGATTTCGTGGAGATATCCATCTACTGCTCGGGAGTTTTCATAATTGTCTGTATGGTGGTGGCTGTCGTCGTGTGCCGTATGAGATCTACAACCAAGAAGTCAGATTTCAGCAGTCAACCAGCAGTGCACAAACTGACAAAGCGCATTCCTTTGCGCAGACAGGTAACAGAAAGTAGATAAAGAGTTACAAAAACTTATTTCCCTTCCCTTAAGCCAGCAGATCCTTTGGGGCAAAGGGATTCCAATTCAGGGAGCATCTAATGGCTGAAAAACAGTAGTTCAATAGGTTTTTGGGGAACCCACGGCATTCTGATTCCAAACATTTGACCCACAAAAATGTCATGATTTAGGATAATAGGTCAGTTCTCTGCATAAGCTTTGAGAAAGTGTTCATCCAGGATATAAACATAAAGGAAAGTTGTTATGTTTAAACTCTGATCCAAGGAATTCACGTTGAGGAAATGAATAATTTTCAGAAACCCATTTTGAGTCCACAAATTCAATTAGAGAACTGATTTTCAAAGTGTTGTAAATCATTTAATGTCAGGACAGAAATGAGTGATGTTGAGAAAGAGAGATTAAGTTTCCAGGGGAAAAAGAAATATTTACTGAGCTACAGTAAATAGAAAAGATTTAGCGCAGGAGGAGAGGAAAATCGGCATAAGTCTAGATTTTTTGGGGGGAATGCAAATTCCATAGGCACAGAATGAAGAGAGGAGACAGAATCTTCATCTGAACAGCAATAATAATGCTTTGCTAAAGTATCTCAACACAATCGTATATCCCACATGGTGGAATGTAGTTTCTGCTTTCTGAAAATGTTTTTTGTTATTTTTGTCTGAATAATACTATCGAGAGATATTTGCAAGCATAAAATTGTGCGTTTGTGGGTATGTATGTTTGTGTGTGCCGATAGAGAAGGATCTTTAAAAAGAAATAGAAATTGATGATGCGTGTATTGATATACTTTCTAATGCTATTTTATGCTATGCTATTTTATTACTATAAATGGCATTTTTGAAGCTCCAGATCATCTCATGTTCATGATATTCAAAGTAAACTTCTCATAAGATATTTTGGGAATTTTATATATCTCTTATGATTTTGCATGTAGCATTAAGTCATCAGTGGAAATCAATTTATCAAAATCTTTATAAAAACTAATTATGATTAAATCAGTTCTTATTTACATGATCACCATCTTGCCATTGAAACCAATATGAAATAAAAAATTAACATTTTTTTAAAATATTTTAATTGAAAGTGTTATCTCTTTATACAGTATATATGAAACTTACTTTTAAAATTTAAAGTTTCTGCAGAAAAATCATGGCACCTTTTAAATAACCGGACCCTCTTACATTCACCCATTGCTTCAACTGCTTTGAAACTCATAGAATTTGGTATTCAATTGCAAAAAATTTGTCCTAGGACTCATCATTTGTTTTTACACAATGCACAAGCTAGAACTTGTCCTTGCCGGCTGCCTTGTGACTCACTACGTTATTCCTTTTGGGAAAATTTTGTTTGGTACTTAACACGCCTCCTGGAACCAATTAACGATGAGTATCGAGGTAGCACTGTATCTTTACACTCTACATATTTGTGCATATAAGCAAATACATGAAAAATTGAATGTCTTGCTTTCAGCTAAACAAAACTTTCCTTTTCAGCCTTCTTAAAGATAGTGATCTGAATCCTGAATAAAAGGAAATCATTGGAATGGACTCAAACAAAAATATCTAGATGACCTGACCTAGATAACAGAGACAATATTATTGGTATAGAGCACAAAACATCAATCAGTAGTTAGGCCCTGGTTCACCGTAAGCTTAATTCCCCCCCTCCCCCAACACCAGTTACCTCAGACTATTTGCACTTTCATCAGTTACTTTTTCTTTGGCAACAGAATACTTTGCTTTTATCATCTCTCCACATTTGTACATGGAACTGCACACAGCAGATCTAATAGACATTTAAAATAGTTTGTGTTGCAGGTTTACCAAAATAATTGGTGGCTATCTATATAAGAAAATAACTCCTGTAATTTTCTGGTGTATCTGCTTAGAGCTTTTGGAGCATTTTAGTGCATTAGTCCATTCTTTTACCTGACGTAGAATTGGCAATAACTTAATGGCAATTAATCATATTCTGATTTGTAAAACAGTGCGTATTGCAAAGAATTTGTTTTGATTTTCAGAATTATTGAAACTTAACATTATTTCCCTAATTGCCATTCAAGAGCGTAAGTCAAAGAAATTATAATTTGTAGACACAAAGATAACATACATACAGCAATACACACTCACATAAACACACACAGATGATTTTTTCTAATCCTAAAAGTTATTGCATAATTAATTTTTTTTCAGATTTTTTTATCACTTCAACAAATTGCTCCAATAAAATTAAATCAGGAGAAAATGAATGCTGATGATTTTCCTCCATTAATAATAATTCATAAGCTAGAGTACATTCAAAGCTTATACTTGCTAATTCTGTCATGCTGTTTAGGAGAACTGCCAGATCCCCAGTGATTAGGAAACCTACAAGTCTAAATTAATTTGCTAATAACAGATATATCAAGTAAAGTACAGCGCAAACTGCACGTAATAAACTTCACCAAGATTTTACTATAGAAAATGATCTTTACTAATTATTTTATTAAGGTTTTGTCCCTTGTTCTAAACTTTGTTTCAAACCAAAAACTATGTATCACACCATTTGGGACAGATTTTTTTTTTACATTCATCGGTTGGAGTGATTATCAGGAAAATTAAAAGTTAAGTTTCAAAAAATAAAAGTTCACAGCATTTTAGAGAAAAAGTAACTATGTGCAGAATGTATGAATATATAATATATAAAGAAAAGAGGAAGAGAAGGAAGTCCTTTTCTAAACAAAATGCTCTAACAGAATAAAGAATAATCTGTCTAAACATAAAAATATTTTCTCTTCTGAAAGCCAAACATGAACTAGTCTCAAAGGGCTTTCTTGTACCTGAAACCAACCTGTACAACTGTTCCTTTTTGTAGAAATAGGTGTTAATTGTCCTTTAGTTCTATAATAGTTTTAGTCCATAAATAATCAAGGATATTTTATCTTTGAGATTGGCTTCTTTGTTTTATATTTATCTGTCTGTCTATCTGTTGTCTATTTGTCTGTCTTTCTGCGTCTGTTATTTATCTATCTGCCTATCCATCTATCTAGATCTCATCTATCTATCCTCTGTCTGTCTGTCTGTCTGTCCGTCCGTCCGTCCGTCCTATAAAGGAAATTCATCTTTCTTGTAAATTTTGTGTATTTTATTTAAATTAAAGTTTAAGTGACTCTACAGATTTGATCTCAAAAGGAATTAACAAAGTTTCTCTGGCTTCTCCTTGAACTTCATTATATGTAATATAGTTTTAAGCAGTTTTAAGTAGACTTTTCTATGTAAGGCCTGGGTCACCTTCTGCTTTGAAAGAAACAAAACCTTTGAGCTATGTATTGTAAATGGTTAACTATTTTATAAAATGAACAATCTTCAAATGATTTTCTTATGTATATATGTATCTCATGTAAGGAATTTCAGCTTACTTTAAAAACAATCATTGTTCTGTATTGTTAAAAATAAGGAGTGGCTTTGGGAAAACACATTTTTTAAAATCTAAATGTTTTTCTATAGTAGCCTGAACAACTATTTTGTCACTTAACTGAAATTAGCACTGGTCTTGTTTTGGTCAAATTAATGGAACATAACTTTTTGACATGTTTGGATTCATATTAAAATAATTCTCTCTTTGTTTTCTCATTTGATTATCCCTGTTGTTTAGTAACAGCATATTTTACATCAAGCTGTCTTCTATCATTTCTCACACAACCCTAGGCTTAATTTGTTTTAACTTTACTACCAGATTCCATCACAATCTGCTTTTTTCTCCCTACGATGGTAAAATTCCAGAATAATTAAAAATGGTAAACAATTATAAATATTTGAACATCTAAGACATTTCACTAAGTAGCTGTTTATTCCTCCCTCACTCCCCCCCCCAAAATGGTGGACACAACCATTTCACAAAGCACAGCATTTGCAACAGGCAAGCAGGGATACATAATACATGCATGGTGAGCTGATCAAAAAAATGTCTGATTAACATACTTAAATACGTGTGGAACAATTAGTTATTGATACTAAAGCAGAAAGCATCAGGTGAGGCTTCTCTGATGACTCTTGAGGCTGTCCAAGATGGCTTCCTGTCTTGTTCCAGGTCCTCTTTATTTATGTGTATATTTGTTTATTTTTATTTAAATTATATGGCCACTCACTTCAACAGGGTGACTCTGGGCAGTTAACATTTCTTCTAGGCAGATGGCATGATTCAAAACAAAGGACTGGACTCTTATCTTTTTCATATTCTAAGAATTTCTATGGAATCTCTATGGGACCCAGAGAGATTCTTGTCAAGCAGGATCATACTAGAGACCACTGCTTTATTTAGGTACTAGTTTCACTTAGTATCGTGTCAGCTGGAATAAGGAAACTGAGACACCAAAAGAGGTATTTGTGGGACATGGGTTCTTACAGGTTATCTCTGCTCTGTTCTTTGGGGTATATAATTTTATATATATATATAATTTTATATATATATATAATTTTATATATATATATAATTATATATATATATATAATTTTATATATATATATAATTTTATATATATATATAATTTTATATATATATATAATTTTATATATATATATATATATATATATATATATATATATATATATATATATATATATATATATATATATATATATATATATATATATATATATATATATATATATATATATATATATATATATAAATCTTGCATCATTACAATATTTGGCATAAGGTTTCAAACTGTATTATATATTTATAAAATAAATATTGTTAAACAGCTCGTAAATGAATGCTAAATTTTACTTTTGAATTAGGAATAAAAATCTGTTCATCTAACAGTCATATCAGATAATAAATGAAGAACATTCAGTGAGGCTTTATATTCCAGAATGATTCTCAGACTATCTTGCAAGAAATGATATTTATCTCCATATTTTGAATGGCAGCTCTGCACGGTCACAATCCAGCAATGTTTAAGAAAACAATTTTTCTTTGTTTGGCTTTGGTTGAATGTTTAATATTGAGTATTTGGGGTGGGAGGTGGGTCTGAATTTTTCCCCACTCTATTTTTTGCATGTATGAGAGTAAGATCGAACAAGTGAATGGATTGGGGGTGTGCATCTGCATAAAATCACCATATAAATAGATGATCCAATTGAAGTTAGTTCCAAACATAAATAGTGATAGAGGCACTAGGCTAGAAAGGGGGAAACCATGAATTCTAGTCCCGCCTTAGCCATGAAAACCAGCTGGGTAACTTTGGTCCAGTCACTTTCTCTCAGCCCAACCTACCCCACAGGATTGTTGTTGTGGGCACAATAGGAGGACAAAGGTGTGTTGGATATGTTTGCAGTCTTGAATTATTTGTAAAAATAAAATAATCCTAAATAAAAATAAATAAATAATTACTTAAATCTTATAATATGGAAATAGATGAATTTATCAGTGACACATTCATAAAATGTACCCGTCTCCACACCACCCATTTTTTCCCCTTTGATTTTAAATTTGGCATACTCTTGAATCTTTTATGCTGCAACAGTGTTCAAGAAAACATCTCATACATGCAGCATCTATTGGGAATAACATGATGATCTCAGGTATAAAGATGGTTCTAAGGCTTTTATTCACAGAAAAGCAATAGAAAAAGTAACTTTTTTATAGTTTTAGAAGAATTAGGATTAGCTTTTCAGTTTTTTAAAAACAGCATTACTCTATGAGTTGTCTTATATATTCATTCCTGTTTGAGAATTTAAACTGTGATCCATATCTGTTATATTATTATTGAATAGTGCTGTGGAAGTACTTATACTGGCAGTACTATAAGAACTGTGGCTTTTTTTCTTGTAAATTATTGACAAGTCTCTTGTTCGAATTTAATAAGACTGAATAAATTTCTAAAATTGTATGAATGGATAGAAAAGCTAGTCTGCTGAGCTTTATTTTCTTTTTTAAAAAGGAGAAGGAGGACAAGGATAATCACGGCATCTTTTAAAAATACATTTTGGGACAATAAGGAAGAAAGATGGTGTTAGAATATAGTTAGTAAATAATATAGTTAGTAAAAAAATAATAACATCCATTCAAAATTCAGTAATGAAAGTCTGGATCGATAATTAGTTCAATATGAAGTTAATTAAAAGAAGTGTTTTAATAACAAGATTCCAACCAGGACATTACAATTGTCAGTAGTGCATCTACTGCCTTTGAGAAACTGACTAGTACTCGTGAGCTGGCTGTCTTCCTTTCTAGTGCCAGTTTGCAATCGTTGGGCCCAGATTACATCTCCTTTTTGCATCTTGTATTCAAATAACAGGTGTCTGCAGAATCAAGCTCTTCTATGAACTCCAACACACCATTGGTGAGAATTACAACCCGTCTTTCTTCCAATGCTGATGCTCCCATGTTGGCTGGAGTTTCTGAATATGAACTACCAGAAGACCCAAAATGGGAGTTCTCAAGAGATAAGTAAGTAATGATGAAAGAAAATGATCTTTCAGCATTTCAGTTATAATATCCTTCATTCAGAAGAATTTTATTTACTAATGCTATAACAAAGCAGGCCAATAAACTGGTCTTGGTATACAGGGATTTCCTCCCTTTTTCTGTTGTATATTATAAGTGAAGAAAGTGTGGTCCTGACCTCAAAACCAAACCCTGGTTGGCTCTCATTCTTAACCAAAGTTATACCTTTTTGATGCATGTAATCCAGTTTTTAGAATCCGCCTTATTTTTTGAAAACTTCAAACAACTTGTTTTTAAATTTTATCCCTGAACAGTTTGCTTTTTGGTATTTCATGTATATTTATGGAAATATTCTTAATTAGGTGAATGAAAGCTAGTGCCATACATTTCACTTGCCACCTGCAGGATTCTAGTCAACAGTGGGGGATGTATGCATAACTCTGTCAGCCTTTCCCTGAGGGGAAACATTAATGCGGAAAATCTTAAAGCATTAAACACTTAAAACAGCATTCAGCATAAATGCGGGTGGACCAGATTTGTAATGAAAGAAACTCTTTAAACAGAGGTTTATTAGATTGGGGGGCTGTAGCAGCACAAAGACAACATTGTTTAAACTCATATAAGAAGCCCAAGAACACATAAATTAGTCATTTTTCCAATGCAAATGTTTGCTTTCTGCCAAGATCTTAAATTCAATTTTAGTTTCAGAACTAGCACAGCATGATCTCAGCTAAACATTCAACTCTTTACTCTTTGTCTGTTGTCAAAGTAGCAGACATTTTCATAACAGATATATTAAAGTATTCATTAATATTAACATGATTAAATTAAAAGCTTTTTCAGTTAGAACTCTTTTTTTAGAAGAACATTTACCTTAATTGTGGTTTTATGCCATGGTCACTTCATTTTATATGAAAGAAAATATTGTGCATCAATACTGATTGGAAAACCTACCAACAGGAGGTATTATTGTCTGTACCACAAGAATATAAAAAATGTTGCAAGGTTTAAATAGCCATTTGATCTGCTGACATTCCATAACCCATATTTATATTCCTGAGCTTGGGACAAAACGTTCTGTGCTTTTAAGATACAGAATCACAGTGACATTTTACAGAATTCAAGCAAGCTATAAAATCCTGTTTTGGTACTTCCAAGTGTTTGAGAAAGTGTTGCCAATAAGTATTAATTACACACAGAATCTGTACTTCAAAAGCTGAATGGAGGAACGTGCCCAAACTTCTGGATGTATTTTAATACCCTTGTTAGTTCTTTGTAAGAAATGTCCAAGTCAAAACGATTTGCTGAAAGCTTCTTTTATGTTTCACTCTTGAATTTCACCAATTTCAACTGTTCATCAGATGCTTTATGGTAATCCTTGATTTACATCCCAGGTTGACGCTAGGGAAACCTCTTGGGGAAGGATGCTTTGGTCAAGTTGTCATGGCAGAAGCAATGGGCATTGACAAAGACAGGCCAAAAGAAGCGGTTACTGTTGCAGTGAAAATGCTGAAAGGTAAAGAATCAAGTGAGAAGTTCTGCAAATCATGTTTCTTTCATGGCCTCTGAATTCATAAATTGTAGAAGTTCATTTATTTCTCTGCGGACTTCAGCAGTTTTCCTAGTAAATCAGTGTATTTGGCAATGTATTTAATTTTAGTAGTGGCTATTTAAAAAGAGAGCCTATTTGGTGTAGTAATTAAGGCACCAGGCTAGAAAGTAGGAGACAGTGAGTTCTAGTCTGGCCTTACGCACAAAATCAGCTGGGTGACCTTTGGCCAGTCACTCTCTCAATGGCAAACCACTTCTGAAAAATGCTGCCAAGAAAATTTTAGAGACTAATTCAAAGGCACACACACAAAAATTACAAACAAAGCAAAAACGTTCATGGCTGATTAATCATCTTGTTGTATGCTATCATTGGTTTATTGAGCGCTAATCTAAAGAATCCATAGCAAAATGCATTTTTGGACATCATCCAACACTTTTTGAAACAAACAAAAAAAGAAAGAACTAAAGTTTATAAAGAAAGCACATAAAAGTGTGGTGATGAGAGATCCTGAGACTTCATCTTAATATAAGAGAATCTTTATTGATGAATGACACTCATATACAAACATGGATAATAGGCCCATACATAGCGCTTTTTCAGATAGAAGGAGTAGTGGAAGATAACAAGGAAAACCTCTGTAAAAAGATATTAGATGATTCTGATGTGATGAAGCACAAACCTTATAAAGTGTTGCGTGTATCTGTGTGCATGCACCTGTGTGTGTATGTGTTTGTGTGTGTAATATGCTTATATAAATCTTTAAACACTGAAGATAATAAAATGGATTTATTGCTAATAACATCTGTTATGTTTCTTGTATAGCACCAAGATTACAATCCCATCCACAGTTTCACTGATCTCCATTGGGTTTACTTCTGATTAGATGTATAAAAATAAGATAATAAGATATACAGTGAAGAAGGCAACTTTAAAACAAATTATTCTGGTTTAATAAAATCCATTCCTTATTGCTACATGGTCCCTCTGGATTTCACTCCTGGATCTCTGTGGCAAAAACAAACCAAAGGAGGAATACCTAATAGACCATAGTCTGATTTCCTTGAGAAGGAAGGAAGCTACTTTCAGCTCATCTAAGAGATTGGCCATATAAATTAATGCAGGGACTAAAGATTTGGTCTAGAAATGCCATTTTACTAGTTGGATAATCTGTTCAATATATCCGTTAATGGAGAAGTGAGCTGAGTTTATATATTGTTTAAAACTGCGTGGCACTTGCTCTGTCTTGCTTAGATGACGCCACAGAGAAAGATTTGTCTGACCTGGTGTCTGAGATGGAGATGATGAAGATGATCGGGAAACACAAAAATATCATTAATCTTCTGGGGGCATGCACTCAGGATGGTGAGTGTTGTTTTGATCTTGCAATCTAAAGGTGCTGAAATAATGTCATTTATAGTGTACCATGCAACTTTTTTTTTTTTCATTTGGCACAGGCTAAATGAAAATTGCATCCAATGGGCAGTAGATAGGCCCTGATGAATAGCATACTATACCTGGCTTGAAAAATAAAACAAAGCTCAGAAATAGTGTTCTTGGACATAGATGTCATTTTCCATATCATTAATTCTGCTGCATAATTGTAATACAGTATTGGCAATATTATTAAATCTCTCCACCCTTGTTTCCCTGCCTTTGCCCTGCAATTCCTTCCAACCCAGAAGTTGGAAAGATTACTAACTGCATTCACGCCATTGATGGATTTTTCTATTCTAGTTTCCTAGAGTCTATGGGAAAATTGCAGGAGAGCAAGTGCAGTTCTTATGTGAAATACTAAACTAGTGTGGATATTTACATAAAGGCTCTCTTTTAATGAAGAGAGAGAGAGAGAGAGAGAGAGAGAGATATGCAAGGGAATAGTTTTGCTTATCTTTGCTTATAGGTTGCAATTTCAATATCTTAACATCTAGTTTCTGTGAGAAGAAAATGCAAGGATTACATTTTACCCCACTTTTTCACATCATTTGAATTCTTTCATAGTGAATTCTTTCACTATGTATATCATGATTTACGTGATATAATAGTGAAGCACAAAAAATATATTTTTTAATAGAGCTGGTTTGCCTTTTCTGTGTATGTTGGGGTGGTTGTTTTCCAGCTATGTAGAATTGATATTCTGAGTATGAATCACAACAATATCTCCTCATGCTGTACATTTGCATATTTTAAAGGGCCTCTATATGTGCTTGTCGAATATGCTTCCAAAGGGAATTTGCGAGAATACTTGCGAGCCCGGCGTCCACCAGGAATGGAATATTCATTTGATATTAACAGGGTCCCTGAAGAGCAGATGACATTCAAAGACTTAGTCTCATGTACATACCAGTTGGCAAGAGGAATGGAATATTTAGCATCACAAAAGGTAAGCCAGTGCTGTTTTTTTTTTTAAAAAAGCTTTTTCATTGCAGTTTGTTATTGTCATGTAAGGATGTTATTTTCCATCCTGAAAGAGCACTCTTTTACATTTAAAGAATAAGATCATATGATACAAAAGAGTCCCAGCTCTTTCTCATACCAATCCTACTTTTTTCCATAAGTAGAAGTGACAAAACAAATGGACATATATGTAACAAAAGAACTGATTACATTTACGTGGTTGTAATACATCTATGGGAACATAGTCATGGTATACAACCATGATAAATCTCCAAAATGGGAATGAAAAACCAATCAGGTACTTCATACATTAAGATCTCTGTGTATTTATTTGTTCATTCTATTACTTTTGGACATTTAGCAACCCAATACTATGTAAGAAACATGCCCGTTTTTCTGGCAGACAGGAATATTCATCCACCCCCTCACCCAAAATATTAGCAATATTTCATAAGTTTTTGCCATTACCTGCTTCCTAGGGTTGAGGGAGAGTCATTTGCCCAAAGATAGCTTTCACATAGTCTCCTGGTTTCTAGCATGCTACCTTAACCACTATATCAAACTGGCTCTCTTAATAAATTCTTCTTCCAAAAATAGAAGTCTAGATACTTGGATGACAATATCTAGACATGAAAGATACAGCTTGGTTTCAGTAGACATGAAAGATACAGCTTGGGTCAATTGCCTCTTCCTCTGCATTTACTTATACAGAGAAATGAAGGCCAATAACCACTGCCAAGAGAGCCAAAATCTGGTGAAAAACGTATTTGTCCACTTGTCAGCATAAGATACCCTGTTTATACATGTATGTAAGATGGGCCACTAAAACCATTAAATAAATAAATTATAGGAATGGAATTCAGATTGCAAGCCCCTGTCCGTACATGCTTGGGGCAGAGGATAAATCAGCCCAATACTCATACCTAAATTTATAAATAAGTGTATTTTGTTTATAAATCAGCCCAATACAAATTTATAAATAGCAGTGGCAGAAAGAAAGAAAGAAAGAAAGAAAGAAAGAAAGAAAGAAAGAAAGAAAGAAAGAAAGAAAGAAAGAAAGAAAAAGAAAGAAAGAAAGAAAAGAAAGAAAGAGAAAGAGAAAATGTTATCACCAGATGAACTTAAGGTTTTTAAGGATAATTGCTTCACCAGGCAATTAACAAAATGTAACTTTGAAACTTGCCTCATTAATTAAGACCATAATGTTCTGCTAATTGGTGACCTAAAAAGGGTGCTATTCATTTCTGTTTCAAGTTCGGTGTAAGAAAAAGGTCACGAAAAGTGGCAGCATTCTGTGACTGAATGGTTACATTCCATCTAGAATGTAATTCTAAGATTTACTGCTATATTCTTATATTCAACTACTTAAAAAATTGCTGGTCTCATTCCATTTAAGTGATAATTAAATTTCTTGGGTAATCAGGTCTGTAAACAGCATATGATAATCCCCTGCTTAATAGACTGAAAACTGATGGAAAATATGTATATAATTTATGTATGATGATATATTACATGAGAGAGAAACAACTTTAATAATACTGAATCAAGAACTATGCAAATTCCTTCCCCCCCCTTTAATTTCACATTAGATTCCACATTTGTTAGTGCAGGAGAATTAGCACGTATTGCTCATGACATCGGACTTAAATTCTAGTGTAATGATTCCATTTAACTTATCACAAAGAATAGAACTCTTACATTTACTGTCATGTATGGAGTTTGATTTAAAATCCATAATTCAATAATAATAATGATAATAATAACAACAATAACAACAACAATAATAATAATGATAACGACAACAGCAACAATAATAATAATAACAGTAATAATAATAGCTTTGAAATAGTTCAATGCCAATCTAGTGATTATTGCTCAGTTAAATAGCTTCCCAATGGATGCTGTGACCTGCTCATGACCACATAATGCTGCCATTGCATATACGTTGATTTCCAAATAGAAAGGCATAGACATGATGGAAAGCTGCATATTTACTTTTGATCATGCATACTACACTGGTGTAGTAACCAAGGAGCCTATATCTTTAATATCTGGTCCTGACTCACATGCATTTGATATTGTAAACAGTTAGAACTTCATGTTATGTGAACAACTGTTTGATTCAGAAGTCGTTATCATCAAATCAGTTTGTTAAAATTGCAGATGGGGAGAGAAACGAAAGAAGCATATATTTTTTTAAGGCAATATATCCCCTGTCTTTCTAAAGAAATAGATCAGAATAGGAAGCCAGGTCTTTTTTAAAGAACATAACATAGTATTAAATTAAAATGTTTTTTTGGTAATTGTTGGCAATGTAAATGACAGAAGAATTGGAATTGCCAAGGCTGGCAATAAATAACATTTCAAAAACATTTATTTAATTATTGTAAGTAAAAAAGAAAAGGAAGAAAAAGCACAAAACATATATTTGTCATGTAGTAAACAATACTATCCTTATAAACATATATATTTAATGAGTTATTCCTATTTATTGAATAGGAAAAAATAGGAAATTAATTACAAGTTAGTATACAGAGCCGGATGTTTAAATGGACCTCCTTTTCAAGATTTCTGGTTATAGATAAAGGAAAACTGTTTCTTTAGAACATTGTACAAATGCCTTAAGATCTTTTGGAATATTTTTTCTTTTGTGATCATAACATAAAACTATATTCATTTCTACTGTCCTCTGTTAATTTCTAAATTATTAGTATGTAAATAATAATAATAATAATAATAATAATAATAATAATAATAATAATAATAATAATAATAATAATAATAATAATAATAATAATAATAATAATAATAATAATAATAATAATAATGTTGGAAGGGACCTTGGAGGTCATCTAGTCCAACCCCTACTCAGGCAGGAACCCTATACCATTTCGGACAAATGGCTGTCCAGTCTCTTCTTAAAGACTTCCAGTGTTGGAGCATTCACAGCTTCTGGAGGCAGGTTGTTCCACTGGTTAATTGTTCTAACTGTCAGGAAGTTTCTCCTTAGTTCTAGGTTGTTCTCTCCTTGATTAGTTTCCATCCGTTGCTTCTTGTCCTGCCTTCAGGCGCTTTGGAAATAGCTTGACTCCTTCTTCTTTGTGGCAGCCCCTGAGATATTGGAACACTGCTATCATGTCCCCCTCGTCCTTCTCTTCATTAAACTAGACATACCCAATTCCAGCAGCTGTTCCTTATATGTTTTAGCCTCCAGTCCCCTAATCATCTTTGTTGCTCTTCTCTGTACTCTTTCTAGAGTCTCAACATCTTTTTTACATCGTGGTGACCAAAACTGGATGCAGTATTCCAAGTGTGGCCTTACCAAGGCATTGTAAAGTGGTATTAATACTTCACGTGATCTTGATTCTATCCCTCTGTTAATGCAGCCTAGCACTGTGTTGGCTTTTTTGGCAGCTGCAGCACACTGCTGGCTCATATTTAAGTGATTGTCCACTCGGACTCCGAGATCCCTCTCACAGTTACTACTATTGAGCAAGGTACCCCCTATACTATACCTGTACATTTAGTTTTTCTTGCCTAAATGTAGAACCTTATTTTTTTCACCATTGAATTTCATTTTGTTAGATAGCGCCCAGTGTTCAAGTCTGTCCAGATCCTCCTGTATCTTAAGCCTGTCTTATGGAGTGTTGGCTATTCCTGCCAGCTTGGTGTCATCTGCACATCTGATGAGTTCCCCATCTATCCCGTCATCCAAATCATTGATGAAGATGTTGAAGAGCACTGGGCCCAGAACAGAGCCCTGGGGCACCCCACTACACACTTAAAAATAAACAGACTCTAAAAAAGCTGATAAGCTATAAAAAGTTACAAAATTAATAAATGAAATAACTTTTAATAAAAAGGGAACCACTATATCACAAGATCATGTTACAATCTTTTATTTTGTACAATTTCTCTACAGACTCCATCAACTTATTTTTTTAAAAAAATACAGTAAGTTTCCAGTAGACATATATAGACACTTTTGTGAAGTTAATCATAGCCAGTTAAGGAGTCTTGCTAAGTAGATCAGTAAGAATGACAAGAAGGAATCCACATAGAAAATTCAGCAAAACATTATTAGTATTTATAATAAATTCAATCCACGTGTCCAGTTTTACAGGTGAAATAGTATATTTGAGTGACTGCATCGTTTCCAGCTTGGAATAATATTTAATTTAGTTTGTTTAATAAACTGATTATATATTAAAAAATTGTCAATCTTAATACACCCTTTAAAAAAGAATTTCAATTTTTTTTTAGAATTTGCTAGGAACTTATAACCTATCATAATAAATATTATATAAACATTAATTTCCATTTTGAGGCATTAGATCAGGGGTGTCAAACTGCCAGCCCGCGGGCCGATTGCATCATGCGGAGGCCACACCCACCCCAGCTCTGGCAATGCAAAAAAAAGTTGTGACACGTCACGACACGTCACATGATGCGGTGAGTTTGACACCCATGCATTAGATTATTCACTTTTGAAAATTAAAGGCTCTACTATCCTATAAGTGAAGTAAGATATGACTATAAATATGAAAATATCAGGAAATATAAGGAATATAGTGAAAGTACAGCATTTTGCCTCTCAGTTCTGGAGACTTGCTCAGAAAGGGGATTGGGTCTCATTATTATTATAAGTACCAATCATTGAAACAGCAGGGTTAACATTTATCTTTTGCTGTCCAGTACTCCAGGCACTTTGTTTAATTGTCTCAGTAATTCTTATCTTTATGCAATTCATTGATTGATGGATTGATTACATGCCATCAAGCTACTTTTGGATTCCTAGTGACCACATAAATAGATTTTCTCCAAGATGACCTGTTCCTAACCTGTTCTTTCAAGTCTCCCAATGGTGTGTTTGTTGCCACCAATACTGGGTCCATCTATCTTGTTGCTGGTCATTCTCTTCTTCTTTTTCCTTCTACCTTTCCCAGCACTGGAGCTTTTACCAGAGAGCTGGGTCTTTGCATAATCTGTCTCAAGTAGGCTAATTTGAGCGTGGTCATTTGTGCCTTGAGTGAGAACTCTGGGTTGTTTGTTTGATGATCCTTCAGCTTGTTTTATTAGCTGCCCACAATATTCTCAACATCACAGTTCAAAGGTGTCAGAACTCTTCCTATCCTGTTTCTCTAAAGTCCAACTTTCACTTCCATAGAGTGTCACAGAGAATACCATGGCTTGGGTAGTTCTGATCTTTGTAGACATAGTCTATTTCTGGATTCATTGTTCCTTTACTGTGGATAGTTGATCCTGAAAGGCAGAAACTATCTACCATTTCAATATCATCATTGTCAAATATCTATGCTATATTGCACATAATGATTATTATTTATATAGTAAATGTGGAAGACTAATATGGAAAGATGACGATACTACCGTAGTAAAATTCAAACAAGGGTTCTTTTGACTTGCCATTCCATACAATTTTCCACTACCTGTTTCAATATCTGTGTTGTTTTTTTTCTGCAGGTAACTGGTTCAATAAAGTGGGCAGGGGTAGATGGCTTGGAAGTAGTTTCTTCCCTTGAAGTACAGATTTCTTGAATTTCTTAGTATAGCATATATCAATCCAGCAAAATTTCCCTCCCGCAGGAAGAGTTGCTTATTTTTTTTAAAATGTTCACATTACCACAACAGAAACTAATTACATTATATGTCCATGTACAATAGTACTGTGTTTCAGTGGCAGAAGATAAAATCAACAGGGTTTAAGTAGCAAAAGAATCTAGACAGGCTATTAAGAAAACTGCTTTCAGAGCATTTGACATATATGACTTGAATACTTTTAAGGATATAAATACTTTATTGGAAAGCTTTGAAATAATTAAGATGCCTCCTGGAAGATATTGTTTAAATATAAAAAAAAAAAACTTTGCCTCAATGTGAGAATTAGATTGGATAAGTTTATATACCCCCTTTTTAAACTGCTTTTTTTCAGTGACAACATAATTTTGCAATTGAATTTCAACTAACAACAGCTTTATTGGTATAAGAGTGTTAGAGACCCAATTCAAACAATTGCTGGGAGTAGATATTGGACCATGCTTTACATTATTCCCTACACCTGGCGACGTGGCCATAGGTTTTTGCTTCCTGGTCCTGAGTTCAGCTTTGCTGTATTATTCCTTTATTAGGATTCATTGTTTTATTCTCAAGACTAAGCCCTAGAGATAAATAGTACAAATGAATAGAAAATGTAAAGCATAATGTATAAAAATAGTAGGTTAGCTTCATTTTAAAAGGCCAAGAACTGCAAGCTATATAACACAGAATACTCTGGATTCATGGCATAATTAAGACTGAATTCATTTTTGATACCCTATTAATATTGCTTTTTTAAAAAACAAAAATCAGGCTTCCCATATTTCAGTTGGCTAATATTTGATTCCTTGCTTATTCTGTATTTTAAAAACTCTAATTTCCATTCCAATAGGTTACATAAGATATATTGTAGTGCCACATGTAGTAGAGAAAAAGAAATTAGGTCTAGAATGGCTTTTCTTCACCCAAATAACTAGTTTCAAATATTATAAATTTCATTTTGTATTTATTTAAATTGAACATTTAGACATACATTAAAAAGCATCACAGCATACATAATTGTGCAGTTCTGTTAACCTATAGACTAACAGACTAATAATCTATTCTACTGATGTCTATTAGCAGACATCAGTAGAAGATATTATTCATTATCGATTTGCTTTGCAATTGTGTGTCAGAGTCCTGGGAGAACTTTAGAGCAAGATTGTCAAAATCTTTTTTAAAAAATCAGTTCTTGCGAATATAAAATTAGAATAATCACATGTAAAAAAATGAATAAAAATAGATAAGTCAAATGTAAACTTAGTTCTAAATAACCCCTTTTTAATGAACCCTTCAATAAACATCAGCATATCTTCTATTTTATTATTCCATGTTTAATTTTATTTTTCTAGCAATCTCTTAGTACAGAATTTCCTTAAGATCTTTCTCTTTACTCAGCATATCGCTTTTCAGATTCTTCATTAAAGTTATCTGTAAGACTTCATTGGTGTGGTTTTTTTTTTGCTCCATCAAGAGAAGACATATTGTTTGTTGGTGGGGTTTGGCAAAGAGAAAATATCAGTATATATGAATTGGTGGGTCCTCAACCTTTTGAATCATGGGGAATATCTTGTATTTTAATTATCTGAAGTGCTTTTTTACATTGAAGTAAAAGTCTCATGTAAGTATTTGTTTCAAACAATATCATTTTTTAAAAACTGAGAATCATGTTACAGATGAGTTTCTCATTTCTTTGTATCTTATTTTGTTGTCTTTTTTTTTCCAGTGCATCCATCGAGATTTAGCAGCAAGGAATGTTTTGGTTACTGAAAACAATGTCATGAAAATAGCTGACTTTGGGTTAGCTAGAGATATCAACAATATAGATTATTATAAAAAGACTACTAATGTAAGTGAATGGCAGTCTTATCACTTGATCCACTATCTTTTTCCAGTGCATTTAAGTAAGGCAAATGCTTTCTTAATGGACTTTTTGTACAGCAGCCTAACTTTTAATCAAAGAATGAAAATAATGGACAAGTGTGTACGGGTTCCTAACTCCTTTTTACTAGGAAAGGAAGGTTATCTGCTTACATAGCCTGAAAGAGTACGTGTTACATGATGCTTTATAAAAGGATAAGTTTTAGTTGTTCTTTTTATTGTGTCTGTTAAAACTGTAGAACATATTTCACTCTGTGGGTCTGCATGAGAGGGACAGAGTTGTGGACTCATACTTACATATATGCCTCTGCCACTTTGTGAAGCACATTCCAGTGGATGATTTTGTAGGACACACTCTTCATGTAATTTATGACATTTGATTTTAGTTCTTTATGTAATTTATGACATTTGATTTTAGTTCTATAAATATCTCTGATTAGCCCTGTTTCAGTTGGGCTTCATGGAATCTTGGTGCTATTTTTTTCATTCTCCTGGTTAAAATACCTACAATGTCTTCATTTATCTTGTATTCTTACAGACAGTTTTCATACTGTCAACCTTTTTAGCTTTATGAATGTGAGGCTTTTAAAAATATATTTAATCATATATTTGATTAAAGGTATATACATAAAGTTAAGAGGTTGACAGTGTGAAAACTGTATGAATAATATTAGAAAATTACTGCATTTTTCTAGAGAAATCCCTGAATGGATACTCAGAATCATTACCTTTTACTTCTTGCTAAATATGAACACTTGTTTGTTCTTACCATATTGTATGTCATCTTTTTCTATAACTGATCGAAAACAGAATTAAATGCGTGGTTATCCATCCAGGGACTGTCTTCAGCTCTAGAACTGTAGTGAGTGGTAGTGAGTGCTGTTGGCTAGATCTGGGGGCCATCTGGATTTTTTTTTTTATTTCAATAATTAAATAGAGAAGATTCTGCCACTGAAAAAGCATTTGCAAATGCCTGCAGGCGAGTTTACTTATTCCTGGATATATGGTGAAATAATATCCTTCTGGATTATATGAATTGTTTGGAGAGTTTAGAATCTCATAGATTAGATAATAAAAGATAATGAACTTTTATTTTCTCTTCTTCTCAATCCTGGATGTTTTAGTGTTAAATTTCAGGTCCAGAGAAATTAATAATCATAGTTAAAGATGTGTAGTGCTCAGATCCAAAGCTGGCAAAAGTACTTTGGACTCAGCACAAGCACTTTCTCTGTACTTGTCCTCAGCTCCCTAAAGGAGTTGTCCTGTTTCCTGATATTCTATTATCGCCTCCATAACATCTCCTGAGCTCAGAAGAGTGTATTCCTGAGCCCACCCATCTATACAAGGCAAGCCCAGGAAAATTGTAGATCATTTGTAGCTGCTGATAGGTTGTCTGTGTTGAATATGAAGCTCTGTTGGCTGCTTCAGACGTAAATACTTTACATCTCTACTCACAAGTGTATAAATGAGTCACAAGATCCAGTAAAGAAAGACCTTATTTTTGCATGTTGCATATATGAAGTTGCTTTGGCATCTGCCTTCTTTTTAGTGTAGTTTAAATGAACCATGTACCGCACTATTTGTTAATGCATTTGTTAATCTTTCTTTCCTTATTAAATGCCCAGGGTCGATTGCCTGTAAAGTGGATGGCACCAGAAGCTCTATTTGATAGAGTTTACACACATCAAAGTGATGTGTAAGTAATTTTATCTTATAACCTTCTTTTATCTTCTTCAAATGAATTTACAGCTTCCTCCAATGAAATGGAATTACGCATAACAAAACATATATTAAACCGATTTAATTGTATCTCATATAACTTTTCCTTTCAACCTTTGAATCATCATAGGAAATTACTTACTATAGTATACGTTGGACATATTTATACTATACTTGGGAAAATTTAGTGAGGGTTTTTTCTCTCTAATGAATAAAAAAAGGCATTTTCCTCCTTACTGCTTTAGACTGAAAAGCCAAAGAAAACAATGAATATTTTCAATTTCATTCCTGATGTGTGAATTATTTCTTTCAGCAATATTATTCTAAGTAGGTTTCTCCTTCCTGGCTTTTCTGAAACTCTTGATTGCTGTTTCATTTCCCAGTTTTGTTTTTTTAAATGGTCTCAGAAATTGCTCTTTTACTAATCTGGTTAGCTTCAGAGCACATGAATGATCTGGCTTCTTCTCATAGGTACAGAGGGTTTCTTCCACTAAACCACTTTTTACAAATGCACACTGCCCAAGCATTGCTTTACATTATTTGAGTTGTAGTATATTTTCAACCAAGTAATTTGAGACTTCCTATATCTTGAACTGTGCGGTACATGATGACATTTGTCAGAAAATAATATGTTTATATATTTCTCTTAAGGATTGTCAGAAGAACTATGGAGTGAGGTAATAGCCTAAGTATCTGATCCACATAACTAATCATTCTTTTTCAACATCAACATTTTTTCATAGTATTATTAAGCTTATATCCTATCTTTCTGTTTACGGAAACTTTCATGACAGCTTAAAACAATAAAAACAATATTCAAAATTTAAACCATGACAATAAATCAACAGAGTTAAAATAAATTAACAATAACTATATATAAGTATAACTATATATAGTTATAGTTATATATAGCTATATGGTTATAGTTTTATAGTTAATTGATTTTAACTCTATTGATTTATTGTCATGGTTTAAATTTTGAATATTTTTTATTGTTTTAAGCTGTCCTGAAAGTTTATATAATATATATTGTCATGGTTTAAATAGTGGGAGCATCTTCAAAAAATGGATCTCCTACTCATTAAAGTAACCTGGCAAATTCATAATAAAAATTGCAGATAAGCTATTTGGAATTTAAATTCACTACCAATGTCTTAAATTCTATCTAAGAGATAATTGACAGGATTTTTCAATGTAGACATAATGTGACCTTTGCACTGGATAACACTCTGGCTCCAGAATTTTGTACCAGTTGCAATTTACAGATACTTTTCAGGGATAGCCTCATGTAAAGTACATTGCACTGGCTTGTTAGCAAGATACAGTTAGCCAATGATCTGCCCAACCAGCTCAGAAAAAGCTTTAGTTAGCGTATTAACTTTACTTAGGTAAACATATTCCTCATCACAGCTGACACCTGAAATTCAGTGACAGAAATCAAGGAGTACTTTCAATCTGCAAACTTGTTCTTTCTTAATCTAATTTCAGCTTGTTCTTTCTCATCCATTCATTTAGATAATGTTCAAGGATACCAATTGTATTAGATAATAGGGAGATAATAGATCTGGGTGTCTTCAACATAGTGATGCCATCTAAGTCAAAACTATGAAATAAATAGTGCCCTCAAGACCACCCAGAAGGACATCATAGTTAATAATACAATCCCATCAAGAATATCAGTAAATCCATGAAGATGACCAACGTAATCTCAGTACCACACTCCAGAAGAAACCCCAACAAAAATGGAACCTGATTATCAATTTTATCCAAATGAATCCACCTGAAGCTGGAAGGCTACTCCTTTCTCAATAATCCTTCAAGAATGGAGTATATGAGTTTGAGTTATAATTATAGAGATTCCAGGTCAACAGAAAATTGTTCTGGCTTTCATTTAGGCAGGAGAACACTCTGGTTAGACCACGGGTATCAAACTTGATCATGTCACGTAACATATCATGACATATCACGACGTTTTTTGCCTTTGTGGAGCTGGGGTGGATGTGGCCTGTGCGTGGAGCATCCGGCTCGCGGGCCACCAGTTTGACATCCCTGGATTAGACCATGATAAAAGTTTCTAAACAGTTTAATATTTTGAAAAATCTCAAAACCATTCCTGTGGGGTTTTTTTTTTAAATTGTAGGTCTTTAATTTTCAACTATAAGTAATTCCATAGGATTTAGGCACATCTATCACATAGGTTGGATTACGTATTACATTATTTTATGACCACTATGCATTCTGCATTTTATTTGTGCTCTGATTTATTTCTAAATTTGATAGGTTCAGGATATATTGCATGTTTGATGACATGTGGAGATTTAATTATAGGAGAAGATTCTGCACTGGTCTGATTCACACCCATTCTATTCTCTTTTTTAATTTTTTCAGGTGGTCATTTGGTGTCCTAATGTGGGAGATCTTCACTTTAGGTGGGTCACCATACCCAGGAATTCCAGTGGAAGAGCTTTTCAAATTGCTTAAAGAAGGACACAGAATGGACAAACCTGCTAATTGCACCAATGAACTGTAAGAACTTTAGATATATATATATACATAGAATGGATTAACATGCGTTTGTGATATCATTCACTTTTTGTCCTTTTATTCCATAAGTATATGTGACATGAACACAGTGTATGGTTTACCAGAACACAATTCACATTTCCTCTTGCAATTGCTCAAATGGATTAAAAAATTAACCGACGATAAATTGATATGAAGTATTAATAACTATTTCATCATGATTATAGAAAAATCTTTATTTAAAAGTTCTCAAATGGGGATTGCCAATTGTGAAAAACAGTTGAAATTTTATTTCCCTCCAAACGGCATCCAATTGTTCCATTAATGCAGGAAATACAATATAAGTAGTCCTCAACTTATGACCACAATTGAGCTCAACATTTCTGTTTATTAAGTGAGTCTTGCCCCATTTTATGACCTTTCTTGCCACAGTTGTTAAGTGAATCACTGCAATTGTTAAGTTAGTAACACGGTTGTTAAGTGAATCTGGTTTCCCCATTGACTTTGCTTGTCAGAAAGTCACAAAATGACCCTGGACACTGTAATTGTCATAAATATGTGTCAGTTGCCAAGCACCTGAATTTTGATCATGTGACCACAGGGATGTTCTAATGGTTGTAAGTGTGAAAAACTTACTGTCATAAGTCCCTGTTTTCAATGATGCTGTAACTTTGAACGGTCACTAAATGAACTGTTGTAAGTCGAGGACTACTTGTGAAGCATTACTAAAAAAGGAAGCCAAGGCCTTGCCATGATATCAGAGGGGTCACAAAGTGACTTTTTAATTGTGCCTATAGTGTGAATGTGTATTATGTATGTATGTGAGAGACAGTGTGTTTAACATGGTATGTTCAACTTCAGAGAAATTGAAGTCAAAATACCCTTTAATAGCAAAAAATTATTTTAACTATATATAATAGAGTATGTTTGTATTGCTTTCTTTTGTTGTTTTTTTCCTCTGGCTCCACTTTTTAATACAGTTAATACATTTAATACCTGGCTCCACTTAATACATTTGGAGGAGGGCTGTCCTTTATTTCCAAGTGCCTCTTAAATTTGAAAATATCACCCGCAGCGATACCATTTGTGCTATTTTAAGTCATTTGTATAAAAGATGTCTTTACAGAAATGAGATAAAACGTTTAATACAACGGGAGTGTTATCTGTTGCATCTGAAGTCCATTGCATTAACACCCACTAAATGGAGATTGTCCTGTGTATGAAAGCAAAGTATTTTTAGAAAGGGGAGAAAAAAAACCAGAAATCATTATCTAGTTTGAATTCAGCAAGAGTTTGTTTTGGTTAAATAATTGTTCAGGGCCAGAAAAGCATTTGAAAAGCATTTAAAGCTTTTACCTAACTCACATGGTTATACCCCCCTCAGACTGCTTTTCTTGAACCTCTGCAGCCATAGCATATGGTTCGCAGATTTCTCATATAATCGGCAATAAGCTTTCTATCTTCTACTTATGTATGGAATTATAGTACAATCTGGACAGATTTCCAGACAATTAGAATAGCCTTTTCTCTTTAGTGCAGCATTAGGATTAGCTCCAACTGAATGCCATTAATGGGATATTCCATGCCAATTTAATTTACTTTAATTTATCTAGAAGGGTGGAAATAGTGATCACACACGGGGAGTAGAGAACATAGTTAGGTGATTTACTGTTCCATTCCACCTGTGATAATACATAATTTGGGGATTGGAATTGATGGGGACAATATTGATAACCTCACTTGTTTTTATATTTTCTTTTTTAGAATATAAGCATTAAACAGTACAGCATAAGCAAGGAAGACTTGTATATCATGTTCAGCAAGGCTCACTTCTTCCAAGTCTGAAGCTTTTTAGGTAGCGTAATATTTATTTTAGGCAAAGGAAGATTTTGACAGCCAGGGAGGGATCCAATTCCCAGTAGCTCCAGCTTCTATAGCCAAGCATCAGATATAACGGGATGTGTAATTCAACAATAGTTGGAAGATCATCTTTTTTTTCTATAGAAATCATTGCTCTAAAAGCCTAATAATGAAACTAGTATGGACACATACAGATAGGGAATGAGAACCAGTATAACTGAGCACAAATGACTTTTCAAAATTCTCCATCAAATTTGTGAGCAAGGAGGTTAGGAGGATAAATTTTTAAAATTCTGCAACATTTTCTGAAGGACAGGATGCCCTCGTAGGAGTTAAAATGAGCACCAGAAGGAAGAGTTTCCTGCTGTTCTCTTACCTTGTATTTAGTATAAACGGAAAAATCATGGTGTTGAATTACAAAAAACATCACATTCACCCTTAAAAGTCGTCCACAATCTCTTTTCTGCTGATAGAATTTCTACAGCAAATTCATTGCATAATTGCATAAGAACAGTATTTAAATGTACTGAATTATTTTGCCTAGTACTAAATTCATCTCCAATCCTCTGGACCACAGGCACATTTTCTTAAAGAGCAAAATAGTTAAAAGACATGTAAAATGTGAATACATAATGACTTCTTGCTGAACAGCAGTGAGATATTATGAATGTGCCATAGAGACATTAATTAACATAATAAAATGCTGGTTTCCACAGCTACATGATGATGAGAGATTGTTGGCATGCAGTGCCTTCACAGAGACCTACTTTTAAACAGCTTGTGGAAGATTTAGATCGGATCCTCACACTTACAACTAATGAGGTGAGTAAAACAATTGCTACTTAAACATTAAGTAAAAAATGGCAGTAAGAGTTGTTGAGGTAATCCTCATACAATAGTTCACTGGCAGTCAGCATATTGCAGAAATCTAGATGCTGGGATTTCTTTATGGCACATTTGGACATGTGCAACAAAACAAAATCTGTGCACAAGTAATTCCTTTGGGATATAGTAGAATAAAGTAACCTACAAGGTGTAAGGTAAGATAATTGACCAAGAAATGTACTTGGGGATGGAATTATAGACATTTAAATGGGAAACAATAGGGATGGATAAATGGCAAGACAGAATGGATTTATTTAAACTGTGAGTACATTCTCTTTCAAGGTCCCAATAAAATTAGTTGAAATGTCTATTATATCGCTCACATAATGCTTTTATGATGAGTTAAAGGAACACTTTTATATTGTACTGTGTTTTTAACCTTTGCAGAGTCAAATAGATAGACACTTTGCAGAATCCTTGCCTAATGATAATGATAATATTTGATTCTAGATGGTTATGCTGCTATAATCTAGATCTTCTAATTTTGGAATACTATCAAAATTGACTGATGTATATAAACTAGAAAGGACCTAACATGTCAATCTATGTTTGCTAATCTTAGCCCTAACCCTAAATCTCTTCCCCAGAAATGTATATACATGTGCACACACACAAACAAATAATTTAGAATCAAATCTAATCTTCTTAATTCTGCTCTACTTCTTTAGTTTTGCTAACACAGGATGATACACTAGAATTTTAGTACATAATATACATAGGAGTATGAATATTGTACCAGTATTTTAACTGGGGAAAAGTAGGAAGGGATGGCTAAGACATACAACTTCTGAAACTTAGATTTAATTTGAAATATGTTTTTTTTCCAAAGAGTTTTTGGAAGCTATTTGGAAGTAGGATGCACTTGGATAATAACAAGGGAAAGATATTCTGGAATGTGACAGTAAAAATCACATATGCGAGCCTATGCCAATGGCTACCTCAAATCTTGAAATTGAGTAAGAGTTATTGCATAAATTGGTTCTAGCCCTGAACTGACCGCATGAATCTGTTGAATCTGCTCAAATCACATGGATGCAATCTTCTTCTAATAGCTTCCTCCTTCCATTTGTGCCAAAAGTGTCCTGCTCCATCTTATTTCTCAAAGCCATCATTCTAATTTATATGAGGAAATTATTACTTCTTTGAAGTCAATGAGAGCTTTGCCATTGATGGCAGAGACACAACAGTTTAACCCTGCATGTTCATATGAGTTTCATATTGTCTCTGGATAGCATAGAGATAACAGATACCAGCTATGTAAAAATATGCTTATGAGATACGGAAGTAATGTTAAATCAAAATTTCACTACTAATTCATTTTTGCTATTTGTTTTGCTCTTATTTATTTTACAGTAAATTTATCATTAGTGTCTTAACTATTTTGACTTTTTTTAATGGTGGTCAGGAAATGTTTTTGAAAACCTAGCTTTATTCAATTGGTTTTTCTCATCTCAGAACCAAAATTTGGTTTAGCAAATGAAACGATTGCATTTAAATGAAAACAGCTGTTCTGCAGAAGTTGAAAGAGAAGAAGCAATTCAAGGAAAAAAAATAACTTTATTCTCCTGCCAGAACTGTTATTTCTAAAAATGTTTTAATCCAGCTTTCAATTCGGTTGATCCAATGGCTTGTTTTTCCTCCATAGAAATGCAGTGGGTACTGTTCAGCAGTAGATGTTTCTTTGCATCCATTTTTTTAAATGGCTTTTTTCAAGGAACACTCTCAATTCCTTGCGTGGTTTTGGCCAATTTCACTGATGCTTGCTTAAAAGAATGGCTCAGTTGATTGGGTTCCACAATTATTCATGTAGCAAAAACAAAACACAAAAAAAGTACATTGTGCTGCAGCAAATTTACCCTCACTGAAATGTCAAGGTATTATAAAACAGTCAGTTCAGTTGAATGAAATGATCTTTCTTTCTGTAAATCATTTCCATGTGTTGGACAAAAATAGTTCTCTGTAGGGTGAAAATTTGTTTTTTTTTTATCTTGGCAAAAAGTTTCGTTTTGATGTGGTTAATGTATGTGTTTCAAATAGTGTGGTTGAAGTTGATGTTGGAACATATACAGTACATATGCCTCAGAAGTCCTTTTGCTGTTGTTTTGGTTTTCCTTTTCTGTATCTCCCTGAAAATACTTGGCTTTATGAGGAGTTGCTATTTCATTTTTATCCCATTCTTCCAATGGTGATTGAGAGCAGAGCGAAAGGGACTGTCTCCTTCGCCATTCTCTTACCTCCATATTATTCCTGTGAGACCAGTGCATTGTTTATTTATTAATAAAAGCTTATTAAGACCAAAGCCCACACAAGACAATTCTCTATTACTTTTTTTTAAAATCAACATAAAATTAAAACCATCTAATATAGCATCTATGTAAGAACAGTTTAAAAAGCTGTTTAAACTCACTTAAAGTTAACCAGCGTGGTAGTTTACAGTCCATTTTGTAGGAGGGAATTCTGCAAAGAAAGATCTCTGAAAATACCCCTTCTTTTCTTCTTCCCAAATAATTTGAACTTAATGGTGAATATTTTTGCAAAGCTCATGTAGCCGACTTTTGGGGCTTAAGCAGCTTTGTGTAGGTTTAGGTAGTCTCTACCAGTCTAAGCCTCAAGATAATAAGCAGCTCAAGGTCATCCAGTAATTTTCATAAAGGGGATGTACAAGGTAAAGAAGAGGAGACACTTGTGACCAGTAACTCATCTGAAAAGTCTCAACTTGTTTGTTTTTACTTTGTGTATATCTGTTAAATGTACACGAAGCGTGGTATCATCTTAAGGCAATACAGATTGACTTGTTTGTTTACTTTGCATTTCAGGAATATCTAGACCTCAGTGGACCACTAGAACAGTACTCACCTAGCTATCCGGATACAAGGAGTTCCTGTTCTTCAGGGGACGATTCTGTTTTTTCTTCTGATCCAATGTCTTATGAACCTTGCCTGCCTAAGTACCAACATATAAATGGAAGTGTCAAAACATGAAAAGAACTTCTGCCGTTCCACAAAGGAATGAAACCAGAGCATCTATCTACCACGTGAAAAAGAGTCTCTTGCTTCAGATCCACAAGATTTTCTTGTACATAAGAAATATAAGGACCAAAGAAAAACCAAAATTGGGGAAAAGTGGCCTAATTATGGGGGGGGGGGAAGCAGTAGCTTGGAACATCAGTCAATATTATGAAGAGAAGAATTTTTATGGGCCATTTGTGGACACCCATTAGCAAGTTAGCTCTTTGGCCTTGAAGCCAAAACAGCCTTTTTTAAATCAATGGACAAGTTGGACTTGAGGCAAACTGCAGACCAGCCTTCTTTGTTTATTTTGTAATATTTTGAGAAAATATATGTTGACACACACTTACAGAGCACAAATGCAATATATAAGTGCTGGATGTATGTAAATATAATCAAATATGTACAAATATATATTATATATTTACAATGAATTATTTTTTTGTATTGATTTAAAAATGCATCTCCCACTTCAAGGAAATTAGTCTTTCTTTTTTTTTAAAAAAAGAAACAGCTATTTGTAACTACTTTTCTTGCATAAGGCTTTCTTTCCAATCCTCCTCCTCCTCCTCCTCCTCCTCCTCCTCCCAAATCCAAAGGTGAAAAATATTTTACTTTCAGGGAAAATGGTATATCATTAATTTATTAATTAATTGGTAATGTACAAAACAATTAATCTTTTATAGGGTTGTGTTATGTTGTAATTTAAATGGCATTTCTATGGAGACAGCACAAAGAACTAGTAGATATATTGCTCAAAAGTTACTAGTTGTCAATTTTTTAAAAAAGAGAGAAATATTTACAGTATATAACTAATTCTGGAAATTAAAGTTCTGATTAACTTGGGTTTCAAACGTTGAATGAGAGGCTGTTGCTTTAACTAAAATGAAAACTCTCAAAAATAAAAATGTGTCCTTTATCAACAAAGTATCTTTTTTCTTACTCTCTTCAGTTCTTGCATTGTTACACTTCAAGATTGCAACTCCTACACATCCTAACTCCTAAAGAACAAGGCAGCAACATAGCCATTTAGAAAAGTATCTTTCTCAAGTTTTCCCAATTTATATCTAAGAAATTGTTTAATGGGATGAACACAAACGGGCACTGAACAAATTTTAGACATACTTAAAAGAGGAATGTATTCTAATTTGTCTAAACTGTGCTTAAAGTGTCCCCAGTCATTCATTTGACTAGAAACCACCAGTAGTTCTCGACTTACGACCACAATTGAGCCCAAAATTTATATTGCTAAGTGAGACAGTTGTTAAGTGAATTTTGGCCCATTTTACAACCTTTCTTGCCACAGTTGTTAAGTGAATCACTGCAGTTGTTAAGTTAGTAACACAGTTGTTAAGTGAATCTGGCTTCCCCATTGACTTTGCTTGTCAGAAGGTCACAAAATGTGATCACATGATCCCAGGACACTGCGATTGTCATAAACCGGAGTCAGTTGCCAAACATCTGAATTTTGATCATGTGACTATGGGGATGTTGCAACGGTCATAAGTGTGAAAAATTGTCATGTCACTTTTTTCAGTGCTATTGTAAGTTCGAATGGTCACTAAATGAACAGTTGTAAGTTGAGTCCAATCTGTACTAAATATCTAGCTCTGCTTTCTGGCTGTATTATATTAAAGTTACAAAATTGAAAAAGTCGCAAGTGGCAATAATTATGGAACTTCATTGGAATAGCTTACTGGACGGTTACTTTATATCTATTTATTACAAATCATTACAAATAATTCCACTTACCCAGTCTTAAACATTAATGCCTGGCCAGAAATATTACATTCCTGTAACATGCTCTTCAGAATTAAAAACATTTTCACACTTGACATAATTTTAGATTGGTGTAACCATGCAATATGAATGCAGTTCAAACTGATTTATTTAACAAGGGAGGGACAGGGATATATGAAAAGGTTATTTCCTTTTGTACTAATAATTAGGAGTTTTCCACAGGCATTAATGTTAACAATACAAAATAAAATTTAATTTTATTTTACACAGTGATTTTAAAGTTTCCACATAATGGATTATTTTATGAGATGCACAAATAAACTCCAAACTATGTCAGATTGCATCAGCAAGTCCATTTATGGTGTCTGGTAGATATCTTCATTGGGCACCTGAATCTTTTCTTGTATTTCAAAGTTCTCCAACTTCAACACATGTGATTGGTGCTTTCTAACCAAATAGTGTCAATCCTAAGTATACAAGTAACCTTCCTGTGTCTGCAGAATGAACATTATATATTTTTATGATTTGGTTGAGATGCATAGAACATCAGCATGTGTGTCTTATATTTCCTGAACATCTTTCTCCACCTCTAGATTCTTCCATAACACAATTATATCAACATCTTTTCCCAAGATATCCACCATTAGAATATTGTTTATGTTTTAGATATATTTTCATTATTGTACAGTACTGGGAAACAAACAACAAACAGAAAATTAAGCAAGCTAGGTAGAATTCACTAGTGATAGCTAGATAGTTTAACTATCATTAAGAAATGATAGTCATGAGAAAGGTGATTTAATGTGCCCTTTCTCTAGTGGCTTGCTACATGGTGGCTAAATTTGGCGTTCTTGTAATGTTTCTAAGCCTTTTCTTGTGCAGAATATTTACTAACTACCACAGCAATCTTAAAGTTCCACCACATATACAATTTCTATAAATTATTCTTTTTTCAGACTACTTCACAGAAATGTATCTTTTTAAAGAAAATTTAGGGAAAGGGGAATCCGCTTTCCCCAGAATATGGGAAATACTCCCTGATTAATCTAGTTACAGTAAGTTGGCTATGATATTTTGTTACCCATAGTTACTGGTTAATGGCTTAGAATGTTAAAACCTGGACACATTAGGCAGATTGCTGGTTGCTGGCAAGCTATTTTGGTGACCTTTGCATAAGAAGGAAATGAATTGGTTATGGAAATTAATGTAATAAAAATGTTAATGATAAGCTATGACACTGGCAAAACCAGGCTTTATTTGGCATACTGTATCAAAATAATACAATGATGTCTTAAGTGCTATATGTGATGTGATATTTTATACCATGTTACTAAAGAAATGGCTATTATTATTTTATGTTGATGGACTCATGAAGGAGCTGGAAGGTGTTTTCACAGATGTCCCTACTTTTGGAGAGTGCAGTGGCATTAAAAGAAAAAGAGAAATCTTAAAAGAAAGACTTTAAGTGCCAAGAGCCACTTTTACATTTGGGAGAAACCAGTGACCGAGATGGACTTTTTTGTCTAGACATTTATTTCTGGCATAGTTTAATATTTTAGATCTATATTCAGTAGAATATAGTACTCCTTCCACAGACTCTGTTGCCACAGAGATGTATAAACGGGAAAGTAAATACTACACTTGGGAATGTGAGCTCAATGCCAGCCCATGAGATGACCACACTGGTGTTGGAGTAAATTTACTCAAGGCTGTCAGATGATCTAGCACTATCTTGTCCTAAGAACAGATTTGGTTGAGAGATGTACTTTTAAAGCACAGCTTGTTTTCCAGGTAGATTGCTACCCCCACAAAAAAAGCTAATTTATAACTAGGATAGCTTATACATAACCACAGTTAACAAGGAAAAAGCAATGGTGAGAACACTCAGCACTAATTCTGGATTTAGGAGAGAGAGGGAGAAAGGAAAAGAAAAACAATGGAACAAAGAACAAAGATTGAAACAATTCAACTGTTTTTCTTCTTTCTAAAGAGTTTTCTGATATTGGTAATAAAACAATCATCTCAAGAGTTGCATCCTTGAATTCCTGCTGCTGATCATTCTATTTTCAGTATTGATATGGGTGAACACTGACTGTGTGGTGCAGTGGTTATGATACTGTACTGAGAAATTGCTCCAATAGGGTGACTTTAGACCTCTCTCTCTCTCTCTCTCTCTCTCACACACACACACACACACACAAAATATTTCAGAGGGATTGGATGAAAAATCAGTTTGGTCTAGTGGTTAAGGCACCAGGCTAGAAAGCAAAAGACCATGAGTTTAAGCTCCACCTTAGCCCACCTTAGCTGGGTGACTTTGGGCCAGTCACTCTTTCAGCCCAGCCTACTTTGCAAAGTTGCTGTTGTGGGGATACTAGGAGGAAAGTATATTGGCTATTTTCGCTGCCTTTGAGTTATTTGTAAAAATAATAAAGCCAGGATATAAATAAATAATAAGCTGGCCACTTTGACATGTTAGAGAAAAGCCACTATAAATTTAACAAATAATAAGTGGCCAAAAAAATCCCCACCTCCTTCCCTTTTTTTCTTAATTTATTAATTGGCTGAAATATGTTCTGCTAGTGGTGTCTACAATTGATTGTACAATATTAACTCTTTACTGTGTTTAGTTACACAGTAATTACACATTGTCTGGACTGATAATGTTTACCATTAGCTTTGATGGCAACAATTTAAAAAGGGACATCCTTGAAAATAGAAAGAATGGAATATGTAGCTTGTTTGTTTATACAGATTATTTCTCTACTCAGTGACAGGCCAACTCATTCACAAAACCGATGTCCAAATTCATCTCTGCCTATTTTAAAAAACACAGAATGTCTCTAAAGCAGGGTTTGGCCAGATCTACTACATACCTGGCATAAATGTGCTGTAACTGAGAAGAAAGTAGGAGAGGATAGTTGATTGTTGGTTTGATAAGTTTTAAATGTGGAGCCCTTAGAAAGCTAAATAAAGCAATAGAGAAATTTAATATGACTGAACTATTACTGTTACCACAGTTCTTGGATAAAAATGAAGAAAGAAGAGAAGGTGGTGATACTGCAAAAAGTGAAGTGCAAAAGGAAGAGTTTTTATTTCCTTTAAAGGGACTTTGGGGTATTCTTCTAAGTATTTCTAAAAAATAACCTTTCTTCCCCATGATGGTTTGAAAGAATGAAAATATATTTTTCATTTTTTTAAAAAAAAAAATGTATTCCAGAACTGGTGCCTGATGAAAGCATATTTCACTGTGGAGCTGACACTAGCTTCTTTTCTTTTCTTTCCTTTTCTTTTCTTTTCTTTTCTTTTCTCTTCTTTTCTTTTTTCTTCTCCCTCCCCTCCCCTTTCCCCTTTCCCCTTTCCCCTTTCCCCTTTCCCCTTTCCCCTTTTTTTCTTTTTTCTTTTTTCTTTTTTTTTCTTTTCTTCTTCTTCAAATTTATTTGATTTGGTAAAAGAGGGAAATATAATGTTGTTTACATGTTTTCTGGAAAAAAACCAACCAGGCAACCAAGCACCTTCTTTGAGCAATAACGTACACCTTACTTTATATTTGACATAAAACAGGTTTTGATACCAGCCCATTCTTTCACAGGCAATCATCAACTTACATTTAGTGGCTATTCGAAGTTACAACAACATTAAAAAAGGGATTTACAACCTCTCCTCATTCTTATGAACATCACAGCATCCCCACGTGATCAGAATGTGGGCGTTTGGATCTGGCATGTATTTATAATGATAGCAGAATCTTAGGGTCATGTGATGTTATGTGAAGGTGGCTATTTGCGACCTTCTCAGCTGGTGTCTGACAAGCAAAGTCAATGGGAGAAGCTAGATTCACTTAATGACTATGTGGTAACGATTCACTTAACAACCACGATGTCTTCCCAGTTTGCAAGTTTTCTGTCCAATGATGGAATTTCAGATGGTCAGAAACTAAAACCCACCTCATAAAATTGTTTATATTAATGTTCAGGCAGGACATGTTCCACAAAATTCCAACAGTAAAATGAGATCCAGAAATAACTTTCTTGTAACTAACAAAGCTCAATTTTAATTTATTTCCAAATAATGGTAAGGCAGTACTCAAATATCCCCACAATAAATGAGAAATGGCTCAAAGAATAATCATATTTCTCTCAAACAAATCATGGGTTTAGAAAAGTATGAGGGGACTTAACTCTGAAGGATAAATGCCAGCATTTGAGAAGGAAATAAGAAAATGATACAGTTAAGCCAAATTTAAAAAAGCAGATTTTTTTTTCCTGGCAGCAACCCCATTGAAAACAGGAAAGCCATCTTATTCTTTACTAAAGGTAGCATCACACTATGTGTGGCAGTATCATTCAGCTTCTAGATGGTGGAGACCATGTTCTCTTTCAAGGGTAATGAATGTAGACAGAGCAGATTTCTGTCAGAGATGATGCTATGCCTATAGAATGGCTTTAGTTTGGGATCTATAAAGGAATAAGAATGTCACTTCAACAGATCTGGAAAATTTTTACCAACAACATTCATCTCAATAGCTTTCCCCCTCCAATCTATTATCTTTGGTAGTTTAAAGATTTCTGATAGCTCAGTTTTTGCACTGTGTTTTAGTTGAGTTTTAAATCTCATATTGACTTTTTTTGATGCAGGTGGAAGTCTTTTAAATAAATTCATAAATAACATGAAAGCAGAAGAATAGGTACAATCTATTTCATTCTCCTCATGCTTGCTGATTGTAATGTCTTTTCAGAATTCGTGGTGAACTAGGAAGCAAATTTTGAATTCAAGGCTTTGGAACTATTTGCCTAGTGCCCTAGTTCCTTAGAAACTAACTTCTGTGAAGTCACAACAGCTAGAAAGAGGGTTTATACCACGCATTCTGAGTTGTTTAACTTTCTGGCGGATGGCAGGGATAGTCCTATAACTTTGATTTTTGTAGGAATACATAACTCTTTTTTAGATATGATGGACCATGGAAGAAGGAAAAATAAGTCAGACCATCAGCAAGTTGATGGTGCTACATTGAAACTTGCATTATGCTAGTTGCTGGATTATGAACAAGAATTCTATTGAAAAGCAACAGGTACTGTAGTGATATTCTGCACAAATAGTTTCTTTTGCAAAATGTTTTTGTCACCTAATAGCATAGCAATTCTCAAAGGGCAATTTCTCTCTCTGATCCAGATAGAGGTCTATCTAATTGCCAGGCTACTCTGGCTGACTCAGATGTGGGCAATAAAACTGAAGAAAAATCTACCATACTCCAATTTTTCCGCTATATGAATACCGGCCGTTGTTCTTTTGAACTTCATAACCCTCACATATTAGTGTATGCCAAGGCACACTCAGACCTGGTGAGCAAGCATGTAGACACAATCGTATAAGGAATTGTTCATACCAGATTAGTGGCAGGAAGGCTGCTGTCAACAAGCAAATCTGTCTGGCACGCTGCAAAGCAAAGTATTTTATGAGTAGGCACGTCTCTCACATGGCAGCTATTCTAACTTGTGTCCTTAAAACTCTAAATGTGCTTTCAGCTCAAAAGGTTTGTCCACTTGTGGAATATATATTTAAGTATATATGAACATGTTTTTACATGTGGGAAGGGTTATGCAAACGTGACACTTACAATAATTGCTGGTCATGATGTACAAGAAAAAGCCATAATATTTACTAAATGATTGAATTTGAATCACTCATGGATGGCATTAGATGCCAGGGTGATGACATGGCAGTATTAGGCTAAGGGGTTTCCTTCCTGCTGTATTATTCCTGCTGTATTATTAAAAGTATTATCACAATTTTGAATTGTATAAACATATACAATGGCATAAAATTTGTCCCCGTTCCTCATTGTTTCATCCCAGACACCCACCTACAGTCAACATCATGATACCCACCAATTATTCTTCTTAATTGTCCCAATATCAAAATGGGAAGGATGATACCATTCTTATTATTAAGGCAGGATGATACCTCATTATTAAGGCAGAATAATATATGGATAGTGTGACAGAACAATTTATGCCAGCGCATTACAGTAGCCATGAGAAAGAGCTCGCTAATATTCTTGGCTGTTTCTGGAACTCTGCTTTCTACAAACCAGTATAATCCAAGCCGAACACCATTTCAAAAATAAATGAATATCAGAATCTCAAAAACAGCTGAGTCAGAAGCACCATTTTAATTATGATTCTCTCTCTCTCTCCCTCCCTCCCTCTCTCTTCCCAATGAAGCAATATGCCATTTATTGTCAACATTTACATTTCCTAGAATATTTATTGATTTGGGATATATGGGACTTTATATATACAAACATTAATATTTAATGTTTTAATATTTTGTACTTTTGCTTTTACAAGCTTCTAAGCCATCTAGAATCGCTTCATAATGAGATGGGTGACATATAAATTTAATAAACAAGTAATAAAATAAATGTGCTGATATTCAGATCCTCAAAGCTCTGTTTGGTAGGCAATATGTGGAAATATTGGTTCTATCTTTCCAACATTTTGATATTTAAAACCTGCACTAAACTCATAAAGGCCATAGAGTTATATTGCTTACAATTATTTCAGCATGAGTCTGCAATTTTATAAGATGTGCAACCCAGTTGTTTTGGGAGCCAATAGAATAGCAGCAGACAGGCTAACCAGAGACCTGAAGGCAGAGAGCATGCCTAGATCAGACTGGCATAGTCAGACACTAATGTTCACTTGACAGATTCCATCATGCTCTTTTCAGCAGTAAATCTGATACTGAATATTTAGATTTTACAAAGCAGCAATTCATTCCCCTGAGAGATTTCCTTTAAGTCCTTCTGAGATGATATTTTACAGGTTTTGCAATGACACATGCCTATGTATGAAAATAATTTTACTCCTTCAATAAATCAGAATAGAGCTGGACCTTGGAGGTCAGCTAATCCAACCCCCTGCTCAAGCAGGAGACCCTATACAATTTGAGACAAGTAGCTATCCAGTCTCTTCTTAAAAACCTCCAGTGATGAGGCATCCACAACTTCTGAATGCAAATTGTTCTCACTGTTAGGAAGTTTCTCCTTAATTCCAGGTTGCTTCTTTCTTTGATTAGTTTCCATCCATTGTTTTTTGTCTTGCCTTCTAGTGCTTTGGAAAATAAGTTGACCCCCTCTTCTTTTTGGCAGCCCTTCAAATATTGGAATACTGCTATCATGTCATCCCTCAATGTCTTCTGTCTCTCTCTCTCTCTCTCCCCCCCCCCTCCAAACATGTCTTTTATGGTTGTGATTGCAACAGTATTCTCTAATTTCATTTGTGGAAATCTCTTTCTTTATCTATATGTTATGTGTGTTTGGCAAAGGAATAGATAACTATTTTTGTCTGAAATCTGAAGTAAAGGAGAGATAACAAACATCAGGCTGCCAAAGAAGCCTAGAGACACCTGGTAGCAAGAAATTTACTTATGTCTTATTTACTAAAAAGAAAATATGTCTCCATAGTTGTAAAATAATTTAGAAAGAAAAATTTAGAATTAAAAAAGGAAATCCATTGCTATTATTATTTTCACTCTATGGATACTTCACTCCAGTCTTGATACTGGTGTATTCTCCCCAATGTACCTTGCATTGCTAAAGGCCCTTTTCAAAGAAACTGGGGAAATGGAATAAGATTGAAGCAAGCATCTGCCTTAATTCCGAGTATGAAAAAGGCTGAAAATAAATCTGCTGATAGAACAAAACCATGATTCAAGATGGTGGATCAATGCAGGAAAGAAGCTGCAGATGGATGTCACTGATGTTAACATGTTTTGGATGCTGATGGTCTTGGAAAAATATGCCAGATCAAGTAAAACAGGGGAAAACTCTTTTTGCAGCTTTTTGTTTCAAACAAGTTATTAACCAAATCTCCTAAAAGAAGCAAATACCGTGATAGGAGAAAGCTCAATCAGAAGCCAAGAAAGTTATGGCTATCATTGTATTAGAACAGACTTCATCTAAATACAGAATTTATTCATACCTTAACCTTTCTTTTTCTTTGCAATTCTCTTCTGCACTTTCAATTTCTTGCTAAAGATTTCTGGACTGGTTCCTTTCAAATTTATTTATTTATTTATTTACATCTATTGGCTTCAATTTTCATCAAGTTCATTCATCTGTCGCTAAGATCTCTATTATGGATTAGGTAAACAATAAGGATTGTCTTTCCCGTTTTATGATAAAATTATGTAAAATCAAATTACTGCTCATTTGGCTTCTCATTGCTTTTGCCTATCATAATTATTTCATCAAATAGTTTGTATTATATTTTCTAACAAGATTTTTATGACTTCTTTTCATGTTAGCAATTGACTTTGTTTAATACATATAACATTCTTTGGAGTTTCCTTTTCCTTTGCGCAATTTGTTTTGATTTTTACTGGAACGTTTTTTGGTAAAACATGCTCCCTTATCAAATGCTGAAAAGCATTCACTTATTTAATGCTTTGAACTGTAGTTTTTTGGTCAAAATATGGGTAATCTATGGAGAGATCTGGTAATCTTCTATTGTCTACAAGTTAAGTAAATCTCAACTGACCTAGCCTTGCCTCTTATCAAGATCTTCATTATCTGTTCCACTTACCGTAGATTCGGCTTTCACACATAGTTGCCCACTATTCATCCACTTAAAAATACAACTTCATGATTTTGATTTGTTGACCTGAACTCCAACTGTGCTTGCTGCTTTGTCTCCATAATTTGTCATTTGTTTTTACCAAGATCAAACTATAAGCCTCTGTCTATTGCATCGTTTTTTGTTTGTACCTTATCTGCTCTGTGTCTCGCTTCTTTACCTATCTAGCCTCACCTTACCCAACCTCAATCCTGATCCTGAAAACTCTGTTCCTGAATCAGCTGGTAACTTGGATCAAGTTATTTAACCATGCTAATCAGTAAACATTACTACAGTGCCTTACAGAGAACTTATTTGACTTATAAAGTATGTTGATATCTATAAGAAAGCACTCTTCAGCGTATATGTGAATAAACTGAAACCAAGTGATAGCAGTTTTTTATTTAAAATATTTGCTCACAGCTCTCTCTTCTGAGTGCTGAGAAATGTTTTAAAGGCAAGTGCATTATCAGACAATTATTGCTACCACTTAAAATTGCCAGTTATCTTAATTTGCAGTTCATTATAAGGCAGAGATGATTCCCAAAAGTAGAAAACAGTTTATCAGTCTTAAATGTTGTTGTTTTCTTATATGAAAGAAAATGTGGCTAAGGATGCTCATAAAACCATCATGGTCAGTCTGTTTGGTTTGGCCATTCCTGAGTATTCATAGTTTGTTAATAGTAAAACATGTTTGGTACCTTTTACAGCAATTCACTGTTTATTTAGCCCAGTGTTCTACAAACTTGGCAACTTTTAGATATCTGGCCTTCAGCTCCTAAAATTCTGGGAGTTGCCAAGTTTGAAAAACACTGGGCTAGCCATTGACACATGACACTATGGTTGAAAGAACTGCATTGGTTGATTTGTTATTGGACCTTCTGTAAGGTTTTGGTATTACCAAATATCTTGTTTCAACAATGTGAAACTAGAATAGCTATGAGGATTCTTTCCCTACAGAACTCTGCAAATCTGTGTCATCCCCCTTTGACTTCAGCCTGAATTATTGCTTTTCTGTGATGGTACCTACTCTGAGCACTCTGCCATTAGAGGCGAGTGGCATTTTAGACATAAAGTCTTTTTCATCCTTATACCTGTGTTTAGGCACATGTTAATATGTTAAATATCATGATTTATCTGGACTATCCACAGCCATTGATTTTAATATGTTTTCACTTTACCCAATAACTTTTAATATTTCATTACTCAATATACTTTAGCCTACTTTTAAATGGACAAAGTTTATTTTCAACTTGTGCAACACCATGAGAAATAAATTGTGATGTGTGGCATAAACGCATTTTACATGGAGAAATCTTCACACAAAAGCCATGCTGCTGAAAATTAAAAATGTTGCACACACTCCTGGAATTTCTGTCACCATCCTAGTTTCAATAGTCTCTTCTGATCACTCTGCCAAATTCTTTCTCTGGTTTTCTCTTGTGTTTTCTTTTCTCAGCCATCCCCTTCGCCTTTTTCGGTCCTTCCTTCTTGCTTGCAAAGCTGTCCTTTCTTTTCCTTTCCCCTCAAACCTTTAGAAAAAGTTCTGTGTGCTCTAGGGCAAAATTGCAGTTGCATCCAGCATCTCAATTTCTCCAAGAATCTTTGGATGCTTTGTTGACTGCTTTGAGAGTAGATAGATAGATAGATAGATAGATAGATAGATAGATAGATAGATAGATAGATAGATAGATAGATAGATAGATAGATAGATAGATAGATAGATAGATAGATAGATAGATAGATAGGTAGGTAGGTAGGTAGGTAGGTAGGTAGGTAGGTAGGTAGGTAGGTAGATGATAGATAGATGGTAGGTAGGTAGGTAGGTAGATAGATAGGTAGGTAGGTAGGTAGGTATGTAGATGATAGATGGTAGGTAGGTAGGTAGGTAGGTAGGTAGATAGATAGATAGATAGATAGATATAGATAGATAGATAGATAGATATAGATGATAGATAGATAGATAGATAGATAGATAGATAGATAGATAGAGATAGATAGATGATAGATAGATAGATAGAGATATAGATAGATAGGATAGATAGATAGATAGATAGATAGATAGATAGATAGATAGATGATAGATAGAGTAGTAGATAGGTAGATAGATAGATAGATAGATAGATAGGTAGGTAGGTAGGTAGGTAGGTAGTAAAGATAGATAGAAATAGATAGGTAGGTAGGTAGGTAGGTAGGTAGATAGATGATAGATAGATGATAGGTAGGTAGGTAGGTAGGTAGGTAGATAGGTAGGTAGATGATACATATAGGTAGGTAGGTAGGTAGATAGGTAGATAGGTAGATAGATAGGTAGATAGATAGATAGATAGGTAGATAGATAGATAGATAGATAGATAGATAGATAGATAGATAGATAGATAGATAGATAGATAGATAGATAGATAGATAGATAGATAGATAGGTAGGTAGGTAGGTAGATAGGTAGGTAGGTAGGTAGGTAGGTAGGTAGATTATAGATAGATGATAGATAGGTAGGTAGGTAGGTAGGTAGATAGATAGATAGATAGATAGATGATAGTTAGATAGATAGATAGATAGGTAGGTAGGTAGGTAGGTAGATAGATAGATAGATAGATAGATGATAGATAGATAGATAGATAGATAGATAGATAGATAGGTAGGTAGGTAGGTAGGTAGGTAGATAGATAGATAGATAGGTAGGTAGGTAGGTAGGTAGGTAGATGATAGATAGATGATAGGTAGGTAGGTAGGTAGATAGCTAGGTAGATGATACATATAGGTAGGTAGGTAGGTAGGTAGGTAGGTAGGTAGGTAGGTAGGTAGATAGATAGATAGATAGATAGATAGATAGATAGATAGATAGATAGATAGATAGATAGATAGATAGATAGATAACCTTTCTGGTCATTTTTTTACTGTGGGCACAATGGCACATATTAAAAATGAAATTTAGTTTCTTGCTCTCAAGTGTACACATACATAACACACATTTAAACATACTATAAACAACATATGAATAGACCTACACCCTTACATATGTAACATATAAATATCAATCGCTGTCCATCTTGAATAATAAAGAAAGGAGGAAGCTTTAGAGTTCACAAGGTTAATGCTGTATGTTAATACTGTATAATACTGTATTAACTAGAGATATGAAAATGTAGTTTTCTTCATAGCATGCCTGACTGCTTGGAAAAATATTTTTAAAGGCAAAAGAAAAGAGAAGTATTACTACATACAGAAAGAGAGAGAAGCTCACAGCGAAAGGAAGGAAGACCTGAATATTAAACTTTAGGTCTATTCAGGGTTGGATTTGAAGCAAAAAGTACTTCAGATTGTGTTGGGTTTAACTGGTATTTGGTTTAACTGGCAGACAGAGCATTTGTGCTTTCATATTCTCCAAATTCACCCTTTTATTTTCAGATCTGCAGCACTGCACATCCCTATTGTTTGTTTGTTTGTTTGTTTGTGTGTGTGTGTGTGTGTTTATATTCTTATTTTTCAGCGTAACACATGAAATAATTTTGCTTTCCAGCTTCTTCATGGTAATTTCTGCAGACCTGAGTTTATGTAAATTGAGATCTTCTTTGCGCTTAATATTGGGTGAACCATGGACAATGTAAATAATACTGAAATTTTGATACAGCAACTATTGCACACTGACACTAAATTGTAGTGACCAAGTGAGAGTTACTTTCCAATAAGTGTGCATAGCATTCCATTGTACAATTTTCACAGAAAGTTTAAAATAGCCAAATATCAGAAGCAAACATAGCTGTTGCTTCACAATACCAACTGTATTTATTGCTTGGTAGCTTCGCTAATATAATGATTTCCAGGGAGCTTGGTCGGATGCACCACTGTAGACATAATACCTATTAAATTAATACCTATTAAAATACTCAATAAAAGCAGTCTACTCGGAGGCAGAAATGCTTTGGGGAGCTTTGGCAGGAAATGGGGTTAGTTTTATTTCTGAACATAATCCATAGTTTTTTTTCCCTTTCAAATTCCTTGTTCCCTGCCCTCTAAAAAAATCAGAATTTTTATGTTTCAACTCCTATAACTACAGATTTTGTAAACAGTTGGAGCACTTGGGAGCCATTAATAACCTATATTAAATTGTCACATTAAAAAACAAAAAAAAGTCATGTCAAGAAAATCTAATTAGCCCATTATAAAACTTGGAAAATCTCTTGTCTGCTAATCCCAGACTGGCATTCCTCACTAAGATAGCCACACCTTCATTTTTGCAGATGCTTGGAATATGGATTCTATAATAAAAGTTCCTGTAATTAAAATGGGCCCATATTTTGCCAGTAACTATATAGTAAAAAGGGTTAACTTTTCTATTGCTGTTCATTGTCCACCTTTTCTTTCTGCAAACTTGAAAATTACTGAGACATACTCTGAAAAGCTTTGAATGCTTAGATTATCACACCGAGACCAAATATTAGTATTCCTACTATAATTTGGGCAATCTGCTTGCAATCCATCATCAAGATTCCTAGTTCTTAAAGACTTAGTGAATTATTGCAAACATAAAATTGTATGCCATCAGTATGTATCCCAGCAGTTATTTGACTACAAATGCCAGTGAAGAAAAGGTTTTATTTTTAGATGACCAGAGATGTTTCAACATTCCTAAGCTAGCGTATAAATTTACAGATAAAATGTTATTTTGGCAACTAAGGGGCTATTATGAACTGAGAGAAAGCTGAGACCCCACACATGCTGTATTCTACATTGGCTTTTCATGCAACCACAATCCCAAGTGACTTCATTGGCACTTACATCTCTGGAGAATTGGAGGGATTTCAGTTTAGCTTACAAGTGTAATTGCTTATTCATAAATTAAACCTAGAAGATTTCGCATATGTAATTTGTAACTCGCTGTAACCTCTCCTACCCAAGGAACAGCTAGACTTACAATTACTCTCTTGCTCGTTCTAGTGACATATTCCTGTGGTTCTCAGAGGCTTGCTTATATGCAATGCATCTCTCTCTATATATATGTATATCATTAAAACCTCCCACTCCTGACATGGCAAGTAGGAAGTAATCATAGCCCTGGAGAGGTGAAAATGAGATCCTTTATACCTTCTAGTTTCTCAGTTATTCTCATGTGTGTCCATTGTATAAGTGGCAGCCGGCAAATTGTCTTCAATAGAGAATATCTGGAACTCCAAGCTGACAGTTACCATAAGCAAGCAATAGGATGCTATGAAACTTGCAGGAGAATACATGCAGTGAATTCTTTGACCCAGAGAGTGAACAAGGTAGAAAAAAAGGCCTGTGTTTTTGTTTTGTTTTTAAATGCTTCTGATAGGTCTCGGGCAGATTTCCGTGGCATTTCTAGGCAAAAGGTAGGGGGGAAAAGTTTTATTCTTAGTTGCTTTTCTACCTAATAATAAGCTAAGCCTTATTAAATTAGCCATAGGGCCTGGAAATTCTAAGTTTTAAAATGAGTACAAAAAATTGTACAGACTTCCCTTCCATGCCGCTATTTAGGGATACTGTCTAATTTTAATTACACTTGTAATCAAAGTATACCCATTTAAAATCATACACTTGGTCACTAATAAATAGATATGGACTGTAATCTTAATAGTCAAGTTCCACTAAAAATAGTGGAAGTAGTATATTACTTTCCTAAACCACTATTAACTAAAAATGCATTTACTTGTATAAAATAAATAAGTATGTATATCACCTGATCATATCAGTTATCTAGTCAGGAATGTGGTATAGTTCTAATCCACTTGAGGAATGTACATACATGTCAAATACATTGGCTCAGTTTAGGTTTTCATTTGTTATTGATGATTTGTTTCTGGGTAACATTATGGACATATGGTAAAGTAACTGCAGTCTATTATTTTAATGCAATAATACATTTGTTAGTCTTCAGCATTTTTTGCTTTCCCATCACATTATTTCACCCTCAGTATGTTTTTTGCCTGTTCAAATGACAGGGAAATTATTTCCAGCCAGATAGCTTTGTTGTTCCATTGCAGAACAATAATATAGAACTTTGTGATATTTTGAAGCCAAATTAAAGTTCTGGATAGGAAGAGCAGGAAAATGACAATGAATTATGCTGTTCATCCACACAGCAATATTGACAAACTGTACTTACCAATGAAAATAGGTAGACATAGAAAGTTGCAACTACATCAGATAACTGAAGAAGAAGAAAAAGGGCACTGGAAGATTATCTGAAGGACAGTGAAGATGATGCACCAAAGCTAGTACATAATGAATTCTTACTAAATACCAAAGAGACTAAACTGACCAAAGAAAGATGACAAAAAGAACAGAATAGAGACATGGCAAAGCAAAGCATTACATAGCCAGAACATTAAAAAAAAAAAAAAAGCAGGCAAAGCAGATAACAGCAAGACCTGGCAATGGCTAAGAGCATGAAAATTGAAGAAGGGAAGAGAATAATTCTGTCTGCACAAGACTAAGCCTTAAGAACAAATGCATACAAAGCCATAGGAATAGATTGCAAATGCTGCATCTGCAAAAAAGCTGAAGAAACAGTGGATCACCTCCTTAGCTTCTCCAAGAAGATCACAAAGACTGATTACAAAGAATAAAGTAGCGACAATGATGCATTGGAATATCTGCGAGAAATACCATTTGCCTGGAAGCAAGAATTGATGGGACCGCAAAATAAACAAAGTAATAGAAAATTAGGAAGCTAACATACTCTGAGAACTTAGAATTCAAACAACCAACCACCTGCCACATAACGCCACATACTTAACAATCTGGAAACAGCATAATAGAAGAGAAAGAACTGGAGAAGATAACAAAATACAAAGACTTGGAAACAGACGTAGAATGACAGCGGTGAAAGAAAGCAAAGGTAATATCAATAGGCATATTAAGTACAAACCTAAAAGAACTGGAGCACCACTTGAACACCATTGGCTGAAATCACGATCACCCATCCCTGGGGACATTGCAACAGCTGCAATTATGAGGAATGGTCATTAGTTGCCCTTGTTCAGCACCATCATAACCTTGAATGGTCCCTGGACCCCAAAGACTGATAATATTTTATTTTATATAAGCATTCATTTGTTGGATTTTAAAAGAAAAAGGAAATCCATTCAATGATTTGTAAAAGTGTCTTTTCTGCTGTGGCATCCTAGCTTTTGAACATCAGATTGCCACCAACATTTTTGCTTTTGGAAGGTGAAATTTAACAATCTCAAAATGGTTAACATTTTGTCTCTTGTAAGAATCTGTGTTTGTTATTGTACCGTCTTATTGCTTTGTTAATATTCAAAGTAATATTTATTTTTATTTTATTCTAGTTTTTATCTGGTGTAGTTTATAAATTATAACATACCCTGAGATCCTTCTAGCAAGGAGGCTATAAATATTGGAAAAAAATACATTAAATGTTATGATGACAATTATATTATGAAATAGCTGCGTGAATGAATCTTTCTGAATGTCCAAATAAATTTTAATATGTCTAGAACTTAGACTACATGAAATAAATCGCCTCCTCCTTAAAAATAATTTCAGTATGGTTCACTTTTAACTATTGCTGAGCTAATGAACTTTGAGAATACATGTTCAGTGTGGTAAACATTGGATATGTAAAGATGACCTAGGAAACCAGAGTGACTGCAGGTCCAAATCTTACATTTGGACCAAAGTAGGAGAAAATTAGAAGTCTTGTAAAAATGGGCCAGGGATCTAGGGGTGGGAATAAAACATTAACATGCTTTTCTAAATAATTGTGAATCTATTTGGTGCACAAATAATAAAGAAAAGATTTCAACTATTATCCGATTAGCCTTTTTAAATTAAAATATAAAAAATAAAGTAAAGATAGAAAAAGGATGCACATGTTTCAGGCAAGGGAAATTTCCAGTAGTACTTAAAATTGCTTGAAATAGCCCAAATAATTTGAAGGAGATGGGGAGGAAGTCCATCAGCACATTACTAATACTTGTTTGTTTTTTGTGCTTAGTAGTTGACTGGCTGAAGTTAAGAAGGAATTATCTCCATCTAGATACTCTGCTTGTATTGCAATGAAAATATATGGAGATTGATGGAATAATTCTGAAAAACCTGCTTGTAATTATATCTTCTTGTTCTAAACAAAGGCTGTCTTTGACTACTGATAGTTAATCCTGTAACCTTACATTTATTTACTTGATTGTCAGTCTTATTAAACCCAAGGGAAGCTTGCAGAATTATACCATGCACAAGTCATGGGGTAGGGGGAAAGACTTTTGCTTACTCTTAAACTTTGAGGATAAACTGAATTTTAATTCATTTTGTTAGATGGATCTAAAGTCCTTTCCCATAGCTGCTGGCTCCTCTCCATGAATTCCACTAGCCTTCTGAAGCATGGCATTCCCTTTTAAGTCTTGCTCATTATCTAATCATATTTTCTACATGATCTCTCTCATTTCATTTTACTTTATTAAAATAGTCCCATAGATTTTTTTTATCCCATTTATAACTGCTGGGAATTTAACAAATTTAATTTTCTTGTGTGCCTTTTCAACGCTTTTGAGATGAATTATTCTTCCACTTTTCATATCTCTCTTCTTTGCATATGGGAGCTTATTGCAAAATTTTCCAAATATTCATTAGAAGGATCAAATTTATGGAGGTTGGTTGCGGGACTAATTTCTTTAACTTCATCTGTAGGCCTATCTGTAGCCCCAAAGAACTTATCCTCAATATATGTATGAAGAACCTCTTAAGATACAACTTATGGCGAAATCATTAAGATACAGCTTTAAAAAAAATATTGTTGTCTTTTAAGAAGACAATATTATTTTCATCTAGATACATTTGTCACTTAATGTTTAGTTAAAGGACCCGTCTTACATTGTTATGCACTAAATTTAAGCCATTTTCACGCAGTTCCTTGAATCAGAACACAAGAATGGAAGCAAATGCATTTTTGATTGGCTGTTTTATCCACTCACAATACAAAGATTAATAAAAGTAATATTTTTATATCATAAAATCACTTTTATTAATTTTTTATATATATTATTTGTTCCTTGACTAGCAAATAAACAATAAAATCACAATCGTTTAAGATAAAAAGAAAAACATATTGTTCTAAAATATCTAGGAAGGATTAGAATGCTACTTCAATGGACACTACAAACTGTAGAACTTAGCTGTGGTCAAAGAAGTGAAATCAGATTGATCTGACAATAACTTAAGATAAACACGTTAGAACAACCAGGATGCTTACTTATTAAGGAATGGTGATCATAATTCTTGGCAAGTGTCTGCTTAGAGGGGACAATACAAAATAAGATGTATCATTGTTTCAATTATTCCTTCACTCCTTGGACACAGTCTCTGTTCAAAATGGATCTTTCAGTATCTCCCTTTAGTAACAGCTATTAGGAGGGCATTGAATCAGGCCAAGGATCAGGCCCTTCCAGATTTTGGAATTTGCTATGTGACTAAGCTATCCACTTCTAATAAACACAATTTTCTATGAATTGGTAAAGCACCACACTGGTATTTTTTTTATTTCATTTTAATTTAACTTGCTTTGTAAAAGATTTGGTATAACTTTTCATGTGAGAATATTAGTAGCATCCAAGCATTAAACCAAGAATACTTCATTTCAGAACAGTCTCCTTGCTAGTGACTCAGTATATGCTTTGAAATCCAACTCTCTATTCAAGCAATTATCTACCCTAGCTGAACATGTATGGACATCAGCCTTGCTTATTTATGCTTTAAAAAGCATTTTGCAGTAAATGCTCATGAAAGACCTCCTGGTGTGATAAAAACACATAGTTATTGAGCTACTCTCTTACATTCTTAGGCTATTTAACAGAATTTTGTGACCTCTGGAATTGAGGAAAAATCCACATTTACTCTCTGTTTATTTATTTAATTTTTATTTAACTCAATGTGAGATCCTGGACAACCTTAGGCATGTCATCAGATTAGATTGATTAATTGCTTTCTTTCAGGATTACTTAAATAACAAGGATGACTGCATTCCATAAGCACAGGGGTGTCCAACCTTGGCAAATTTAAGAGTTGAGGACTTCAACTCCAATGGCTGTCTGAGGCATTCTGGGAGTTGAAGTCCACAAGTCTTAAAGTTGCCAAGGTTGGAGACCCCTGCGTAAGCAGATACTATCCACCCACCCACCTACCCACCCACCCCCCATGATTTTACTTGTGGAACTATAATGGACAATGAATATTATCTCCTTGTCCTAGGACCAGAACTGCTGCCCCTCTCCCATTCTCATCAAAATTGCTACTAGGCCTAACCAGTGGTGGGATTCAAATATGTGAACAACCAGGTCTCTGTGTGGATGCCGCTTCCGGAAGTCCATTCTGGGCCTGGGCAACAAAAAATTAACTACCGGTTCTGCTGAACTGGTGCAAACTGGCTGAATCCCACCACTGGGCCTAACACAGAAAGTTATAATAACCCGTTCAAAAGTATATAGTTTACTGCTTTGCTATCTTTAACAAACCAGTTACTTGAAAGTGGAAAAACGTATGATTGTCAAACTTAATTGTTTTCTTGCTTTCCAACAATCCTCTGCAGAAGGGTGAGGAATCTGCAATCATCCAGATTTTAATATATTACAATGTTTTGAAAGCACAACCAAAATGAAAAGGAATGCTAAGAGGTGTTGTTCAGCACTCTTGCTATAGTGCCTTGTGCACTATACATTTTGCATCACATGTAACTAGATACAGGACTATAGATATGATCTGATAACTCAGATTTTCCATCTTCTGGTCACTTTCACTGCAAAATATTTTAACTGTGGATGCTTCTTTCCTCCCCCTTTTTCCTATCTAAATGTATCTGCATGTTAAAAAGTTTTGCCTTCCATTAATTCTCTTCTGACTGATGAAGTTCTGCTTTATGGCCAAAATAAGTTAGAACCTGCACGCTACTGAGATAAACCAAGAAAGACACTTGTTATAAATATCCAGACTCATTTTCTCATTCAAGTGCTTCAAATATCAGTTAACAGGTAAGCTAGCCTGTTCTTAAAGTGCTCTTTGTTTGCTATTTAGCTTATCTTGAAGCACAAAACTATCTTAAGGCAACACATTCACCCTTTTCAGTTTTTCTTGCAATGTGCTGCAAAGAACATTTATGAGCTTACGTGAAAAACTGAAGGGTACATTATAAAGGCTGGAATGGCAGCCTACATTATATTTAGATACAGTTTTAATGGGCACGAGAGCCAGATTGCAAGCTGAGTTGTAGCTTTTGTTGTTGTTATTGCAAACTGTATAGTGCTGGTTTCAAGCCGCACCTAGGTAATGGGAAAGTTATATGTTGCCTTTATTTGATAAATGTCTTTCTAAGGGCAGTTACACCTTCTATTACAAATAAACCCAAGCCTTTAAAATCAACAAGCAGGTGCTTTATCTTTGCAGTTGTGAATTAGGAGCTCTGGTAGCCAAGATTCAAAATCCTATGATTGGTTGTCACATCTGTGTAACTGGGGCTTGTCTACTCCTCCCTACCAAAAACAAGCAGGTGTCAAATATCTCTTTTGAACCCTGGCTGTGGGGTGCAAAAAGTCACTTGTCTGAAAACTGGGACTAAGGAAAGAATGAAAGGATGAGAACTATTTAGAGGAAAGAAAACAAAAGTTATCAGATGTGCATTAGATCAGGGTGAAGAGGTTTTTAGCTTTGGGAGATCAGCTTTGCTTTATTTTACTTCCCAAATTCATGACCTAAAGTCCAATGCATAAATAATGATTTAAAAATTCAAGAATTTCCAGTTCAGAAGAAAATATAAATAGCAGAATTAAAGACAATTCTTAATTTATTTTTCATATTTCACTTTCCTGATATTATCAATATGGGGGGGAGGATTTTGTTGTTACTTTTGTTAAACAACTTCTATTATTTATTGCAAATCAAGCAATAAATACTAGTAATTACAGAATTATGTTCTGCTCATCCATGTTATACAAAATGCACCATACATAATTATGGTTCATTTTTGTCTGGAAAGAAGGTACTTCTTCCTTATGTCTAAAATCCATTTTCAATATGCTTCATGCTGTAAAACCGTTTAGAACAAACTAAGATACAGGAAATATGATTTCTCTTAGATTTTCTTCTGATTAGATTGTATCTACTCAAAGCATAAACACATTCATATGTTTAAAAGTGGTGTGTAGAGAGAGAGTGAATGTTGGCTCTTGTGTGAAGATATCACCAAATGAAATGTTTTCACTTGTGTATTTGCATCAGATGCAAATAAGTGTGGGTGGCTTTTTTTGTGATTAAAATATTTTGTGCATGTTGTTATTTTGGCATCATCATCTTAACTGCACATACTATGGCAATGTTTTTCTGCCATATGCCCATGACAGCGTCTTCATGTAATCCTTAGCCTTTCACAACTGTGCAGATGTTAAATTGTTATTTCAAGGGCAATGTAAAATCTGTTAGACTTCCATTTCTATTTATGTGCAGGGAATGGGGTGAGAGCACTGATAAATAACAAGCCAAGGAAGGTAAAATAGGATTTATGTATTTTTCCAGTGTATCAGAGGGCAAATTCATTTAATAGGAACCCAAATAAAATGATTTTTATTGGAAAGATCCCATTCAGCAAATAGCAAATGTTCAGATAAAATTTTCAACATAAATATTCATTTTTAATATAATCAATATAATTGATGGAGGACAGCAGTTTGTCTAGGACTAATCAACAGACAATGGTCCTTTAATGTGAAAGATTATTCATTGCAAATCTGCTTTAAGGTTTAAGAATTCCAACAAAGGAAGGTAAGGAATGTTGAAATCCCCCATTTGCACTGCATTAAATGTCCTTTCCCATATCCAACCATTGTAATAAGTTCTCTAGTAGAACTATCTCTGTATTTTTACTTATGTTGAAATATGCATCTAAATATGTAGCTTAGTACATGCAAATACATATGTAAACCCATGTGGTCTTTTGTTCTTTGAGTAGATCAATCCATGTTATTTTTGGGGGACGACGTGGACATGACTCTCCTATAAATAAAGATGGAACTTCACCAAACATTAAAAAATAATTGCATGCATGGAACTATGTTTTAAGTATATGTTGTGAGGATGGTGGGGGTGGAAAGGCAGGGGGAAGATGGTTACCCAACATCATCATACCTTCTAGGTCATGGGTGTCATGTGATGTGTCACGACGTATCGTGACTTTTTTTGCATTGCCGGAGCTGGGGTGGGCGCGGTGTCCGTATGATGCAACCCGCCCGCAGGCCAGCAGTTTGACACCCCTGTTCTAGATCTTTCTTTTTACAATTATCCACTGGAACACTTATGCCAGCCCTACTTTGTGGCTATAAAATATAGTCAACATCCAAAAAAGGAAACTTATGAAAGTGTGTTCCACAAAGGCTTTATTTCTTGATATTTCTCATGCCAGAATTCGGGAAAGTGATGGAAAAACCAAGTGACAAAATCCATGCAGAATCACTATTTTCTCCTTCATGTCTATCTTCCTACAAGGGAGCTACAGAAAAAGACAAATTTTCCCTTGCATGAAGACAGTATTATATTACAGTACTGGCACTGGACCTTGGCTGGTTCTAATATTTTAATATAATTCTCAGTGTAGGTAGCAATGTCATTACACATGACACTTTCTTTATGAACAGGGGGGAAAAAGGAGCAGATAGACATACTGTAAGTCACCCATTTTCTTCCATCTTTTTTTTTTTTTAGCAGTGGAATGGAAATCTAGCACATTCAGCAAACAAGCAAATGAAACAAATAGGAATACTGCATCTGTTCTTCACTGGTGTTCTTAGATGAGGTCAATTAACTGTTAAAATGCATGTGGTTTGAACAGATTTTTTCCAAGGAAGTGTGTGAATGGATCCAAATTCTGTCTGCTGGCTTTCTGGCACAGTCTCATAGTAATGCCTCTTTAATTGTAAGGGGGGATGTGGGGAAGAGGGGAAAAATAGGAGGAAGCAGATCCTTCTCCAAAATGATATTATTTTTAGTTGGTTTGGTTTCTTTCTTCATTTTTTAATGCTGTGTGCAGCAGTTTTAGGGAAAGAAAAAAAGTAAATGCACAGCCCCTTAAGAACAAATTATATATAAAATGCAGAGTGCCTTTTCTGGATCCTACATTTTCCCCTTCAGTTCTGTTTGTTTGTTTTAATTAAACTTTAACAAAGAAACACAATAAAAAGGAAACAAGAGAAACATAAATCCACACATGACATGAGGTTTACAAGTATCATATAGTTGGATAAAATGCAACAACTATGTAAAACTGCAGTATCCGTTCATATAGTTAAATATCATACATCATTTTAGAACTGTAGATCATTGTTAAAATCAAATGAATGTACAAATATCAATGACAGCAATCAGCACAGTATGAGGTACAAAGTGGAAAAAAGCCAGTAATTTCTATCTAATCTATAAGTAATTTATCCTTATTTAACAGATTATCCAAGTGTTAAGTATTAATGCAGCTTTTTTAAAAAATATACAAAATACACTAACTTGGTGCATTTTGTAGAAACATAAGACCTGATGATAATGGAAAGATGGCAAATAGAAAATAATTCAATTTTTAGGATTTGTTTCATTCCAATGTAAATATTTTTTTTCCAAATCTGTAACAATTGCCATTGAAATTGCCATCCTGTTTATTACATTTCCAACATTTTTTTTTAAAGGAATGATCAATTTTATCAATTTCCAGTAGCAATCTGTATTTGGGCAACATAAGGTGGAAGACAATAATCTCCCTAGAAGATGAATAGTGGCAGCAGTAGTTATTAAGAAGGCTGGCTAAGATAGAAAAGATAGAAAAACTGATACTAAGACCAGAGTTTGAAAGCATAGTCTTTTCCTCTATAGACCAGTATTTCTCATGCCAGCTGAGGAATTCTGGGAGTTGAAGTCCACACATCTTCAAGCTACCAAGGTTGGAAAACACTGTTCAACTATCGCTGAAATTACATCATGTTCATCTTACATTTACTGACTTCACCTTCACCTTTTTGTTTATTTGTATCCCATGTTTATTATTTCTAGAAATACTTAAGGTGGTGAACATATTCAACACACCTTCTTTCTCCTATTTTTCCCACAACAACAATCCTGTGAGGTGAGTTGACTGGCCCAAGATCACTGAGCTGGCTTTCATGGCTAAGGTGGGACTAGAATTCACCTCTCCAGCTTTCTAGCCTGGTGCCTTAACCATTAGACCAACTGGTTTGTATATCTTAGAACTAAAAATTTAGAACTGAATTTATTTATTTATCCATTCTTGATATTTTTGCCACTATTTTAAATATATCTTCCTTGACCTCATGAAAAAAAAATGTCCAGGAACATTCCCACACCATCTGTCAATTTAATGAATTTTAAATGGTTTCATCTATCGGAACCATAGATGCTTTCTGCTCTCTAGTCCCTCCAAATCAATCTGAGAACAACTTGAAAGCATTTTTATTTCTTCCATTCTTGAAACACTGAGAACACAAAGCAATCACCATATACCTTTGCAAGGGACCCATAGGAGAATGTAAATACTGGTGTTTAATTTGTTCCCAACTGCCCAAACGACTGTTAATCTCTGATCTTCTCATTTACAGTCCACTTATGATAATGACAGCAAAAAATTATACCTAAGGTCATCAGATGTAAGCATTCCACTGCCTTGCTTCGAGTCCAGCATTTTAAAGCCTCTGAGGTTGCACTATTGGGAGCAGCTCAGGATTTTGTGTCCTCCAAAGACCTGTCTCAGCTAGTCTTTGACATCAGAAATACAGGAAGCCACATGCTGGACTTTGTTTTCTAGAGTCATAGAGCTGATGATCTGAAGGTGGAAAAGCCCTATGTGACTTACTTATCACAGACAGATCAGATCACTTCTAGGCTAAGGTGTGGGACAGCTCAAAATGGTCCCAACCCAGGAACTATATGAATTCCTGAAAGCACTTAGATAATTTCCTGCATTGTTTTTCAGGAAACAATATGTTCTATTGTTGAACTCCTAACTAATGGTATAATATGGAGACAGCCATTGTAATAGCCACTATTGCTTCTAAGCTCCATTGTCTTCTCATGAATCATGTTAGCCCTTTGGTTTTTTTCAGATTATAGCAGACGTCCCCAACCTTTTGTGCACCAGGGACCGGTGCCATAGAGAAAGGTTTTTTGTGGACCAGAGGGTGTATGGTTTTGAATAGTGCCTGAATGGAGCTTTGCTTGTTTGTGCAGCCCACTTGCTGGCATGCTGCGGACTGGTGCCGGTCCACGGACCGGGGGTTGGGGATCCCTGGATTACAGTATTCCCTTGGTTGCCTGGAGTGATAAAGAAAATGGGATGACAGCTAGAGATAAGCAGAAAAAATTGTCAAGATGGTCCATACTAAGTGCCTCAAAATATTATATTGCAAAATGAAATTTCATTCATTAAAATGTTGCAAAACTATAACAGGTCAAAGGTTTAATGCTATCTGGTAAGAAAGTAAGAAACTAAGAAGGATAAAATTGGATTCATTTGTGTTCTCACTATTTATCTTCTTGATATGTTATTTGATAACCATGTTACTAAAGCATTCAAGAAAAGCTCATGGTTTTTAATATCGTCTATATCTTTTCAGAAATGCTTTTCCCTCGAAGGCACTTGTTGGATATTAGTTTGCATTTTTATTATTAAATAATTCAATTATTTCTTGAGTTGAATATTTATTACTGCTGCCCATCTTGCTGTTGGCATGACCCTGGGTGATTTACAATATAATTTATTTGATTAACACTAAATTGGCACATTTTATGTCTCAGTTTGTCAATAATTCAATAGAGAGAAATATTCTGGAACAAAACCATTCTTAAGAGCACACTTTTTTTTCTACTTGAAATCTTATAATTATCCATTCAAATACCTGTCAGTGTATATGTATATATAGATGTAAACACATTGTGTGTACATTATCTATTTCACTTGATTGTTAATATGCACTTTTACCACTTGTGACATACCAATTGTTAGTAAATTAACACACATTTTTTTATTGGCCTAAAAGTTTTTTAAAAGAAGATGGTCTAGCATTAACAGACCAAACTACAGGTGTTTGTGATTATGTTTTTGAGTTCCAATCTCTGCATTTTATTTAAGAATGGCCAGCATTTGTAAGTTTGCAAGATAATTGTTCAACAATTTGAATAGAATTGGCCAGTGTCCTCTTGGACTGGATTGGAGACAGGTAATCTGGAGCCCATGGCTATCAACAAGCTTCTGGATTCTTTTCTTGGTATCATCCATGCTTTTTATCCAAGTTGATTTAAAAAGAAATCTAATAAAAAAGTAAATAAGTGGGAACTTAAGAAAGAGGAAACTGGCATGCTGCAAAACAAAATATAAACCCTAAAGGCATTCTTAGGTAATAAACATGGTGGAAAAAATGCTTTGTTTGGAAGAATGACCACTGCTGTTTAGCTTTGAAGTACGTTTGTGGAAATTCTATTATTTTGCCATGTAAGAGCTTGAAATTGAGTTTCAGCGGACTTTCCCAGCATGTTTTTAGGGCTTTCTGATGACAGTGAAAAACCATATTTCTTTAAGGAAACTTAAAGCCTCTAAATTTACATTATTGCAAAATCTCTATAGTGACAAAATGCCTGCTTCTGTATAATAAAGTTTATTTGCATATTTGTAAAGGAATTCAGCATATACCAAATGCTGTCCTGAGATCACAGGGAGTAAAATGTGAAGCATTTCTTCAAGGATCTTAAAATTGGGAAGAACATAAGGATATTATCAGGCTGTGTGTGTTTATGCGCATATGACTTTTCTACATCAGATTCATTCAAAATAACTTGCAACAGATAAATATTTATTTAAACAATACAATCTTATTATAAAGTTTATGTAATGCAGCAATAATAATACAGAACAAGGTCAATAGTAACATCATTACAACATCGAATAACTTTCTCTTAACACAAACAATGAGATGTTCGTAGTCATTTCACAGACCCTCTAAAAAGGGACCCAGACATAGGAATTTATTACAATCTGTTGGGCTGTGCCTTTTGATGTAATAATACAAATTATACCTATTATACCCACTTATAAAAGGGGCAAAGCTTGCCTTATGATATCACGTGTCTGTTTTGCTCCTCATGAATGCACTAATAATGAAAAGGGCTTCCCTACAATATATTTTCAGTAGGAAATAGTCAAAAAGCAAGTCTCCCAAAGGCAGCCTTAAGGTTTAGAAAGATAATTATGGATGAAAGCAGTTCTCAAAATCCAGGTCGATAACTGTTAGTGCCAACCTTTTTATTAATACAAGTCTATACAGCAAAAATGCAAATGATACTTATTAATCAATGGATTCCTTATGTCTCTGCAGGCATTCATCTAATCCTTGCCAGTGTAAACCCTTGTTACTGCCTGAAAGATTATCCCCCATATGTTTGTATGATGTCTAATTCCTAATTTGTGTGGTGAAAATCATGAAGGCTGAAAGGTGAAATGAATTTCTCACCGCCCCTATTTTCACAGAAGATTTCCAAGTCCTTTTAGTGAATGAAAGCCATCCTTATTGTAAGGGCCAGTTTGGAGTCATGTCTAGATTTTTTACATTTAGCGTTGACTAATCTGTACTGCCATACAGCACTGCAATAATAATAACAACAAGAATAAATTAAATGCTAGCACTGGCTGGTGAAATAACAGTTTTTATTTTGTTTTTCATACATTAGATTTTGCTTTTGAGCAGGCATGTGCCAGGGAGAGCACGCTGAAAAGAGGCTTTGTATAGGAGCGGCAGTTCTATCCATCAGATTTGTCATTTCAGGAATGTGGCCAGATGTATTGACTTACTAGCAATTGTGCTGGTGCCATCTGGCCTGCTGGAAGCTCTATTAAAGATGGAAAAAACTGCGCATAAGAAATGAAATTTGTTCATCATGCCGTTGCCCTCACTGCTTATTTTAAAAAGAGGAAAAAATGTAACATCTTGGCAGGGGGCATGCTGTTTGAAAATATCAGGGCTGGAGGAGCAAAAATCCCCCAACCCCAAACTAAACTATTATGTTTATACATAGGCTGGAGAGTTACTTTCTGCTGTTGTCATTTTGAATAGTTTTCATTATGAAAGGCCTTTTGCTACTACTGTTTTAAGAATCAGTAGGACTTTTCATTCTCAAAAAAAAAAGAAGAAGAAAAAGAAAAATCACTGAATCATTGTGGATTCATTTTTACTGGATATTTACTTCATTTTTCCTTTTCTCAGTAACAGTCTTCTGTATCCTGAGTACTAGGATGGTGTTTAGATGTCAAATGGTAGCAATGGATTTCTGAACCCAGAAACAAGCTCATCACCCAACAGGAAGCTATAAGAACTTAGGAATCAGGGCTGATACTGCTGAACAATATGGCTAAACAATGTTGTTTGGTATAAGATAGTGTCTATGTATCTGACCTGTTGAGTGATTATACTTTTGCAGGTTGGCATGCAGAACTGAAGAATACCTAAATACATATGAAAGGACTTTAAGGACAAGAAAGAACAAGAAATGATGGATGGAAACTAATCAAAGAGAGAACCAACCTGGAACTAAGGAGAAATTTCTTGACAGATAGAACAATTAATCAGTGGAACGGTTTGCCTCCAGAAGTTGTGGGTGCTCCAACACTGGAAGTTTTTAAGAAGAGATTGGACAACCATTTGTCTGAATGATATAGAGTTTCCTGCTTGAGCAGGAGGTTGGATTAGAAGACCTCTAAGGTCCCTTCCAGCGCTGTTATTTTGTTATTCTATTAATTTTAATTATTTCTTGTCTACGTAAGATGCCCAGTGGTTTCTCAGAGGACAACTACATTGAGAAAGAAATAATGGGGAAAATTCACATGTTAATTTCATCCAAAACATAAGGGAAAAGTCAACTTTTCCCTTCCTTCCTTTGTCAGTGTTATTTTCATCTGAGAACAAAGCAGTAGGATTTGAGAGCCTATGAGTCTCATTCTATATTTTTTTATTCTACTAGCTTAAATTGGTGAGCTATTCCCTTTCATGAAATACATGTACGGTTCCTGTCAGAAGCAGAAATGTAACACAATTTTAGATGCCTGGAAAAGAAAGTTCTGCTTTGAGGAATTACCTACAGCTGCTATATGATCACCTCTTGTGTTCCAAAGCACCCTTTAATCTTTAAATGTGCAACACTGCATATCCCCACTGGAGAATTCTCTCTTTTAAAAAGTTCATTTTGGCTTGATGTCTCACATCTTTAATTTTTTGTTAATCTTCCAGGATTCTGAAGTTCTGTACAACACAGCTTCCCACCCAAGCATTGTCTCTTTCTTTGTCTGTCATTTTTGGGCACATAGTTCTTCACTGTGTTCCAATACATGTCTTTTAAATTATTTTTCTAGTTTAATTCCCTGTACAGTCCATGTAATTAATTTCAGTTCATCATATAAAAAGAATCAGTGGTAATCAGTGAAGCAAGGAACTTCACTCAGCAATGAAATGTCTTCTCCAACTTTTAACTTCCAGACTAACAAATAGCTACATAATCTTAACAGCTATTAAGGCTTACTAGATTCTAATAGAAGAGAATATAAGTAACTCAGGGCTAAACTGTGGAGTCATTGGTGCTTTCTGAACTTGGTTGTTCGCTTGCAGATATTTCATTACCCAACTAGGTATCATCATCAGTACAAGTGAACATGAGGTTTTCTCTTTGTTTGTATATGGTAGCGTGCTTTGCCAGTTTTTGTGTGGGGTATGGTTTTCTCCTTGGTAATTCCTTGATTAGGGTATTGTTTTCTTCAGTGCAAATACTATGACAGCCACTACTTAGACAGACAGAATACTAGCAATGTGTATCCATGAATATCAACTAACCATCAGAGGACACAATGAAAACTTATTAAACTCACAACACATGATCAGATTGCTACAATCCTCAAAGCAATATGGCAAGGGCCCCCAACCCCCAGTCCGTGGACCGGCACTGGTCTGTGGCATGCCAGAAACGGGTCCACGCAAACAAATGAAGCCCCATCTGCGGGATCAGGCAGCATGTGAAACCACGCCCCCTCCAGTCTGTGGAAAAACCTTCTTCCATGGAACTGGTCCCTGTTGCCCAAAAGGTTGGGGCCCACTGCAACATAGAACAGATTGTCCCATATTGTTCTTATCTTCCTCTGGAATTATGTAGCAGGGAGGAAGTGGATTCTTCAGCTACATAGAAACACGTTAGAAATGTGCCTAATGTGCATCTTATAGATGATGGGAAGGGAAAGAAAGCAAAAGTCAAATGGTCATATAGTGACATTGAGTCACATGATTGGAAATGGTTGGAAATGGTTGGAAAGCTTGCATCACCTAGCCTGGGAAGAAAGTAAAAGGATGTTCAGTGGCAAATATACCAGTTGACTGAACTTTGCCCTCTTAATTCTTTTTTTTTTTTTTAATTAAATGTTTTCTTCAGTCCAACCTTGTCTTTTTCCCGATCAATAAAAATATGCATCAACTGGATAGTCCCCATCAACACATGTGTAGTATTGAAGTATTTACTCCACTGTAGTAGTAGTAATAATAATAATAATAATAATAATAATAATAATAATAATAATAATAATAATAATAATAATAATAATAATAATAATAATAATAATAATAATAATAATAATAATAATAATAATAATAAAAAAGTTGGAAGGGACTGTGCATCAGTTAGGTTTATTCATGCTGAACAACACTTACAAATATTCTTTTAAAGCTCTTTTCTGTTGCTTCTGGTTTTAATTAACACATATAGCTTTTTGTTTCGAACTCATAGCTCAGGACAGTTCCATGGAATGGACCATTGGGTGCAATTCTCAAGTGCAAGTCCCACCTATTTATTCCAGGAGTCTGTTTTCTGCTCTTTAACTAGTCTTGCCTCCTTGCCTGTTATCCCCCATTGTTTAGTTTGCTGCAATAACCTTGAAGGCAGATTTGATTTTTTCCAAACCTGTCTAAATTTTTATCAAATCTGTCATAAATCACCTCATTCTACATCCATATTAATACTCTCCAAGAAATGTAAAAGGCTAGTTTGGCATGATTTTTAACCAAGAATGGTTTTATTCCTTATCCTACTAGCATCATATCCTTTGCTTGGCTCAGGTTTCTTTGCGAGGCACATTTATAATTTCAGTGATTTCAACCACTCCATTAGGTACATTGGATATAGGTGAGCCAGCTTCCAAATTGGAACGTAAATGATTAAACAGGCTTTCAACTTTGAAATGCCAGTGAATATTCCTTTAAGAAAGTATCTGAATTAACTGATTGGCTGGAATGATTGACTAGCAAAGGGAAACATAATATATTGCTTGGAAGAGGCACAATTTCTTATCAGAAGCAATGTTCTATTGATGCCTCATTCATTTCAGGGGCCTGTGCCCAATCTTTTTCAAAATTAATTGAGAAACAGTAACAGTCTGTCCCTGTTCTTTACATTCCCTCAACATTAAAAACCTATTTGGATATTTTGCAGCCATTAGAATGAAAGAGTTGTGGGTTGCCATTTACATTCCACGATTATGCTTGCCCAAGAATAAAAGCCAACTGCGGGGATTGGAGCCAGTCCCTCTGTTGCAGTTCTGGGTACAAGGGCTGTTTTTTTTTTTTTTTTTTTTTACCTATAAAGCCATTTGACTTGGCATCTGGATACCTGCTGGACCACCTCTTCCAACCTGCATTAGCCTGCTGGAGCACCAAGGCAGAAATTCTCCATGCATCTACACATCAGAAGGGAATCAAACAAGAAAGTCCTGCATCTCAGTGACAGTGCTGGTGTCCCTGTGGAGATCAGACTAGTCCAGAGGTAGGCAACCTTGGCTCTTTTATGACTCGTGGACTTCAATTCCCAGAATTTCTGAGCCAGCCATGCTGGCTCAGGAATTCTGGGAGTTGAAGTCCACGAGTCATAAAAGAGCCAAGGTTGCCTACCCCTGGTCTAGTCCCTTCCTTGGTGACTTTCAGCAGGTTACTAAAATTGAACTTTTCCAGCAACTTTTGGTAACTCCATCATCTTTTGCTTTTTATTTTTACTGTTCTGAGGTATTGTAGTTGCCATTTTATTTTGTCTATTTTTATTTTTTAGGTTCTTTGGTATTAATGTTACCATGAATGCCTTGTTTATTCGGGTTTTTTTCATAACTCTTATATTGTTAAGCATCTTGAAATTGAATATAAATTCAATCAATAAACAATTATATACTTTTATTTTTACAAAAGAAACAAAAGAAAACTTCACACAGAGCCTACTCTCACCATGCTGTTTCCTTCTCTTCTTTGCATTCATCCCCTTATTGTTCCAAAGAAAAACGGTGATCATGTATAGGAGAGGGAGCGCGATATATTCTTTTGGTAAGCCGGCTGGTTCAACCAATTCCAGAGTTTAAATGACAATTCTGAGCATATTCACAAGTATCACGTGGGATCAAAGAAATGGCATTTTTGCAAATGTGCACAATATCAGAGCACATTCCAAAGTGGCTGGAGATTGGGGCCATAATTGGGTAGCAGTTCTGTGTCGTGTCAAATTGAGTCACATTATAAATTTACAATTGTAGTTAAGTCTAAAGTGTTGAGAATGGTCTGGATATAGTGAAAACATTGCATTGTTTGTGGAGGGGGAATTGCAAGCAGGCAAAGAAAGTGTGGTCGGGTTCAATTAATTTTATCTGACATAAGTACACTACATAGTAGTACAGGATTTATAATGCAAAAAAACAACTCTCAGGTTGTCATAAAATATAAAATTATAAAAAGCTTTCAAAAGGATTCAAAACTATAGTATTTATATCGCTTGGATATTTCTAGTTTGGTTGTAGTGATGAAGTAACTAGATGACCTTATTAGAGAAAGGCTGCAAAAGTTTAGGACCAATTATCTTTCAGCTCATATGATCCAAAATTCTATATTTGTGTCACCAAGCAGTCTCTTTGATTAAGGAAATTATATTAGGAATGCATAAGGAAAAATATCTGTAAGATATGGCATCATTTATTGTCTTTTGCTTTTTCTTCCTGGAGAAAAACCATACTGATAATTAAAATGCTTCCTAATTTGGCTTAGAAGAAGTTTGAATCAAATACATGTAGTCCTTAACTTATGACCAGAACAAAAATTTTGTCGCTGAGACATTTGTCTCAGTGAATTTTGCTTCATTTTACAACCTTTCTTGCCATAGTTGTTAAGTGAATCACCGTACTTGTTAAATTAGTAACACAGCTGTTAAGTGAATCTGGCTTCCCCAATGACTTTGCTCATGAGAAGGTCGCAAAAAGGTGATCACGTGACCTGGGATGCCACAACCATCATAATTATGAGACAGTTACCAAGCATCAGAATTTTGATTACATGCCTATGGGCAGGGGTCGGCAACCCGCGGCTCCGGAGCCGCATGTGGCTCTTTCATCCCTCTGCTGTGGCTCCCTGTCGCTCAAAATATGCATCACAACGCGCTGGCATGAGATTTATTGTGCTTTTCGAGCCCCGGTAGGCCAATCATGGATAAATCCAAGAAAAGAAAAGTTTCAGAAGAAAACAGAACGTTTAATGGTACATGGGCAGATTTATTTGCAACACACTATAGTTTTTTTATACATAGCATAAAGGTAAAAAACGATATATGTAGTGTTAACTTCATTTTAGATGTCAAAAGGGTTTTGTGGCTCGCGGTGTTTTCTTTTCTGTGGGAAACGGGTCCAAATGGCTCTTTGAGTGTTTAAGGTTGCCGACCCCTGCCTATGGGGATTGCTGTAATGGTTGTAAATGTGTAAAACGGTCATAAGTCACTTTTTCCAGCGATGGTTTAACTTCAAATGGTCATTAAATGACTACCTGTATATTTTTGTGTTTTTTTTACAGAGGAGTAAAATAGATGTTAGAAAATTGAAGTGGCATTATTGAAGGTTTTTTTTTTAGAATGGACATAGACCTGAAACCCCTGACATGGAACATAAAATTGATGTGGCATTGACTTGTTGTTTGATCCTTAATAAGTACTCTGATCTTGATACTTAATGCAGAGCCATCCACATTGTGCAATTAAGAATATAATCAGTCCTCAGGATGGGTGCCTGCATGCACCTGTGAATCAGAACACATCTACGCTCCGTATGGCAATCTGCGTTTCACTGACTGTTCCATCAACAATTCTAATATTACAGACTCCTCAGTCTATCTCCAGTTACCTCAGGTAGGTGATAATAACTGCATTTCAGTAAACATGATACAGGAAAGCAATTTTAGTAAACACGATACCTGAAAGCAATTTCCCAAGCTCTTTCCTTGTATTTGGAGGCATAATAATCCAAACAGTTAGATTATTTTTTTAATCCACCTTTGCAGTTCCTTCTTTTTATGTTAAGCCTCGGAACTCCCTTACATCAGCTGCTCTGATTCTTCCTTGAGCGTAAGATTGCAAACCAAGGATAGTGCTTTTTATTTCTGAGATATTCTTTACTTTCAGTGTTTGCATAGAGACTCTGCTTTTCTCCCTAATGCGGATACTGAAACTCTCTTTCTTCCGTAGCAGGACAAAATAAGGGAAATGAAAGAGATTGAAAGGGGGAATAATTCTGAGTAGAATGATTGGCTTCATTTAATGCCATTGTTGGTTTTTCTTTTTTAATGTGATCTTTGACTAAAGATCTGAGGGGGATTCACACAGAGGCTTATTGTTCTATAGCACTTGGGTCATAATAGACAACATGAAGGTTGTAGGCAGTTTGTGGTAGTTTGTCACAGAAACATATAATGTATGGATGGTGTTTCCAACCTTATTCTTAAAAATAAGGCTGTATACTCTCTCTCACACACACACACACACAGAGAAAGAGAGACAGAGAGAGAGAGAGACAGAGAGAGAGAGAGAGAGAGAGAGAGAGAGAGAGAGAGAGAGAGAGAGAGAGAGAGAGAGAGAGAGAGAGAGAGAGAGAGTCTTCACACCCATCACAATGGTATTCCCTTGGCTCTCTTCCTCCACTTATACCAAAGATGGATTCAGCCCAGGACTTCCCTTTCTCCATTACATGGGTACAATTGGAAATCTGAATCAACCTTTGTCTTCTGTAAGGAGTGAGGGCAAAGTTCTTATTTATTTATTTTAACTCCAGGAGCTATGGAAGTTCAGAATAACAGTTTTCAATTCCCTTATTGGTCAGCTGGAGAGAAAATTCATTGGTTCTGAACAAGCAGAATCCAGGTTTATCAAAGGTTTTGACATTAAATGGTGGTGAATACATAGTATTTATGTTGGATTTATCTGAAAATGAATTGGGAGGCATGTATGACCTAAAAGCAGAACAATTGCTAGACATAAAAGTTTCAAATCACAAATTTAATAGGATTAAAAAGGCTAGAATATACAAGCATCTGTACAATATATAGAGTATATTATATTCTGAAAGAAACAGCCTTTAATATTTTATCATAATTATCAGAATAGTAGCTTACATATATTTTAAATGTTCTTCCTGATATTGATTTCAATAGGCTTGTCGGTCACTTGGTTGGAGTTCATAAGAATATAACTAAACTCTTTTGTGACTTTACTCATTATTATATGATCCCCTGTGTCTTACATCTTATGGCTCAATAATAAATAAAGATTCCATCCCATTTTAACTCATATTGACTCCCTCCATGGAAGGTGGAGCTCAGAAATATTGAACATGCCTACCAATACAAGGAGCATACTCTCAGAAAAAGGACTGGCTTTTTATCTTAAAAATGACTACAAGTTGTCAGTAAGAATGAGGCACTCCCATCATTCTAAAAGACACATTTATATGTTCCTGACATAAGGACCTTAGACTATCAAAAAACCCTTTCTTCAGTTCTGCCGGAAAAATAATTGAAAGCATATTGAGCTCTAGGAACATGGAAAACTACAGGAATTCCATGAGCCTTTGTGGTTAGCTAAAGACAAATACTTAGAGACACTGAAACCAGAGTTTGCATGAGGCGTAAGCTCCTGTCACTGGAACAGGAGTGAAAAATCTTTCACTGTGGCACCCTTTTGAAAAATAAAGTTTAAGGTTGTTTGGAATTGCGTGTGTGTGATGGAGGTGGTTTCGCCCACACTGAAAATCTTTTCTGCAGGGAAGCATCATTTTAAAAGGAAGCACATGGGGGAATCTTAAAGGATTGGTTCCTTTCCTCTTCTGACCACACAGAAAAGAAATTTTTCAGTGTGGTAAATGCCGAATCCACAAAGAGGCCTCTCTAAGTGCTGCAACCGATGTGGACTTTCCAGACAGATGAGAACAACAGAAGTGATCTGTATGTTGCCTTTTTTTTAAAAAAAAACAAAAAACAAAATCAGATGCCTGTCAACAGCAACGTTGAAAGCTAATTGACTGAAGCTCAACGACAAAGCTACTTTTCAGTCTGCAAAGCTTTCAGGTTTCTGATTTCTTTCCCTACTTTTGAACAACTCCAAATTCATGAGGTACTTTATGCTTGCTTTAAATCATGGCAAAATGATTTATGGCTTACTTTGCTGTGGGATGGGTAATTTATTCAGTGTGAAATATGGCTTATTCCAAAACATTTGCCACACTACAGCAAAATATTATTTAATCCTAGGTATGAGAAACTGAACAAAATTCTGCAAGGTCTCCAATAGCATGAACTCACTGGATTATTATTATTATTTTAAATAATAATAATAACACATTAAAGGCTGCCTTTAAGCTCATACTATTCTGTTTCAAGAGTTTTTCTTCAAATTTTAGATCACAGCTTCAATTAATCCTAGCCAGAATCAAGGATAGGAGAGAAAGTATATTACGATACTTCTAGAGAAGATTAGACTAAAGAAATCTCCTCTTCAATTGTTTTATCGTAAAAGTCTAGATCAGGGGTCTGCAACCTTGACAACTTTAAGACTTGTGGATTTCAGCTCCCAGAATTCCTCAGCCAGCTATGCACGGAGCTAAAGTCCACAAGTCTTAAAGTTGTCAAGGTTGCAGACCCCTGGTCTAGATCAAAGGTTCTTGAAATAGCAGAGGCTTTTTTTTTTACCAGTGTAACAGAGTACATGTTGATCATAGCTTACAGATTTTTCATGTTTAGGTCATATAAATCGAGAAGAGCTTTATCAAGCATAATGTAGTACTACATGCATTCAGGCCATGCTGCTCATATAATTTTATCCTACTCTTTTTTTAGCAGACACCATTGTACAAAAATAGGCTTCAAGTGGCAGGACTTTATCATGTAGTGCATTATTAAAATAAGAAGGTGAGTGATGGACCAAGATCACCATCACTTTTGGCCTTTCAAATAAACTTCAAGAAAAGGAATTGAGTAAACTCAGTTTCAGATTATTTACACCTTCAGGCTCATGAAGAACAGCACTATAGCTTGAAAATAAGCAGCCATCCAATTCTTACAGGGTTATTTATTTATTTCAACATTTCTAAACTGCTTTTCCTTTAAAAGAAAACCAAATCTCAAAGCTCTTGCAAAGAAGTTGAACCCAATGTTATGCAGCTGAATTGTGGAAATTCTATTTCTATTATAGAAAGAACAATCCACATAAATATGCAAAATAAATGCAAAATGATAGGATCTGCATTGACAATATTTGCATTAGGCCAACTGAAGGTTTACAAAATGGTTGCAAGTGCTCAATATTTCAAGAATTTTTCATTAGCTAAGATGAAGTCAAAGACAGAGAGTGAAGAAAAAAATGTATCCAAAACATATCAAGTGAAGTCTATACTAGTTTTCTTTTTCAGAAGGAGTGAAAAGAAGGTTCTAGACACAGCAAAACATTTCATATCAAAAAGTAAAAGAAGTCAAATTGCCATGACTCGACTTCCAGACATCTGTAGACCAATGTTTCTCAACTTGGCAACATGAAGTTGTGTGGATTTTAACTCCTAGAATACTGCTGAAGACTTCTGGGAGTTGAAGTCCACAGGTTATTAAAGGGGCCATAGTTCTCCACCGCTGGTCTATAGAGAAGTCCTATGCACCTGAGAAGTTAAAATGTATATGTCTATGGCAGTGTTTCTCAACCCTGGCAGTTTGTAGATACATCAAACATTCCTTCTTCTTCTTCTTTTTGCTATTACTATTAGAAATGTGGATTCTTGTCTCTGTGTTTTGGGTATCACTAAATATCCGGTTCACAATGGCCTGTGGTCTGGAGGTTTTCATTCCTGCAATAGTTATTCACCTTGTTTAAGACCCTGTCATGTGCTCACTCACTTGCTTCTGCATGATGCCTTCTAAAAATGCTCTGATCAGAATTGTTTCCGTGAAACAAATTGACAGGAGGCATCCACAGGAGACATTTTTTACAGACTACTACCTTCTTCTTTGATCTGCTTAGTGCCTCTTATTTTTTAGGCAATAGTATTATAAATGCCTTTGTTTTTAATGAGCCAGTGGTGACTTATTGATGCAGAAACCATTCTGGTTCTAAAAGACAGGCCTAAAGCATTTCCTGCAACAATTAAATTTAATACGTTTTTAAAAAGGCACACGAGGAACCTCACAAAGGAAATAAAGCATATGTGCAAATCAAGATAAATATTATGATGGACCAATGAAAGATCTGAGGGCAGGCTGGGGTTAGGTAAAATTGTAAATTCCCTTATAGTGTCCCAGCCAAGTGAACTTCTGTCCAGTTATTGCACAGGTTATTGTAATGGTATGCAGAATGTGAAACTGCAGGGCTGACAAATGTTCACAATGGGTGACTGTAGTTTGAAGTAAAATATTATCTAATGTAGGCTTTAATTTCATGTAGTAGTCATTGCACCAACACTCCTCCAATTTGTTTTATGAATCCAGCTTTTCTTACAGTGTATGCTTTAATCTATATAATGCTTTCTTTAAGCCGGAAAGCAGCAAAAGAATGTTTCCCCAGGACAATGGGAGACCTTCATTTAGTCTGACAGGTTGTGTTTTCTAGCTTATGCAATAAACACGAAAGGAAGCAAACACCCTCATGCTGTAGACCTTATATTGTTCATAAGCTAAAATGTGTTGTTGTTTTAAATTCCAAAACTCCTTCTCAGCACTAGTTTTAGCTTTCTGAACCACCAGCCATTAAACATGAAGAGGAACTATATGGATGTTCATTTCTTTGTGTGTTGTTGTGAAGGAAGAAAAGCCACCTCTCCTTGAAAACTGTCTGATGATGGAAGACCTTTTAACAATGCTTTTCTTGTCACATGTTATTATTATTTATTAAATTTGTACCCTGCCAAGAGTTATTGAATGCCAGATGGCATACACATTTAACATAATAATAATAATAATAATAATAATAATAATAATAATAATAATAATAATAATAATAATAATAATAATAATAATAATAATAATAATAATAATAATAATAACAACAACAACAACAACAACAACAACAACAACAACAACACAGTAGTTCTTGCAGTCCCAGTTGCTGTCATTAGGCAAACCCTGCACTGTTGCAGCATCCTGCAATCACCATTTGCAACTTCCTGCCAACAAGCCAGGTTGCAAATGGTGATCATATCACCATGGGATGCTGCACCATCATAATTGTAAACTGGTTGCCAAGCACCTGAATCTCAATCATGTCACCATGGAGGTGCTGCGACAGCCACAAATACAAGGATCTGTTATCATTGCCTGTCGTTCAGCACTGTTGTAATTTTGAATGGTCACTGAACAAGTCGACCTGAAGTGAGGACTATCTTCATGAGGTTGAAATAATAATTAATAAGTGAATGGATAGCA